>NW_027019541.1:800289-820799 GCF_013076305.1 Rhopilema esculentum | reverse complement strand
CTAAGCACAAACTTTCTATCTTCAATTGACTTATAATTGCCATGGAAACATATTAGAAAGCTGAGAATAGAGGACAAATCATCTAATGAACAGCAATTAAAATGGTTTTCATATTGAGGTCAGTCAAGGCCCCCTCGTCACTACTTCTTTAGCATCAGGTTCTGAATAAACCCCCTTCTCTCCCTTTTCAAATAAAATGTCTTTAATATTATGCTGTCTAACTTGAAAACACAGTTCAAGGTACTGGTTGAAGGATTAATAAGAATTGCTGTATACTGGGTTTGCTTGCTCAACTTCAAACACATCCACATTTAACTAATGTTAGGTTAGGATTTTACTATAGTTTATCGGTGTATATCTGGCATGAGACTCACAGGCCCTCGTTTGCAGAGTGTGGCTGATTTTGATACATTTTTGGCTACACAAACAGCTGAAATTCCGCAAAAATCACCCTGAAATTCCAGGTGCACCAATATAATTCAATACATTTTTAGATGTGCTCTAAGCACTAGCATGTCTGCATCTTGAGTTGAAATTGCTTTGCTCTGCAAACTGGCTTGAGGCTCAGGCATTGATTTACTCTTA
Organism: Rhopilema esculentum; assembly: GCF_013076305.1. The sequence goes on along the minus strand of NW_027019541.1, from coordinate 820,214 downwards.
TTGTCTAAGATATATCATGAAATGGTTTGCTACTGCATTTTATTTATGAGAATAATTTTGATGAGACGTCTTTTGGAACTTACAGCACGTCCATTAGAACCCATGTTTGGTATCACAATTTTTATGACCTTGAGAGTGCTCTCAGCAGGTCGTTTAAAAAAGATAAATACAATAAAACTGCAACATCACCTTCTGTCTCAAACCAGTCTGATTCGTAGGGTCTGTCTGCGTTCGTGTTGTACCCTCTCTGTTTTCTAGTAGCGTAGGCCTCTCTCTCTTTACGGTTCCGCCCGCGTCTGATATCTGAATGTTTTTTTGTTAAGTCACAGATAACATGATATTTTTTCTTTTTCTTAAAATGCTTCTTTGAGCAATTTTTAAGCTTCTCAAAAACTTTCTCGGCTCGACTCTTACTGCCAAAGCTTCGGTCCTCTCCGTCCGCCATTCCAATACTACAGACAACCACAACCACTGGTATCGATGACACATTAAAAACGCATAGATTGTTGGTTTTAAGGGAAAACAGAAACGAAGAATGTGTTCGTTTTAGGGACGAGGACAACCTGCCTCTGCTTTCTGGTTGTGTAACCTCGTATTGGGCTTTACTTGGAACCTTTCGAACGAAAGATTTCCGATATAGGACATTGCTTGTTCCTTGATAACAGAGACCGGAAGAAATTCCTCTTTCATTCTAATGTGAGGGACATTTGCAATAGAACACTAAGTTATTTCAAACGTCAAATCAGTTAGATTTTGATAGCCATCATGTTAGAGAGGAAAACGTTACTAATGCTCTGCACATTGTGCTATGCTGCATGTTTAGTTTCGACTCAAAGTGAGTTCGATGTCGGTATAGGCCAACAGCAGCAAACTACATTTGGTCAAAAGGTTGATGAAATTGCTGTGAAAGTAAGTTTTTATGCGAATTATTTTATTAATAGTGTATGTATGTGCACAATTTTTTATCTGCCTTGACGAGATCTGAAGTTTGGGCTCATGGACAAATAAATTATGTTTGAGGCTTTTTAGTTAGTTAGAATAATTCCCTTTGTACAATACTAGCTTGCTCCTCTACTTTGTATTTGTTTGTTGAATTGAGCTTCTTTCTTGTAATGTTTATATTAAAAACTTCATTTTACATTGTTTATACTTTTGTGAACTAAGAGTGAACCTGAACAGATCTGAGTCAGATGGATTTCAGAGGGAAGGCTTAGGATGATGATAAGATTTTTGTTCCACTCGCTTCAGTTGTATAGAAACTGATGGAAACCCCAATTTTTACAATTTTTTTAAGAAAATGAGAAGCTAAAAAGTAAATGTTTGTGATGCAACCTCCATCACCCATACTCGGCAAGTCCCTCATTGCCTCCAGTTTACATAGCCATGCCAATTCTAGGCACATAAACTGTATAAATGAAAAGTTTTTTGTTGGGGCTTTGGATCTCAACCAGAAGAGAACAGAAATCACAACCCCCCTCCCCCCCCCCTCTGAGTTATTCCCTCTACATGCATTCTATCTATTTTATTGTAGTTTTTGTGTATTTTAATGATTTCTCGCCATGTTAAGTATAGATTATTTCCACCTGTCACATGAAAAATCTATTGCTGCCATGATGGATCACAACCATTTCTTGGATACACACAGCAATGGGTTATTTATACCATACAGGTTTTGAAACAGACGGCTATCTACGTCAATTTCAAAAACATTTCTTGAATCATTTGCATATGTATCTAGCTGACCTGTTTGCTGTGCCTTCTTATCTTGGAGAATTTCTTAAAAAATTTCTAAGTATATATCTTGAATCGTTTGCATATGTATCTAGCTCCCCTTTTTTAAGTACCTCTCCTCTGCATGCAAACAGTACTGCTAATTGCAAACTATGTTTAGGCCACAGTGAAATGACAAGCTTGAAAGATGTTGTTACTTCCCTGGAACCTCAGGAGAGACTCAGATACGAGGGGGAAAAACTTTAGTTGATGGTATAGACCAATATGCAATGCTTAAGAAGAAGTGGAATGCAAACATAGAGAACTATTTTTCAGTGACATATATTGATATTGCCAACTACCTATTTTTTGATAAGAATGCCTGCATTTTCTTTATGAAAAAGTGTAGAAGGCTTTCAAGACTAAGGATGACTTGAATAGACGCGGACATTAGGGGCTGTAAGAATCAAAATATTGGTGAATCTTTCAAATTGTGATGGTAAAGATTGATGGTAACGATGGTAAAAATTGAGAAGTATCAATCTTGGTAAAGATATACAGTTTGACAAGCTAAAAAAAGACAGGATACAGAACATATCAAAATGCCCCTAAATGCTATTTTTAGGCTTGGTTAAAAGATTAAAATGGCTTTTAGAACAACGGTACTTTGAAATGTGTGTAAAAATTCCATACATGAGAGACAGGCACAGTTTATCAAAGAATAAGGCATCAGTCTAATTCCACTGGGCATTTCACACAATCTCATGCCATAGAGGATTTTTGGTGTGCATTTATATACACATATTGTGTTTTGAAAATGGATTCTTTGCTAGCCCATCGGCCATTCACCAGGTAGTGCGTTTTGGGGCTTGTAATCAGTATGCGCCTTTATACCTGGGTGCCCCATCTCTCCAGCGCCTAGGGGATGATGCCAGCAAAAATGAATCAATATATCGTAGCGCTGCGTAGCATAAGCAGTTGAATATTCCTATGCAAGTTTATGCATTCTTATTAACATGGTATAGATATGCAGTTGTAATAATTCTTTTTATGAAAAAATATACTTTTTGGTTATATTGTGCATGGATAACACAACATTTGAGTTTGATATAATATGTTTTGCGAAGTGGATGGTCGTCCGAGTCGTTCAGACCCGTTGCACTAGAATGTATGACTCTGAATTTAGAGTGAGTTAGCCAATCTCCACATTATTATGCCATATTGATATTATAGTACCGCAAGAGTTGACACAGAAAGATTTATTAGAAGCAGAGTAGAGTGAGCAAGTCTATGAATAGGGATTAAAAGGTGTGGTCAGATTGAGGGGAAGGACCAGGACTCTGCTCGAAAAGCACAGTAACTTAGTGTCCCAAAAGCTTCCTTCAGATGCTTAGCAGTAACAAATGCAAAAAATACAGCAAAATAAAAGGTGTCTTCTGATTTCTAGTAAAAAAGGTTGTGAATCCCCCTCTTTCTTTAAATTTATTGTTATATGTAGGAAGTTTGTATTTGTTTTGGACTATTTTGTTTAAAAAATGATTGATTTTTGAATGTTTTTTGTGTATAAGCAGATGTTGCCAACTGCAAAAAATGTCAGCGGTAAATAGGTTCACAAGAACTGGAACACCCTCAATCCAGTCCCTACCCAAGTTGAAAAATAGCCTTTAGGGGCCCTGACTTTTTTTGCGAATCAACTTTTGAGTTTTTATCCAGAGACAAAAAAGACTTCTTGTCTCTTCTAAATCTGTTGTCACATTCAGTATGCATTCAGTTATTGGACAGATTTTAACCATTGTGATTGATCTAACTGAAGCCTAGCTACTCTTCCTAGGCATCAAAGTGCCAAATCTGAAAGGCTGTTAGAAGACAGTACTTAATTTTTTTTAAATTTGTTCCCAATACAAGAAGGCAAAGCCAACAAGTTGGTTAGGTACATATGCAAACGATTCTAGATATATAATGTTTTGAAATCAATGTAGTTAATAGTCTGTTTCAAAATCCATATGGCATAAATAACCTGTTGCTATGTGTATCCAACAATAGGTTGTGATCCATCATGGTGGCAGTAAGTTAGTCACGTGACAGGTGGGAATAATCTATTAACAATTTTCTAATATTGCCTTTATTTTTCTAATTTTTGTTGTTGTAGATGTTGTCTTTTTAATGAATTGTATAGCCAAAAGGTAACGAAGCTGAACTACTGCTAACTTAATTATATAAAGTGCATCACAATATGTTCACCTGAAACCTTATTTGCTTTCTTTGTTAACTGGTTTAACTCTCTGCTCTAGAGATGTTCATGTTATTCATATGAAATTCAATTAGTTCTCTGATTTTGCTTTTTTTCTTGTGCAGGACAAAATAGCTGAACAAATAAACACAACCGAGAAAAGAACCTTTCTGTACCATTCAAAAGACAAAAAACCAATGGCAGTTTATGATAAACTTTTCAAAGGAAGTATTATATTAATGTTGAGGTCATACTTAACTTCACTAGGTCAAGATTCTTGGTTATTCAATAACTATGACCCAGACCATGTAAATGTCCAGCGAACCAATGATAATGTTCCATGGGTAAACTACAGAGATCCAGCAGAGTTTGAGAAAATGCTTGTTTCAAAGACCTTGGTCAAAGCAATCAATGATTTAAATGGTGTAAAAGAAGAATGGTACCCATGTAAAGTGACTGGAAAAGTTGTACGAAGAGGTGATCATACAAAAGTTGTTGCGGATTCTGCAGAGACTGGGGAATTCTCAGTGCTGTTTTATCTAAACTCCAAATGGAGGAAGAATTACTATGGAGAGTTGTACTTGTAAGCTAAATTTAATGTTTTAATAACTTACTGGTTTTGCAATGTATAAAACTTTGCAAACCATCAAGACTATGATTATTGACTATTTCAGCAGACTAGTAGATGGCGGAGTTATGATGTTTTGACAAACAGTCTTTGGGAAGCTGTGTTGGAGTAGTCTGTGGCCAAGACAAGTTGGCCCTGCTAGTGTATGTTAGATGATTGCCAATTTCATACATTGACAAAGATGAACAACAACAAAATGTCAATTCTGATTTAGCTTTTTTAGTATTTTGCTTCTTTTGATTGATGTTGTACTACCGATTTGAAAATGTTTAAACATTGAATCCCAAAACATTGATTTTTCTGGTTCTTTTTTCAGCTTTGACGATGATCGGGAAATAATGCATGGTGTTACTCCCAGGCCAGGTCGTGTTGTAATATGGGACAGCTCGATTCTGCGCTTGACAAGGCCCCCAAGTGTCTCCTTCAAACAAGGACAGATTTTGCTCCACATCACATATTCAAAGTCAAAACAAAAGATGCTCAATGAACATGAAAAATGGACAGCTTTTTGGAATGATCGTTTAGAAGCAAAGAAGACATGGTATCTTCCTGATTATGAGGAAACAGACGATAAACCATTGGTTCCAGATGTTTCAAAGCATCTATTTGCAAATTATTCAACTTTAAAGGTATTTATTATTTTATGGTGAAAATGAATCCTCTTGTAAACAGTTTCTGATCTATATACAATAAAAAAAATAAACAATCAATAAATCTCTTCAAACAAGCTAAGGCAAAGTGGCCATGTGATGTTATAAAAAATCTATTTTAGAATCTTTTATTTGTTTACTGTGACCAGGGCTATCAAGGAGAGGGGGGAGGAGGAAATTACCCAGGGCCTCAAGATCTAGGAGGCCTAAAAAAGGAATGAATTTCTTTTCAATATAGAACTAATAGTAAGCAAATTATCACTAAAAATAGTAAAACATTTTAAAAAATTGCAAAAATATTAATGAATTTTAGCAGAACTTTGCTTGCAGGGGCCTTGTCTTTCAGTTTTGCCCCAGGGTCTCTGAAGCCTCTCAACAGCTCATACTTGACCCAAAAGAACACTTTGCGGCATCCATAGAAGTAAAAAAGGTTTATAATTTGGTGAGATTCGGTTAATGAAAAATTTGAAGTTTGCTAATTAATCACTATTAATTTTGATTGGTTGATTGGTAAAAATATGAACAGAGGCCAAACCTCAGTTTTCCACATTTGGAGGTATTCCATGATCCATTTTTCAGTTATGTGATTCAAATTCAAATAATAAATAATTTGAAACTGGTAAGTCTAGAATTAAAATGATATTGACCTTTATCTTGATCGAAAGTTTGCACTCACACCATTTTGATAGCTAATCCTTTCATGCTTAGTTTCTTTTGAGGTACACTGGTACACAAATGTAGAAATACAGTGTCTTTCAGTATCTGTCATTGCGTTTCTTTAGCAAGAGAATTTCTCCCAATCAAACATAGTGTGTTAGCAGTATATAACATATGAGCTTAGTAATTTCAAGAGGGTATTTAACAAGGTTTTTCATCATCTTTTTATGAATCATGCTTCATTTTCAATTCCTTAAAGTTGCCATAAATTTGAATTTTGTCATAGGGCGAGAAAATATTTGTTTTTGATAATCTGTTTCCAAAAGACTTGCTTGACCATATGCGGGCTCATGTGTTGAAGTATGGAACATACTTTTACGATGACAGCATTGATGAGGAGAGTGACAATGTGCAGTGGATAGCTGGCCTCGATATGCCATTGTACTTGAAAAGCCCATACTGGAAGATCATTCATGCGGTAAGGTGTTTGTTTTTTGTAAAGGGTGAATTTGGCAAAAGTATATACATTTTGCAAATTGTTTCTATCATCCTGAACTCTACAAATTTTAAGAAAATGCAAGGTATAAGGATGAGTGAATTTGTAATTGGCTTTCTAAAAAAATTTCAAATTGATGTTATACACTATGATAACCTAGTTATGACATTAAAAATTATCCATTGTTCCTGCCTTGAAACACTTTATTACAAATCTACAACTATCGCACCCAAAATGAAAATAACATTCATCTTTGCAAGGTTAGACTTGAATGCCAGAACAAGCTACTCAGCCATAAGAACTTGTAACAGTATCCCTATTGGTAAATGGGGGGATCTCCTTTTGCTTCATTTAAACCAGGGGCTGGCAACCTATGGCTCGCTGGCCAGAATCCGGCTGAGAAAGATGATTTTTGTGGCCCAAAAGATGATCAAACCATACTATATTTTTTTGGTTGGCTATGAGGATTTTCCAAGGGGTGACAATTGAATATATTGAATCAAAATGAGATTATCTTCATCAAACCTGGGATCATGGAAATATTTTTTCACTATACGTTGTCACAAATTCATCCCGCTTAAAGACAGCGCAGCAGAATCTTTGAGGGAGTAGGTAAATGTTGACAAATGCAGCAAGAACAAATCTTGGTGTAGCACTCATAATATTCAACCAGGAATCACGTTTTTGCCATGTTTCTGTTGCTAGTGCATTGGTGCCCATATTGAATAAATTTGTGTTTTCATATATCAAAGGGAATGGCCTGGGTTAAAAAGCCGATGCTAAACATTGATTGGTCAGTAGTTCTGTATTGCCTTCCCAGGACGATTTCTCCACACCCACATACTTTTTCATATTTGCTGTTTTTCAGTTTTCTTTTTTGCACTTATGATAGTTTTGTTTAGTCTTATCTTCTAAACCAAGTTAAGCCAGCTGCAAACTATCTATGCAATGGAGAGGTTTGTAATTGTAGTGTTGTTGAATTTAAATGAAAACTTTCATTGTTATTATTATCATTTTATTACAACAGTCCTTTTTATTTTTCTTGTACCTTTGGCCCACTAATGAAAATTTTTGAAGGTTCCGGCCCACTCTCCAAAAACGTTGCCCACCACTGATTTAAACAATAGGCGAAAGAAGGCCGTTGAGCGGGGAATGAACCAACAAATTAGAACACAACCTCGTGGAAGATCAACCATTATTTCAGTTATTTGTTAGTCATTTTCTTAAGAATTAAAATTGAAAACTTTATCAGATTAGAGGTTGCCTAAGAGGTTTGGTGTATAAATATTGTTTAATAAAAAAAATGAAAATGAATGCAACTGATTTCTTAAGCAACATTTGTCCCATTAGCACAATGCAAATGTTAAGGGTTCTGAATCGCGTTTCGCTTGTTGTTTGATGGTTTAATGTCATAATACTTTGTCTATAAAATAACGCTTTGCTTTAAAAAGGAAATAATGGGAAAGTCAATGATGCCATTGATAAGAAACGCCTTCAAAAAAAGCCAATAATATTTCGATAAAAGGGGCTTCGTGTACACGGCGTACATGCAAACAGGGGCGGACACTTGATCAAATATTGGAGGGGGGGCAAGCCTTTTATTTTAATAAGATGACGTCACATTTCCCATAGTTTTAGAACAAAAGACCATTGTCCTCTAAAGTATTGGCGGTCGCCCCGCCCCCTCGTCCCCTCCAAGTGTCCGCCACTGCATGCAAAGCATCAAAAAGGGCATGGAAACAGTATATTTACATAGTATTAATTTTGTTAAAAATTTTTGTGAGCAAGGCATAAACATATTTATTAGATTCAGCTACGTATGGCATGAAAGGTCGATGCCTAAGTAGAGAAGATTGCTTTTGGAAACTTCATCTGTCAGTTATTATACAGAAACAATAGCTTCATTGCCTCGAGCTTCATATGGAATTCCTTAGAGCCTCTTCTTGGTTGGCCCCATCATGTTAGGGACATTCTTGTAGAATTATAAAGCATGGAAACCCCTGAGTGTGAAATGTTCTTGCTTAATTTTTGTTCCATGTAAAAGTACAAAAGCATGAGCAAATAAGGGTAAGCGCAAATCGCAAAGGTGGCCTTAAACTAAACTCAAACCGTTTTTGAGGGTTTGAGAAGAAAAAGCATTGGCCTTTTTCTGCCGACTAGCAAAACCTTGCTTGTGTAAAATTCGCACGCCATTCGGTCATTAACTAATGCACGAAGAAAGGAAATAGAAAATTATCACGCCAATAAAAACCCGGAAATACCTAGAAATGGGTTGGGTCGGCAGGTTTGCAAAACACTTTACTTTCCAACATCCAATTTCAGGTTGCCTTGCAAAATGTGAGGAATAAACTTTTCCAACATGAAGTTCATATCCTCGAGGCTATAACTTACTTGTAGGTTTGTTGCTTTGGCCTAGGACGCAATGTAATGCTTACTCGAGCATTACTAAAATGAACACAAGCTCCACATCCGTGCGATTTGTGCCAAAAACAAAAGCCCAAGGAGTACCAAAGAGGTTTACTCTGTTCTATATTAACGTGATTAGATTTCGTTTGATCGAGCTTTATTTGTGACAGGTCGCAAAGTATGCATCTGGTTCTTCAGAATGGTTCCCATATGATGTGTCAACAAATCTGGTACGCAATGCAGACCATACTAGGATACATCTGGACACCGGGCATGACAAGGAGAAGGAATGGACATTCCTCGTATACCTGAATCCAAACTGGACGCAGAATTATTATGGAGAAACAGCGTTTTTTGAAAGGAATAGTGATGATACAGAAATTGTTGCAGAGGTTAGGCCAAGATATGGAAGATCTGTTATTTTCCAAGGTAATTGAATTTTTTAAACCGTTATAAAAAATTTCTTGTGTTTAGTGCTAGGTCTGTTGATATATTTAAGCTATATTCATCTTACCAAATACGCCAGTCTCTGGGCAAATATGAAAAACACTTTGGCTTTGTATCTGAGAAACGCTGATCTTTCATGAACTAATTAATTTCTCTTTCATCATGAATTATGTCAGTGTTGCCAGTCAATCATGAAAAAACATGAGAAAGTTTTGTTACAATCGCAGGCCAAATACCACATTCTGCTCGACCTCCAAGTCTGAATTTCACTGGAGCTCGGCTGACGTTTGTCACAAAATTGCAAGAAAATGAGTACTATGGACGCTACAAGAATCTTGAAGAGGAACTAAGGCATTTCCAATCGCATTCGGGTGCCATTGCGACGCTGGAAACATTATCACGCTCAGGAGACGAATTACAATATATGCAACAGATGAAGAAAGTGAGGGATCAAAGGAAAACACGTAAGTTCGTGTAATTTTAATTCATTTATCGTGATTTTTATAAAAAGAGATGTAAAAGCTTACCGTTAGATTTAAATGTGAATCATAAGATATTCTTTACATATTGCAAGGACTATGTTACATATCGTAGGAATTCAGATAGGTATCTTGAGTATGTTGATACATAGCATACAATTGTGTTGCATTTTCTAAGAATCACGTCACGTATAGTAATAAAGATGCTACGTATCAAAAGGATTCAGTAACATATACATAAAAATTCTGCTACGCATCCTAAGAATTCCGCCACGAATCTTGACACTTACGTGACATATGAAAAACGGTACCATTAGAATTATATCACATGTCTTAAAAGTACGATACCTTTTAAGAGAATTTGCTAGGATTGGTTCACTGCTCCAAAACTTTGTGTCGGTGGAAGACTTTCCATATCCCTCGGTATGGTTCAAAATATCACGGTTTCATTACTTCTCACGAGTACATATTTGTTACCTTGGCGTCTCTTACACCTTTTTATTTTATGTGTTAATATGCTACATACACTGCCGAAAAATGTGGTTAGTTATCGAAGTTAAGAAAGAAGATGTGATTTATGTGATTTTCATTTGTGCTTCTTTCAGCTAAATATAAGACTGAAAATGCAGATACAAAGCAGCCAGTTGAGAATGAGGGTGGTGAAGATGGTGTTGAATATACAGATAAGGTTGACATTGATAGCGAGGGTGAAGAGGGTGAGAATGAGGAGACAGAAGGTTTGTTTACAATGTCTCATCAATGTTCAATTGCAGTAAAACCAATTCCTAAATTTTCTTTATTGCCCCTTTATAAATCTGCTTTGCCTAGTTTATGCTATGCAAATATGCTGTAACTTTCTTAAAATCTTGTGTTATGGAAGTTTCTTTGCAAAGGTGTGAGCCAAACAAATTGATTAATCTTACCTGATGGTTTTATGACACGAAAGTGGAAGGCATTTGACTCAATAAAGTAACAGTTACAGATCTACTCTGTAAGATACAGAGTAGAAAGGATGCAGAGTGAAAAAGATATGGAGAATTGTGTTCTTCTACGATGGCTGTTAAGACATTGAATGCTCGATTCAGCCAGAGAACCGAGGAGCTACTGGCAACAAGTTCCATTTGTACAGCGTCATTTAGCTAATATATGATACAAATGCAGCTTGACAGGTAAACGAACATTATCTATTTGGGTTAAGACCATTTTCCTCTTTTTTAGGCGAGGAAGAAGAAGAGGAGCCAGAGGAAGAAGGGGAAGCACCTGAAGATGTATCAGAGTTAGTGCAAAGGCAGAGGCCCCCGGCTGATGCGCAAACTGACGAGCCAAATGAAGAAGAGGAAGAAAACCAGCCTGATGTCCAGTGAGAATTATATGTCTAGCATATTGAGAGTGATGCCACGATTCTACTTTGCATTGATAATGCTATGAAATTTATTGGCAGATGGCATCTTCATTTAGCGGTCTTTCGAAGATGTATTTCGACGTTGTTAAAAACGTGAACTCACTTGTTAATGCTTGGTAGGCATTGTTTTACAAAGAATAAAACGCTAGGACGAAGAATTGCCACTAGATTTAGAATACAGAGATTGCATTTTAATGCGTTTGCATTAAAGTCACTAATTTCTAATTTCCATTATCATTCCACTGTAGAGGTTCAAATATAAATTCCCTTAGGTTTTTAAATTGCAGTTTAATCCCATTAAGTCGGACCTTTAAGGGGGTTAAGAAAAATAATGATCCGACTTAGAGAATATCTGACTTTTCCAGGGCACGACTTTACGCTTGAATAAGGAAATCCAATAGTAATTTATATCAATCTGTTTTAGAGAAAGTCCGTTTTGTCCGGGGTACGATTTAACAGAATTGAACTTCCTTTTGTTCTTTGGCACATACTACAGAAGTACTCTCATATTGTCTTTATCTTTTTTTAGGTACATCGTGTCTAAAATGGAGGAGATTAAGAAAAAAGACTTTGGAAATGCAAAGCGTGTTGCAGATTTGTACAATGAGATGAAAAGCAAAGATGCGGAGCTCTTGGCAAAAATGAGCGAGAAGTTCCCAACTTTGTTGTAAGTTGGAGTTTGGAGTCTGAAGCAGCGGAGAATAATCTCGATGAATGAAACATTTTGTAGAAACTTTGTCAACACATTTGAGCTAGAGTGTTGTTCTTGTGTTTTTCCATGTTTTAGAAAGTTGCTTTCTTCACCCCATAAGGGTTGAATTTTAAAGTCGCTGGCAGTGATAAAGTCGATCGAAAACCTTCTTCAACAGCTGGTCACTTTAAGATAACACCAAGAATGCATTAGGTTTAAGTTTAAAACTTGCTTCTCCTTCAGACCTTTTTAGAACCCCTTGCTTCTCCTTCAGACCTTTTTAGAATCCCTTTATGTTTTTATTCTTTCCTGCAACACCTCTCTTATTTTTTATAAACATCGGCAGCGGATTTTACACCTTTTTAATGAAGTAAGAATACCATGTAGTTGAGTTATTTATAATGGCAATTTGTAGGATGGGAGCTGAAATATTTGCTGTTTTGGACATTTGACTTTTTATATGTGTTTTCATTCTCTTTTTCTTGCAATTGCTGTTTACTGATACTGCTATTGCAGAGTCCAGAAATGTCCATAACCTTCCTGCGGTCAAAATTTTGTCCATTTTTTTCTTGTAAAAACCTTCCTTCATTTTTAAGTCAATCACCTTGGAGTTTGACTTAGTTTGGCTAGGGAATAGCTAGGGCATATTGGGTAACAGACGCTATAAATCGAGACAAAATTGTGTTTGGGTCGATGGTAATTATCGCGTACGATAGAAATTTGCTAGAATAACATTCAAAACATTTCAGCTCAAGAATGATATTTCATTTAAATGTCGAATAATAAAATCGATATGAACATGCTATGATATAGATTGAAAAATTACAAAACCATGGAACACGAAAAATTTTGTTTTTTCAGATGTATTTTCTGGCGATAAAAGAGCGTGGCCTGAAAGCTTTTGTTTTGTCCCCCTCCCCTCCTCCAAAGCCAAGCGGTTCGCGCCATCTATAGATTTTGCAACAGATTCAACGCTTGTTTTAAAAGCGTCACGAAGAAACAAGTGCAAAATAAGTTCTCTGAATTGTTTTTAAACTTCTTTTTTACCAAAACCTTCCTCCAAATTTCTATTGTTTCCCAAACCTATTGTTCCTCCGGTCAATGACCGTGTGACCTTCCAGTCAATGACCGGTCGCTTTCTGGACTCTGCCCTATTGCCAAGCGTATAATAAGATTGTAGTCCCTGTAAAATAGGCTAACAACTCGCGATTTTTGATTGTTTCAAGGTATTAAAAGGCTGTAAATTTCTAGGGAACCACAGTATTCCATAAATTTCAACTTTTTCCAATGACTTGCTGGATCTAATTTGTGTAGGGTTTTCCACGTCAGTTCTGTGTGTGTAGTTTCTCAAGAAAGCAAGAGCACCTCTTACACCGACTTTAGATTGTTACCATTCTCTATTCTATCTCATACGCGAAGTGGGACTTTTTGGTCGCTAAAGACAAACTTTTCCTGCAAATCTCAATGGAGATTCGAAACTTTCAAAATTCTTGACACATTGCATGCTATTGAGGTCTGTAGGAGGGATGTCCTGCCACTGGCCTCTTACACTTACATGTTCAAAGTCTACACTGATTTTTCCGAGTCATGAAATGTTCTCTGGTAACCACCTGCTTTGAAACCTCTCCACCAACAGTTGGGTAGATGAGTCTATCTTAAAATTGTGTAGGGTTGTTATTATGTCTTTTGTCTAGCCCATTGGAGCGAAGCGCATTGGAGCGAAGGCTTTTGGATAAAATTACCAGTTATCGGCGCTTCTGAGCATTTAGACAAGATTTTTGTAAATCATGGTTGCCAGAGTTCAATTCTCATATTAACACCATATAAACCAGAGTTCAATTGTAACTATTCTCGGGATGCCCTTTTCTCGAAATTTTTATCGTCTTTTGATTCGAGGCTGCCATATTCCCATAACGCCTTGCGCAAACCAGCGATTTTGTAGCCAGTAACGGCGATTTTTGCGACGAGGACAAATGTATAGCAAGCTAGATAGTTTTTGTCGACAGCGGTTAAAAACAGAAAATCGCAAGTCTACCGGAACAAAAACAAATTCTCTAGTTGTTTAGTCGATCATCAAGTGTTTTCAAGTCAAAATGAAACAGTTGTTGATTGTTGTTAGAGGGGGCCTATTATAAAAGGGTCCAAAAGCTGAAAAAACATGTAAAAAATCAGCCAAACTCCGTACTCTGCAATGAAATAAGGTGAAAAGACGCAATCGCGATTGAAAAATGATGTGACACAAAAGCCAACTAATTGTTTCTTAGAAAAAGGAATCATTGCTAGAAATATCTTTTTTACAAGTTCGTATGGTTCTCACTCTTTTTCACAGAACAAGCTGTTGCGCTCGCTGGTCCAAATCTCATTCAACATTTAATGATTTCTTGCTTTTTTTGAAAACGCATCCGCATCCTGAAAACCGTAAACCGCTGCCATTGGCACCAAAAGACGTACTTCATGATGAAGCGGCAATGCGCAAAAAATCCGTTGTTGAGTCCGTAGGTCGCATGTAGAAACAGGGTTGAGACCGTGTAGCTGCAAACCTACAATAGACCCCGTTAGAGGCAATCGGCAAAACCCAAAGTGTTTTAAGCCATGTGTCAATCAACATTTGCCAATCAGTAAGCATGAAATGATTCCACCCAGATGCTTCTTGACTGATCAATGAAAATACCAAATGCAGTCCATTTCTTTGCGCGAAAAAACAGCTACCGCAAAGCATGCCAGTTGCGCAAGAGAAATTTGCAAGGATGTAGTTTGCAGTGATGTTCTATTCTTCGCCCAATCCAAGACCTATTTCTTCTTCCTCTTCTTCTTCGAAGTATAATCAAGGCTTCCAATATTTTTGCTCGCTTCTGTTTGAATTTTCCAAATGAGAAATGTCGCTGGCGATAGAAATCGCTAGTTTGGCACATTCCTGGCTCTGTATTCGCCTCCCCCTCCCCAGATGTCAGCCACTGTTAGTAGCTGTACCTTAAACCAAAGATTTTTAACTTTTTACCAAAGGTGTGTGAAGTCAGAGCTTGATCATATTTCTAGTGCCTCGACTTTTCTAGTGCCTGCGACTTTGAAGACATTTGGTATAATGCCTTCAAGTATTACAAATCTGTATACCGTGAATATACAATTATTATAGACATTAAGAAGACATTATTCAAATACCTCGTTTATTTTAGTAGGAATTTCTTTATTATCATTAAATTAATTACTATCAAAAATATGATTTTTTTGTGGCAATTCAATAAAACGCTAAAGGCAACCACAGATGGCAAAAATCATCAAATAGGGGGGTCCAATTCGAAAATTTACGGTAGCAGTGAAGGTTTATTCGATGAGGCCTTACTGAAAATTTGTAGTTCTAGGGTGGGACTTATTTGAGAGGCCTTTTTCAAGGGGGGCGATTCGATGATTTTACGGTATGTAAATTTTTGCCTCTACCCCCGCAACGGAAGAACAACTCAACTCAACAACCATCACCACTTGGGATTTTAAAAATTCAATACGAGGTGGTCTATTTTGGCGGTAATGATGTCCAAGATGGCAACCAACGGAAACCTAAAATTCACAAAATGTATGCGGCCATGGATGCTAAGAGAGGGATTGGCAAAAATAACTCCTTACCTTGGAGGCTGAAGTAAAATAGTAGTTATTCATGTATTTTTAGAAAGCAGTTATTTATAAGATTTCTAACACAATTGAGCAAGATTGCTAACAATGTCCTTGACCCTTCTTCCTCTGTCCCCCTGCCCTTAAGGCCTTTTTTAGCGCCTTTTGAATGTAAGCAAACTTAGTCAGCTATTTCGAAAAAAGCTCATTACACACTCATTTATTTACTGACAAACAAGTGATTTGTGAGTTAACGTATGTTTTTCTTAAGAATTGCCTTCTTCAACCCAGGAATGAAATGGCTTACTTCACAAGAATCACTTCTTCAGTCAAGGATGCAGGCAAGTTACTTTGAGCTTTGAACTGACCAGTCTTTAGGTTTCTTTGTTAGTCTGATAATGAAAGCTAAATTGACTGGCACCATTTTCATTTAGCTTTCGTAATCACATATACTGCTATACAGGGGCGCCTGCACAACATTAAGGCAGGAGGGGCAATGCTGGTACTGAGGGCAAGCAGTAGAGCTTTTTCCACTAAACATCAATTATTTGTGAGGGGGAGGGGGATGTGGTAGTGCAAAATGAAATATTGGCATGGATTTGTTCCAACCATATAGCTAGGATTTTGGCAATAAAAGACTCTTAACGTAGGTATAATGTTGACAAATTTCTCCATGCAAGTGGCTATTAAATTGCCTTGTCATTATACAGTCTTTAGTTTTACGAAAATCAGTGGCAAAGAAGTCAGTGGAATTTTATAAGACACAGTTGGTTTTTAAAGTTTATTATTGTCTTCTGAAGAAGAATTTTCCATTATCAAAGACCGACAGTAAAACATAATCAGAGTGGCTAAAGTAGTCATCAATTATCTACGAGATTCTATAATCTTTTGTTAGGAGTTACTATTTCAAGGCACTGCTTGCCCCCTCTGCCCCTCCTGGAAGAGGACAGGAGGGGCAGCTGCCCCTGCAGCCCCTCCAGGGTAGGCACCCCTGCTGCTTTATGGAAATGATGTTGTTATCTGTAAATTTTATAGGTACATAATGAACACAATATTTTTAAAGCCTACTTAAAATGCATCAATTATTTTCCTGAACATTTAATTTTCATATTAGTGTATTTCCAAATTGTGAAATGAAAAGTGTTCAAAGGTACTTAAAATTTTACCACACATTATCCCTTAAACAATGAGGCACAAGAATATTATAAAGAATAAAGCAATGCACATTGCTTTGTGGCTGACACACCAATAAGATGCCACAGCTCAATCTGCTTGTAACCTTTGCTTAGATTTCCAGTAAGACTTCCCCTTTGTAAAATTACTATTTCACTTCCATCAACAAGGATTCCTTCCCAACTTGTCAAGTGACATCAAAATAATGGCTTGCAATTAGTAAGTATTCTTGCAATGCAGAACAGCTTACATGAAAAGCTAACCTTGCAGCAGTGTAGATGAAACAAAACGACCGTAATGGCTGGGGCAATGACATGAACATCACATGTTTCTGAAAACCATCACAGAGTTGCTTGCTTTAGTAAGACATATTACCTTTACTTAAAAACTAACGTTGCTGAAACAAGGAACTAGCGGATTGTGCATAAAACTAGTGGAATGACCAAGGAATGACCCCGGAACTAGCAGAAGGACCACAGAATGAAGAGAGAACTAGTGGAATAACCAGGGAATGAGCCTGAATCTAATGAAAGAACCAAAGAACCATGGGTCAATCAGCCTAGTAGTACCTAGTGTTAACTTCAAAGATAAGTATAAAATGTAAGATATCTAAAAGAAATCATGCTGGAATGATCATGTCCTGTCAGAGCCCTCTAAAAACTTTTTGCAACAAAATGGGGCCTTTTGTAAAATATTTTGTTATGGAAGTTTAATTATTCTCGTTAAAAAGACACAATTTCATTTGGTTTCCAAAAGTCAAGAATGAAAAAACTACTAACTGTGTCCCCGATATCCTGGAGAATTGTCTTCACTCTATTTACTTTGTCAGTTGCCATGGTGCTTCTTTGCCTGTTCATTCCTAAATGCTGCTAATTCTGCTAGTTCCGTTGTTGTTCCCACAAATCCCAAAAAGTCTTTTTTAGAGATAAACAAGTAGGCACTGTCTCTAATCTTTTATGCTAGATAACCTAATTTGATAAAGAATGAAGAAAATAATGACAAGATAAACTACTTTCCATAAAACCTTAATACAAATTATGCCATAAGAAAATGGGTGCACATCTGGCCTCTGACATATTTTCGACAGAAAAGTTGGAGCAACTGAATAAAAATGTTTGAATAAAGTGAATGTGGCTAGAATGAACACATAAGATACATAGAATTTATCATTTCGAACTACAATACTGTGCAGACCAGCATACTTATGATGAATGATTGCACTTTTGTGTTTGATGCACCCCCAAGTATCTTTCTATCCAGTATCTTTTTGTTCATCCCAGTTTCTGCCTATGCAGTGTTCGTGTTGCATTTGTTCTTTTTTTTTACTCCACTTTTGCGTTTTACTAGGAAAGAAGAATGCTGTTATCCTTGGAAGGAAGACATGGGAATCCATACCAAAGAAATACAGGCCATTGCCAAACAGATTAAATGTAGTTTTAAGCAAAACACTGTGGTATGTTAAATAGCAAATTTAACTGAAATGTATAATTTTTAGTAAAATATAGACTCATTGCCTTACCACCTCTGTTTAAAATGGCACACAAAGCACTGACACATGATACGTCTATAAACTATGTTTTTATAATCTGACAAGTAACATGTTGATTTAATTGAATGTCAGCCATATCATGAAGCAAGGTTATAAGTTCTCAGTGATTCAAGTAATACTAAGTTTTTTATAAGTTTATTTTAAAAGTTGAGCTGACAGAGGAAAATATTTTACAATCCCATTTTAATGTCTGCTTGCAGTTTTGAAAATTTGCACTTGTTTCTTTATTCAAGTGCATTGAATTTGGACCATTTAGACCTAGACCACTTACACAAAGGTCAAGTGAATTTTGCCAGACTACTGAAAAATATTTCACTTCCTTTTGCGGATCTGACATTTTTATTTATTGTTTTGAACTTATTGAATGTTGATACAATATATTTAGTATGGTCTGTATTAAGGCATTTCCTTCCTGAAAGCTAACAGAAGCCAATAATTACAATATACATGAATGATATTTCTTAATTTTTTGTTAGCCAAAAGAGCATTAAAAATGTGGACCAACCTAGAATGATTAGCTAGTTTCACAATTGAAATGGTACTGCCTGAATCTTGCATGATAATTTTTTAACTTCAAAACTCTAGTTTTTAAGGATACAGATGTCAGCCATAAGTGTTGTTTTTTGCACCATGGTCCTTGTTGATTAGTTACCAGCAGCAAGTATGAAACAGAAAAACATCCCATAAATAACAGACTTTTGAAAATTAAGAATCACTATAAAATGGTTCAATTTTTATGAAGTTCAGCACTTTTTTGTTTATATTTGAAGCTCAAAAGATGTACCTGATGGTGTAATAGTGGAAAAGACCCTTGATAGTGCCTTGCAGCAAATTTCAAACAGAATAGATGTTGAGGAGGTTTTTGTTGTTGGTGGATCAAGCGTCTATGAGGTATAAAGACTTTGAAAAAATTATAACTGTCTACATTCTTCGGGCTATACCAGTTTTGTGTCCCCTTCCTCTCTCTTATTTTCTTGTCAATTTTTTGCAAATTGTACTCCCTTCCCCTTTAAGTCACATAAGTTTTTAGAAATCTTATGTTTGGAGAAAGCTTTACAAACAGAAACGTCAACATATTAGAAAAATGATGTGCAAATTTTGTGTTACCTCTAACAACTGAGTATTGTATAGATTGTTCCAATTCAATTTTTCGGTTTTTATGAACAAAATGGCGTGTCAGGCCATAGTGAAAACGATTTGGGAGAAACTTTGGTGTTTGACCCATATGCTGAAATATCAAGGGTTAATTTTCTTGGAAAATCTTACTGCAGCACATTTATCAATTCTTCTTAAATTCCAATTGAAATGTTGCATTTAGTGCATAAAATATTGAAAAAAAAACAAACGTGTGAGGGCCGACGATGACGTGACAAATGTTAAAGGTAATGTGTCCATATAAAAGGACTGCATATACCCAACTTGTCAAGTAACATCAAAATAACGGCTTGCGATGGGTCTTACATTGCGTAGTTTTTTCACTGCAATGTGAACAATTTCAAATATATATATAAACAATTTTTAATAATACCCCCCCCCCCTTCTACCATGTTCTTTTGTTAATTTTTCTCATTGAGTAACCTTGCCGTGCCCCTTAACTCTCATACCTTCTTCGCTTTTCCACATAGGAAGCTATCAAGTCCCCACAATGTGATCGCATTTACCTTACTCATGTTCAAGGGGATTATGGATGTGATATATTTTTCCCTCAGTTTGATGAAGAAGTATACAAGAAAGTAAGGTGGGTAAATCTATTGAAGGTGGTGCGACAGCATGCGACTGTGCAGGCAGGCATGCGCTCGAAAGG
>NW_027019541.1:774504-800189 GCF_013076305.1 Rhopilema esculentum | reverse complement strand
TGGAGAAGCCAAACTTTATGCTTCATACCACTTCAGCTAAATCAATCTTTATAAGGAAACGTGCCTATTGTTTCACAGAGAAACTGGACATGTCTTGGTTACAAAAGACTTAAAAGCATTTCTTTCAATATATACGCCCTCATCTGTCGCATGATACTTATTTGAATGTTTTTAGGGGGTGAGTGGTGGGAATGTCTACAAAATTAAGTTCTAGGCCATAGTTCCCGAATGTCTACCAAATAAAGTTCTAGGCCATAGTTCCCGAATGTCTACCAAATAAAGTTCTAGGCCAACTGTTTAGCTAAATTGCAGTTTTCCCGATTAAAACAGAATAAATAAAAGTCATTAAGTATAATTGAAGCAATACTACAACTACAGGTAATGCCAAAAATCTTATCATTGTACAATAACATTAATGAAACAGTATACCAGTGACATAATCTTTACATAATCTTCAATTGCGATGTGAATGTTGTTCTAATTTCACTTTTTTTAAGAGTGCAAGTGTTTCGGTTGCTGGCAGCACTCAATATTTGTCTATTTTCGCTGGCATTCCTGTTTTCTTGCTCTTACTTTTTTACAGCCAGTAACAGTATTCGGCTGTTTTTCTTCCTGGTTGCCGTTTGTAAAGTTGATTTGGGTCTTGTTGCTTTCGGAAGTCTGAAGGCCGTGCATTTGTTTCATCCCATAATGTTGAATAAGGTCCCTTTCACTGTCTCCCTTTGCTTGGGGTTTCTGATTCTTTTCTGTTTTAGATTTTTTTCAAATGTTCGCAGCCGCAGCAAATGTTCAATAGTTTCTTTATTACTGCATCTTTAAAAAGATTGTTTCTAAGACCGCCAATTATGAGTTTTGCATGATGTTTTAATTAGCACGTTTTATTAGCTGCTTTGTCTTTTCAACACAAAATAACATTTACAAAAACAAATTGTTTTTTTCCTCCACTTCTTCATCGGAGGCTTGGGCACGTTCATACGCTGTTCTAACTTTTTTTGGAGAACCAAGTCTCGGTGTACTTTAGAAAAAGAAGAATCTTCCCAAAATTATTTCTTCTGTCAGCAGTAAAAACGACCTTATCATTTATTGATCAGAGTCCGTGTGCTACAGAATGCCTATGTTTAGGTCCCATAAATATTAGAAATCTGTTTATCTTCTGCTTTCTACCATTTTCGGTCACAAGCACCTGTTTTTTTATCTTCTGTCGTAATAAAGGTTATTGTTGGGGAGATGAGATGCAGCAAGTTCTTGAGTATGAAATGAGTACCCCCGTTTTGGGGCCATTGCACATGCGTATTATGCGTATTATATATTCTGAGTCAAAGAGGCATAGAACCCCCCGAGAAAGGAACAAACAGAACTTTGCGATTGAATTTCAAAACTAAGTGAGCGGTCGGAGCTTATCATTCTTGTTGGGGAGATGAGATGCAGCAAGTTCTTGAGTATGAAATGAGTACCCCCGTTTTGGGGCCATTGCACATGCGTATTATGCGTATTATATATTCTGAGTCAAAGAGGCATAGAACCCCCCGAGAAAGGAACAAACAGACAGGGTTGCCAATTTGGCAATTTAGTTGCCAAAATTGGCAATTTTGGCACTTTTTCATGTTGTTTGGCAACTAAAAATTTAGATTTGGCAACTGTCTAAAGTTTGGCAATTTTTTGGCACTTTTTGAACATTTTCTCTTCACGAGTTTGTGACATTTTCTTAGTATCTTTTCGTGACATTCTCCCTTCAAATTCGATAATATTCCGTTAATGACACCCTGTGCCTCTCCCTGACACTTCTCGAAGTTTCATTCACTTGACTTGGGTGACCGGAACAAAGTACTTACATCTTGGTGTGACCCTGTGATGTCGGCAACTTTGCTAATGTTAAGGTGTGGTGTCGGTGATAGGAAACAATGTGTAAATATGTTTGCATACTGTTCACATGTCGAATGTCGTAACTGATATTGACGGTATGGCAGATTTGCTAGACATGTAAGATATATATATATTTCGATACACTTTTTATCTCTTTTTGATATTTTGTTATATTCATTTTAATCCTCGAGTTTCAATATGGAATATCAGATATGTTTTCAATAGAACAATGATTTTTTATGTCTCTATCAACATTGCCGATCTTGATTCTCGGACATGATAGTTAACTTTGGGCCTAAGTACGCATGCGTGAGAGTTTTGTGACGTCATTGTGAGAAAAAAACCTGTTTGGCAACTTTTGGCAACTTTTCAAACAGAATTTGGCATCTTGGTCCCAGGCCACCTGGCAACCCTGCAAACAGAACTTTGCGATTGAATTTCAAAACCAAGTGAGCGGTCGGAGCTTATCATTCACATTGACATGGGAGTTCGTCATAGCAGAAATATCTTTCATACTGAAAAACCTGCCTGGATTCTCTGTTGTTTTATGTTATTGTTTGTATTAAGGCCCACTTTACTTCCAAGGTAAGCAAAAATATCAAGAATTTTATGACGCGGCCTAAGTGTTTACAGAGAGTAGACATTCGATTTGAACAATACAACCTGATTTTAACTGACCTCCGACACTAGAGCCAGGCCAAGGCAACTAAAACAACAGACAACGTACCTTCAATTCAATTATTCAAATTTTTAAGGCGGAAATCTTCGAATTTTGATCTTCCCCTTTTGACTACATCTACAAAAAGTTCCGAGGAAAACCCTAAATGAAAAATATACGAAAATACGTCCTTAAATTATATGCGTAAAACTCCTCAGAAATTACTAAAATTACTAAAATTAATTATATGCCTAAAATTAGACACGTTTGCGAGATCTCGTTGTGTACTCTGGCTTTTGGTGTTGAGGATGCCCGGGATTTTGTAGGGATAATTCGTTAGAATACGCATGCGTCCCTGCCCCTCGACGTTGATTGGCTCGAACAAATCATTAAGCCTTTTGTCTCAAACAATAGGAGTGAGATCTCATCTCCCCAACAATAGGGGCCTTGGCTGTGACTGCAGTTTCCGGTTTATGAAAATTATCTTCTCCACTCCAACTTTTGCAGAAAGGGCCCGTAATTTTCTTTACTTTGCATGTCTAAGGGCCCGGTAGGGATCGCCACTTTGCCACCCGGGTCAGATCGCGCCTGGCCTTTAGCACGAGAGAGTTTGAACGATCATCAATTATTCTCGTTAGGTTTTCATAAATTTCAACTGTGACTGGTGCTGTCATCAACAACCGATAATATCTATTTGAAAATGGCAAAATCCTCTGTCTTTCTTCTGAAAATTTGCCAGTTTTCAAGAGGTTGATGACAAAACTTCCATTTTCGAAGATTTGCCGACAAGGTTAGGGTCTGGGGGGTGTCACACCGAACCCCCCCCCCCGTAGCGACGGCCCTGCAATGGCGTTGGTTAATTGGCTGTCTGACATGTAAATGAAGAAAAATATGTTTCTATGTTAGAAGACAACTTTTTTGCCAGTGTAGAGCTGATGTCTGGAATTGCTCATAAGCAATTTATCTTCTAGTAGTAAACATTAAGGCAGTCTTTATTTCTTTTGAATATTAGCAGTCATTCTCTTCATTGTTTTCATTTTTCATTTCATTTCATTTTTCATTCATTATCAATCAATCCTAAATACAATTCATACACAAAACTCTACAACTAAGATACATTACAACACTAAGAACTAAAAACTGACAATACTAAAAACAAATGAAAAACTACTTTACATGATTGAATTTAAGATTATTCATTGTGGTGGGCTTCTTCTAAGTCTTTCAAGTCTGAAAGTAAACCTTGATTGAACACCTTTGAAAATCTTGTAAAAACTTATGTGTAAATTCACAGTTACAGTCATTTTCTATGCCAATCTAATATCTAAAATGTTGGTGTAGCAATTTTTGTTAAAACCAGTCTAATTCCTCGGCCAGATCTTGGCAAAGATAGTGTACTGATTTTAGGTCAGTTTGGTATGACGTTTTGGGTTGCATGGACTGTCATCCAAGCTCGTCTATTGATACTTTTTGAGTATATACAGGAAACTTTTTCCAATTCAGCTGTTTTCAGTAGACAGGTTTTTATCCTTGGATGCTTCAACATTGACCTCACTAATTATAATAGACACACTCCAACCAGTGGCGGACTGGCTCAGAATTTTTAACTGGCCACAAATAACTGGAGGGACCCAGGTGGGTGTGTTCTGAAAATAAGGGCATGGTCAAATGAGCATTTCATCATAATCAATCAATTTCTAAGCAACATAACATATATGTAGCACTAATAGCGAAGTTGAGCTGTTGACTACAAATGGGCGCTGAGTAAACTAATTGAAATTTAACATTCTCAAAAAAAAGTTCAAAGTTATAAGAAAACTAACCTCAGATGCATAAAGGATAGTAAGTTTAAATTACAGAATACCTGAGGTGTGAGGAAGCCTCATCTTTACTGAAACTTAAACTAAAGATGGCAGACCTAAAAATAGCAAACTAGAAAGAAAGGTACACTGATTTGCTTGCTTTGTAGAAGTTTTGGCTCACATGCGGAATACATTGAACGTCTATTGGACTGTACAAATTTCTATCAAAAATTCAAAATGGAAAAACTTGCTTAGCAACAAATAAAGCCAAAGCAAATCATTTCTATATTCGAAAATTTGACATCTTAATCATGATATTATAGCTAAATCATAGCAAAAAGGCTCCCTTGAATTTTTGTGTAATCATCCACTAAATTGGTTTGCTGTCTGTATTTTAGACTTAATACGTGCTTACAAATTATATTTTTCACAAAACTTTTAGGTTTATCATCTCGAAGACCATTTCAATCAAATGCTACCAGAAGTTGCATTTCTTTAATTTGCATCCCAAGAAACCAGTCCCCTTTTTGCATCAACTTTGCCTTCCTTTCTGAGAACCACTTGTGACTCAAAGTTTATTCGTCCATTATGTGCAATTTGGCTAATTCTTGCCATTTTATTGACATCTTTTTTATATCAATTTTTTCATTCCATGAGGCAATACCTTACCCGTTTGTGTTTTATAACAAGCAATTTTTTGGTAAACGAATCTTTAAGACTATGCAGCAACCCACGTTGAAGAATCATTTGCATCGCATTATCTTTTAATGCTATGGCTTGAGTAAAAGAAAAAGTCAATGCCAAGTTTGTTTCTGAATCACTCCTTACTTTTTTGCTAACTGGCAAAAATTTAAGTGAACTCCACAATTAATGCCGGGTAGATTAACTGAACCTGGGCCTATGAAAAATAAAAAATTTCAGAAAATTCCATCATATTGAAAATTCCAAATCTCTATTATCCTCTCATAACCTAAAAAAGTCATTGTTTTTTAGCTTCGACCCAATCCATTTTATAACCACATGCTATGACGTTTTATTCAACCTCAATTCTGATGTAATCAATTATATTTATTATTCGTGATGAGACATCTAAAGGCCCCACATTCCTAAAATGAGGCCCTTTTACTGCAAAGATGGGGCCCTTTTTGCCAGATTTTAAAAAGGGCCCACCAGCCCATTGGCCAGTGGCTGGTGGGCCAGTGGGCCAGTCCACCACTGACTCCAACTACAAATTATGTTAATTTCCTTTTCTCTAAGCAATTTTTTCCACATATCATTCATCAAAAGAGGTATCCAAAAATTCCTAAACTTCGATTCGAACAATTTTTCTAACATTACTGATAATCAGGGGTGGCTTGGTGTGTAAATAGGTAGGTAGTCAATTTTTTTAGCCACACCCTTTCTCAAAAGAGAAACGCCCAAATTTTGCCTATGACATCACCACACTAACCACTCTTGACACCTGGCCCCAAAGTCTCTATGAGGTTGGTACCTATGGAATTGAATATAAAGCGACCTGTATGGTTTTGCCTCCTTGAGATTTTGGTAATATGTTGCTTCTCTATGTTAAAAATCTATGACAGAATTTTGTCATGACAAGATTCTGAAAAGTTCTTGACAAAGTTTATCTGCCAAAAATTTATCTGACAAAATTTGTTGTTGTTAATGCAATTGAAGGTCAGATGGCAACCTGTTTTCACTTGATTGTGATGCGTCAAGTGCAGCATTCTTCAAACTATCCTCTGCTACATGATCATAAGCATTCATTAATTGACTTTGCATCTTTAAAAGCATTTTCAGTTAGCCCTTTCATGTCCATTTAACCAGTGGCAGGTAGGGCAGCTTCAAGTATCCTTCAGTATTCTGGTCAAAACAGTGAAGTTTTTTTCATGACAGTTTATGTTGTAATAGTTGGCCCCAGGTGCATAGATTGCAGCTCCTTTTCACATTGATTTTGATTTTGATTTTGATTTTGATTTTGATTTGATTTGATTTGATTTGATTTGATTTGGTTTGATTTGATTTGATTGATTTGATTTGATTTGATTTGATTTGATTTGATTTGATTTGATTCAAATTCTACTACATTTCTAAAAAGCTAGTTAGTTACATAAACTATAAACAAATCAACTAAAGAACGCAGCAACAACAATAACATTTAAAAGACAAAATGAAGCAGAATTCCGACGTTGCTAAAACGAGGAACAAGCGGAACAACCTAGTAACAGGCGGAACAACCCAGTAACAACCCAGTAACAAGCGGAACAACCCAGGAACAAGCAGAACAACCCAGTAACAAGCGGAAATGTGAATTAATTGTTTAGTAAATACCACATGGGGGCGTTTATAATCCAACTCTCTGAAGTTCGTGTGGGCTAGAACTATCAAGAGGCCGTCAATCATGTCTTCATCAGTTTCGGAGGCTTTGTGATTTTGCCAACGGACAGAGAGAATCTATCGACCCCGGATCGGGACGAAAAATAAATAGTAAAGCATGCCTAAAGGGGTATGGGGAATGCTCCCCCAGAAATTTTTTGAAAATGGTGGCTGCTCTGGTGGCTATTTTGGTTGCTAAAATAGCTATGCTGGGTAAACTGCTCTGGCGGCAGTGGCTAAGATAGAGGGAATCAGAGGGGGGCAACAAAACCCTGTAGAGCTAGACCGAGGGGCAATTCACTCTTGAAAATTGCGTACAAGATTTTACCAAAACAAAAGGATTTCTAGGGATTTTCAGGTAAAGCAATAGGATTTTTATAAAAGGTGTACAAGATTTTCTTGGAGTGATTTGCCCGTCGAGCTAGACTCCTATTTTGTCGGAAAACCTCTGGTCTTCTGGAAATTTTCTATGTTTATCTACTTGCCATGTTTTATAGGAAAGAATTTAAAGTTAAATGAAAATAAGAATATCTGAATATGTCAAAATATTTATTTATTTCAGTTCTGATGTCGTTATATTTTGTGTACTTAGATATGATTGTATTTAGAGTGTATTATGGCTCTTCAACTAATTTTATTTAGATAAATGAATTTTTTTATGATGATGATGGAAACGCCAAACATCGGTTGCGTGTTTGTCACCCTACCATCAAAATTTCACGATATTGCGCCATTAAATCGCCTGGGGAGGTTTCACGATATTGCGCCCGCTTGTTCCTCGTTTTAGCAACGTCGAGCAGAATTCTTAAGGAGGAGCCTTCAAAGTAGGTTAACTAACAAGATGAAGGCCCCCCTTTTGTTTCAGCGATCTATATGTTCATCTATAATTATGTCTCGTTGAATTAAATTAAATTACTTTATGGACTAAACAAGAAATTTTGCAAAGCTCACTGACTTTCAAATAGATTCCACATTAGATTGTAATTGCCTTGTATCTAGTCTTTATGGCTTGTATGGCCTCCTCTCTCCTAGACTCCAAAATGGCAAGGTAATTGCTGCCTGACTTGACTATATATATTTGCCTGAGATGTTTTGTTGTGCGGATCTCAAATGACCGATTGTGCGGATCTCAAAATTTTGGTACTAGATTATTAGAAGCCCATCACACAAATGCCAATGGAACTCCAACCTAGTTAATGATATTCATTCAGTTTTGTTTTATTTATTTGAATTTTCTCACTGAACCTTAAATATTAATTTCTGAAAGTAAATATGAATATGGTCACATGACTTAATTCCTAAAATTAAGTAAAATATACTTGTCAAGGCCAGCAGTAAAATGTTTTTGCCTCCTTCATTTTCTTCATAAGAAATCAATGGAAAGATTTGGCATCAAGGGGCATCACAGAGCACAAAATGAAGGCTCTATCTCATGATATGATTATAACTTGATTATTCAAAGTATTTAAAGTGTCATGTTTTTTAATTATTTTGTGAGAAATGTAAAAGCTCTAAAATCCAAGAAAAATAATGTAATCAGTGATTACCTTGATTACAGCCCCCCCCCCCCAATGATGCCACTGCTGATAATGATATGCTAATATTCTGACTCAAATATCAGATCATTTTCCTCAATTTATTATTGTTAAACAAGGGGGTATACCTTATAAGAATTTATCGTTTTACCCACATGATTTCTCTAAGCTCAACAAAAGATTTCCCTTAGGGCATTTCAAGCTTTGTTACCACACATAACCAATGTTATTTTCTCTAAAGGGAATCTTCTGGCATCCGGCAATCTTTCCTACCTGCTAGCCAATGGTTCATTAAATTTTCCTAGCCCAGGCTAATCAGATTGATAAAAATAGCTGTTTATTTTATATTTGATGAATATTTCTGTCAACACATTAAAAAAGCTGCAGTCCTTATGGTGCTTATGTTTTTAAATTTGTCCTTTTTTGCAATTTAAATGCCATGAGGACATTCAAATTCATGGAAAGCATTGTCCTCTCTTGAAGGCAAGCTACAAGCTATGGGCTGCCTCATAAGATGCACTTAAAGGTGTCTATTCTGATAAAAAGCATTCTAAACATTCTAAAACTTTGATTTTAAAGATACTATACTGATAAGAAGAATTTGTTTCTTTTTACGAGTAACGTATCTTGTATTTCCTAATAAGAGATATTCTCTTTAAATAATGAGAGCCTATTAGCATTTAACAAGACCGTTAACATCGACATTGTTAACAAGACCAAAGAACATTTGGATGAGATGTCAAGTTAATTAGAGCATAGAACTTTTTGTCCTGAGATGCACCAACTATAGACAGGGAACTATTGTTGCAAAACAATGATTGGCACGTTATTTATTATTTTATCTTCTATGGTCTACAGAATTTTTTTCGGAAACAAATCATTATAAAAAACTATATTTAGGAACTACTACTATTTTTCTTGTATTGAGTGATTAACTGAAATTTACAGCTTCTATGGCGTCATAAAATGGTAAATTAACAGAAAGTCAAGCCCTATTTCTTTGTCATAAAATTTTGACACATTTTTAAAATGTATTGTAAATAGAATCTTCA
Source organism: Rhopilema esculentum (assembly GCF_013076305.1). Next base: position 790,903 of record NW_027019541.1, on the reverse strand, counting down.
TACCAATGTAGTAATGAACCCTTTCGGATGGACAAGAAACATGCACAATTGCTTTAATTATCTATTTGCTATAACACTATTTACTGTCTTAAATAGCTTTAATTATCAAAGTTCTAACATTACGCAGCATTGTTATCACTTTTTAAAAGCTAGAAAGAGAAATGGTGTTGTATGTGAATTTCAGTCGTAATGCTGTAGATAACTGGAGGTCCTTGCTTAATGACATCACGGTTCTCAATCTCATCTCTAGTCAAAAAACCAAAACTTTTCATTCACTTTCCGCATCTGGTTGTCCAACTCCTTACTTCACTATCTCTATGATATTGTAGCTTATTTTATACATGAATGCCACATTTTTTCGTTTCTTTTCTTTTCCTTTTTGTTCCAGGCTCCTCCAGCTAGTCCATTTCAAGTGGGCTAGATCCATATCTTACAACTGGGCTTTGACTCACCATAACTCTACTTGGTGGTTGTCCTCTGAATCCAAACTGGTCGCATTAGTATCTATCACTATCACTTCATTTATCAACAACAGTCCATATTTTATTTGGACATGCTTTTCCATTGAATTCAACAAATAAAAAATTACTCTTATGATGGGCTTGAAGAATGGTTTCGATAGCAAAGTCAGAAGTATTTCCCTCTTTTCTTTCAATACATGCCAACTTGATGGAGTTCCTTTAACACTGTTATCTCTCTATTGGACAATTTTTGCGCGGGTTTCTTCTGAATGATAGCCTTATAAATATATGAATGATACCTTTTAAAAACGACAAAGGCTAGCGTAGAAGTTCTAGCTAGGTCCTTTTCATTTTCCTTGCCTCTTCTACTGAAGATCTTTGGTTTAGTGCCGCTTTTCTTCTGCAAGTTAATCCTTTCCCTTTCATAAAACATCTGATTGGGCTTACTGTACACTTTTTTATAAGAATGTGTAATTTTTTGCTGAGCCTCAATATTCTTAATTTTTTTCATTTTGAGCCTAAGATTTTTCTTAAAATATTCTTAAACGACACAAGATGAAACTGAGTCGCATTATACTGTTAAAGACTCCAAGGCCGGAAAAGTTCATTTCAAAACATGTAACGTGAAACTTCCATTTGTTTTGCTTTTGAAAAATAACTCAAATCAGCAAAAAAATTAAATTTTTGATGGAGCTAGAGCCTTGCATTATTCATAAATTATTCTTAAATTTCAGCGATTTTGAGCCTTAATATTCTTATATAAAAGTGCATCGTCGCACATAGCTTAATCTTCTAATAAATGGTTTTTGAAATCTCCAAATCTGAAACTTTAAGTTATGATGATAATCTTCCATCATTAGTATCCATAAATTCAGAACCTTGGCAAGCAAGGCAATTTCGCTTGAGTATTATTCCAATTTTCTAACCATCGAAATCAACAGATTTTCGTTTTTCTTCATTGGCAACAAGAAAGGAAAAGCCCGTTGCTTTGCATTTTCCTTTGTCGATTTGAAAATTCGTTTGTCATCATGTTCATTTTTTTCAGAAGCATCATCAGTGACTACCAATAATTGTGCAATAATGGCCAGTCTGACATCTTCACACCTCCAACAAGCTCAAAAATACATTGCCGCCGGCGGAGCAGGAAAAAATCCTATTTCTTTGGTGATGGAATTGGGTCAACTGTTGAATATATCGCCAGTTTTCAATAGCTATGAGCCACCAGACCTCTCTTCCATTCACAAACATGTATTTGTTTGTGAGGTGAGGTTTGCAAATTTAAAAGTAAAATGCCAAGGATTAAATAAAAAGCAAGTGAAAACAGATGTCGCTCGGAAGCTGATAGAACGGATTACAATGGAGGCTGATAGGGAAACTGCTCCTGTTGAGCGACAGACATCAGTAAGGACAGGTGCAGGTGCACAGGTTTGTAAAGATAGTATACAGTCTAACTGCCCATATGAAGATAAAATAACTCAGTTAAAATTTATCCAAGATTATAAAATTCTTTAAAATGCTCACGATTAGTCTCGCCAAAACGTAGATTAGTTCGCTAGCCCGCTAAGAACACCCAGAGCCATCACGAGTAATGAAGAGAAATGATGGAAATTCAATGCTGTTTTATTTCTTATTTTCCTTTCTTCCTTGCCTTTCTCAATAATTGAACACGTGATTGAATGAATAATGATACTTTGTGCAATTTTAGGCTATATTTTTGCTTGATTTTCAGAGGGATGTGTTTGTGCTATTTATGCTTTTCGTCTCTCTAGTTCAGCTTTACCAAACTTATGTAAATGCTCGTATTCTCTTCACATATGTAAATGTTGAATTTTTCCAGAGACGTGGAATTTTATGGGAGAGAGAGGTGAATTCACATCCAGTCGAGACTTCACTGCCTGAAACTGCAAAACCTATTGCCAACTGGGTTGGGAGATTACAGGAATACCTTGTTAAATATGAAAGAGGACTACCAGACTATAAATTTGAAGAGAGCAATGATAAAATTCGAAACTTGTACAGTGCTACTGTGAAGGTAGGTTTTTATTTGCTCAACAGTCAGCTGTAACCTGACTGAGGACATCAAGGATATTCTTTATGCTCGGTCAAACTTTTGCGGGGGGATTTTTAGCCTCAAGTTAGGAGTATGGAGCATAGGCTAGGGGATCTTTAGCATAGCATTTCTAAATGAAAGTGAAACATTTTCGCAGCAGTCTCTGAAGTGAAGCTCGTGCTAAGGATTGAACTTGTTAATGCACCTTAAGCAGCTGATATTGTCATGGGGGTTTCGCTTTTTATAAAACAGCTGATTGCTCGTAATGTTTAAAAACAAGTACCGCACACAGCAGGCTTGTGTTGGATGGTGTTAGTAATCCTTTGTACAAGATTCCAAAGAGAGATGATGAGCTGTTTTTTAAAGAGAAAGACAAGGATCTAGTATTTTAGAAGAGAAGACAAGAGGTAACATAGAGCGGCAGATAATGACTCCGAATCCTCTCGGCGACCCCGGGGCAAAACCGAAAGACGGGACCCCTTGCGACCGCGGCCTTCAGATTAGCTTAAAATGCATTTCAGAATATTTCTTGCAGTCATTTCTTGCAATCGTTTAGAGCGTTTTTTTAATTTTAGGCATTCTTTTGCTACATTTGATGAATTTTATTCTTAAAATAAAATTCATTACTTTTTAGGCCCTGGGGCAATTTGCCCCCCTTCCCCGCCCCCTCTCAGTGGCCCTGATAATGACAGCTACCAAATTGATCAAGAGCTGATAAGCTAATGATGACTAAGCCAGGCTTAGCATTAAGGGAGATTGCAAGAACTGAATTTAATTTGGAGAAAAATTGTATCGGGGAGTGATAAGTTGGGACGGATTGAATTTTTTTGGCAATATCCATAGTTTTAAACCCACTTTCTGTTTTGAAGTTTTCATTTTACATATCGCATACCGTTATCGTTCGAATAAGCGCCCGAGCGCTTATTTAATTTTTCTGCTTTTAAGGGGGCGCTTATTCGAGATGGGCGCTAATTCAAAAGGGGCGCTTATAAAATATTTCTAATTAGATACTTAATATTGATGAATTTAAGAAGTTAAGAGTTTAAGAAGTAGTGCACGATGAATTTAAGAAGTTTCCTGAAAGGAAAATAAAAAAAGAATAACAATTGTCAAAGAAAAAGTGTTATTCTTTCTTTTCCAAGGTCTTCCCTTCCCTCCATGCGAGATATAGAATTTTTTCATCGATTCTCTCTGTGAATTTCGAAAATTCGAATAGGTGCCCACCCTATAACAAGGGGGCGCTTATTCGACAGGGGCGCTTATAAAATTATTTTCTTAAACGAGAGGCGCTTATTTGAGAGGGGCACTTATTCGAACGATTACGGTATGTGTTTAGCGTCACTGTTGTGATTCACGTTTTCCGACAGATCCCGGGCGTACGTGGGGCTTACCAAGCCACTGCCTACAACAAAGCAGATGCAAAACAACTTGCAGCCAAGAAGATGTTTAACGCCATTAGCAAATCAGGTTCAGAAGGCACCCAGGCTGCGCAAGCATCCCAAGACCGCCTCAGTGTGCGGACATTGCGCAGCTACCTGAAAAACCATACGGAGGAGAAGCCGGCTAATGCTGACAGTGGACAAGATGACTCCTTTGAGACATTCGTTGATGCGTTCAGCAAAATTGACTTCGAAGAGGGGAATCCAGAAAAGACGATTCAAACCTCAATTGAAGTTCTCAAAAGACTTTCAACACTTGAGAAATTCGATATCGAGTATCATGATGTTCCAACCACCAGAAATTCATATTTGTGTCTATTGGAAGCAAAAATTGGCCAAAGTCTTGTTTGTCACGGAATTGGGGAAAACCGGCCCCAGGCGATGGAGAAGGCCGCGGAAAGTATGCTGGAATTAGTGCGCTTCTTCAAACACTTTAAGAAAGAGAGATGAATGGAGTTGAGATGTTGGTGAAAGATTGTGTGTTTGTCTTGCGGTGTAGAGGCTGAAAAAGAATATGACAGGACAGACTTTTTATTTTGAAAATTGTAAGCAGATTGTTGGTAAGAATCGATTGCTCTTCCATATTGAACGGCAGTTAAAAACTTATTGAGGCTGGCTTCAATATTTCATTTCTTTTTTTCATTTCTAAATATTTATACAGGTTTACAGATGTCAGTAATAAAAAAGTAACTGTTTTACAAATCGACCTGTGCAAAAACAGAAAAGCCTAAATTAAAGAGAATAACAATGTACAATAAGTTAAATTTAAAAGAGCATAACATAACTAAATATAAAAATAAAATGTACCTCTCATATGGATTTTTTGAAGGTAACAAGGGACGGTGCCAATTTAGTTTCCTTATTCAGCTCATTCCATAATTTTGCTCCTCGATAAGAAAATGCTTTTTGGCCTTGGCATGTTCTTAAAAGAGGTATCTGCAAGTTTGTTTCAGTAGAGCGAAGATTGCGAGCACTGCTCTCTGAGCATTTACTGAAAAATTCCCTAAATATTGAGGAGCAAGCGCGTTCAATGCCTTATAGGTCAGCGTTGCTGTTTTTTTTATGAGATCTCTGATTGAGGGCCAGCCAAGATTTTGGAGCAGAGGGGCAGCAGGAGCATCACAAGGACTATTTGTATTTTTTCCTAACAGCTCTTTTCTGAATTTTTTGGATTTGGATTTGGTTTCACTACAACAACCCCAAACCGAGAAACATAAGAACCAAGATAAAAATCTTCCTTTCTTTCCAAGAAAAGTTCAGCATTTTTTGTTTCAATCTTTCAAACCTTCATGGAGCTTCACTTTAAATAATACCTTTGACGTTTGCATCGTGCATTAAAAGATTGGCTTCGTAGACGTGATGGCGTTGCAAAAAAGACGTCGATGGGTTATTGTTAATATTTTTCTCCCAAAATTATTTCAAATTTGCAGAAAAACACGAAAAGGAACTTCAATTTCTAACCGTTTCTCCGCATGCAAGATTAAAGAACGTTTGGGCTCTTTTGGCCTGACGCTGATGATGTGTGTAGAGTTGAGCATTGTATCCCTAGACACGTTTGTAAGCCTATGATGTATCAGTGCTTTGATGTGGGAGATGTAGTGATGTCTCCATACCTCGAAGTCCTGTGTCGTTGCATTGTTTTGGCAAGTGGCATGGTGTCGACTTGATGTACCAATCAAATTCGCATTGGTGGTACCGATCATGAATAGCTTTTTGACAGTCAGGGTCCAAATTGCTTGTTGAATTAGCAAGGCTAGCTATTTGTTTTTGGCTGGATACGAAAACTGTTTATGAAACTTATGTACCAAGCTTACCGCTACCGTGGGCTGGTTGTCCTGATTGATGAAAAAATCAAATGCGAATGTTTCGACTGGGAGAGTTTAACAGAACTGTAGTGGCCAGATGATGTTGTATGTTGTATTCAATTTTACAAAAACACAACCACCAAGTTGACATCGTTTGGAGCATGGTATGCTTTGGCACCCTTTAAAATTACGAAAAAACTACAGCGAAATTCTAACCACTATACAAAAGTTTCAGTTTCTCGTGCCCCTTATAGTATCTTATTAATGTGCTGTTATTAGAGACTTTTCAATCATACATTAATAATCCAAAGTTATATACACTGTCACTTGTATGGGAAATTTAAACAATTGCACACTTTGGTATGGTCTTTATTAACATAGATTCATTTACTATGCATTTAATGTTTTAAAAGTAGATTAAAATCTTATTAAAGAAAGATGATACAGAAATTTGAATAACTTAAGTTTATATTAAATTTCAGCGTTGATTCCAAAATTTATTCAATTTTGGTTATTGGGAAATTTTTTATCACCATACAAATTTATTCAATGCATCTTTATATTCCTGTATGAATATAGAGAAGCAAAGAACTACCCTTGCCCATGGTTTGCTGTTTTGGGAATCATCACATGGAGGAAGACGTGTGGCGGACCTGCGAAGGCCTAGATTGATCAATTGGGGGAACCATATCCAAAGGAAAGAGCCGAAAGGATGATGGATGATCGAGAAGGGTGGAGAAGATTCATCATCCTTAGCAAGGTTAACCCCGACAAGCTTTTTATATTTTTGATGATTTGAGGGGGATGCTTTGTCGAGGGGGTGTATTTGAGAGAGTGGGGGCTTTTTACAGCAACTACGGCAGGGCCGGGCAACCTGCAGCCAGCCCTCGGGCCACGGCCAGCCCTTCAGGAGATTTCCAGTAGCCCTAGTTCTTTCAGTAGTTAATATGCAAAATATCTCTTACAAAAAGATAACTGGCTAACTATATTTTCAGTGTACATGACGTATTTCGTAACTCTAGCATTGAAACATCGAAGTTCATTCCCAAGGAAGAATCAAGACCCCCAGAAAAACTTATTGTAAAAGCAGCTATTCTCGCAGCTGAAGTTCTTCAAGAATAGAGTTCAAACATACACAGTGCCAGACGGTTTTTAGCAGCTTTAAACATGATTTTTGCAAGCATACTGGCAAAATTCAATAACAGTCTTAAAACTAACACTCAAACTTTTTGAATAGAATTGTTTAGGATTCCATTTCTTATAAACCGCTACCCAAGAAGGTTTTGCTTTTTAAACTAAATTTAGTAGAAATGCAAGCCAGAATAAGTCAAGTTGTCATTACAGCACACATGGGGAAACTTAATTTAGATCTTTTAAAAATCAAACAAGAATATTACTGGGATTGACATGATTTTCCTAGAAACAAGATTTTCTCCTTTATTTCCTAAAAACTGGTTTGTTGTTGGCAATTTGTTGGTCTGTTGTTAGCAAAAATAACATAAGACCACTTTTATATACTTACTTGGAACACCTATCAGGTTGGTATTTTATATCATTTTTTCAATCTACCTTAAGACTATTATTCTGCTACCCATTCCCCTAAAACCATATTGACAGTTTAGGCAAATATAAAAAACGCTACATGACAAACCAACATCGTGCTAAGGAGGAGAGGAAGTCATTTATCCTTGACAACTAATGGCAGTGTTGCAAGACTTTTGACAGTAATTGCAATTGATCGGTAGTTATTCACGAAAATAGTATGAAAGCAGAAATAACGATTACATAATAACGTTATTTTGCATCTGATGATGACGTATAAAATTTCAAAAAGGAATTTTTTTTATAAACTGTGTTATCTGCTTTAAGTCATTTGCATACTCACAATTACCTGACAAAAAACTTTTCGGACATCGAAATTAACCGAAAAAAAGTTCTAAAATGTTTCCACTTATTGTGTTCCAACCCCGTCAAAGCTGCATTCATATATTAAAAATTGACGCCGTTACCAATGCAGCTGAAGATGGTTCTTATTCTTGTGCTGTTAAAGAAATGTGAAATTCTTAGTTTCATCTTAAGGAAATAATATAAATTTAATAGCAGCAAGTCAACATATCCAGGCTTGCTGATATAGGGCCAACCAAATTGGCACAAAATGTTTGATTTTAGCTCAAATTTCTCCTGTATCAACCCTTCTTATTTTTACTATTCCTTTCTTCTTTTTAACTATGGAAGATTCTTCACAACCAATTCCACATTCTATGTCCAGTTGAAAAATGATCAGGGCTTTAAATCACGCTGATAAACACAGAACTGATAGCTGATGCCATTCTCCTCTTGTAACTCTTCAGGAACATCAGGAATGCTGAAAAATAATGAAGAGCTTACAAAAATATGACATTAAATGCTTAAATTTAACCAGAAAAGTTTTGGAGGCGTAAACAACAAATTAATATAGTCAACATTATTATCATTTGCCTGGTCTGTGATATATTAAAAGAAAAAGAAAATGCCCTCAGTCATAATGACTGATTTTCGGGGGCCGTATCAAAAAAATTACAAAATAAAAATCTAATTGAACTTTTAAGAAGGCGCGAGATCATTAATAAATTTATATATAATGTCTTTTAACTTGCCAAGGTGACACACTTGACAAAAAATAGCCACCGTTGCGCAGACTTTCTCCTATTTGATTGCGGTGTGATCTGAATGCTATGGTTTGCTTTGCCAAGAAAATTATGATGTCAATCAATCAATGAGCAACTTTTCTTTTCTCCAAGGAATCTTGTTGTCTCTTTGATATACCCTCTATCTTTTCTGAGCCCTTATGGATTTGGCTATTATCGTGTGAGGACTCTTGACATAACACGTTTTTGACCGTAACAACACAACAAATATCGGCGAAAAGACTTTTGGTATCTTCCTTTCCAAAACGCATGGAAAAGTGGCAGAAAACCTTCCAATGAATAAGGGAGCAATTTCCTTTGGACCATTTCCCGGCTTTTTGTGCGATTGTGAAAAGGGTTTTTTTGATCCCCGCCATTTTAGGAGGGGGTCATATTTGAAGGTCTCGGTGCATACAGCAGATCAGTTAGTTGGAAACTAATTCTGAGTAGTCTTCTTTTAAAAAAACCAAATTACTTTCAATACTTCTAATAAAAGATCCAGTACTGCTTAATACAATCTCACTCTGATAAACTATCCACACGAGTTTCACTTGTTGTAAAATATGTAAAGCCTGATTCCTGTCCAATATTCTTTCATCTTTTTCGATTTGATGGCACTCCCAAAATCTTATTCATTCCTTTGTAGCTGTACTGTATTTACGAATGATCGCATTTGTGTAGAAGAATATCGCTACCTGAAGAACAAATACCTCGCTTTGGAGCGCTATTAACCTCTCTCGCAGTCTGTTGGAATGTACCCCCGGATCTGCAGTCACGTGTTATGCAGCTTATAAAAACAGCGTGTTGCAGATAATTCGAGGCTGACACTGTGATTGAAGGGAGATTAGGTTGTAGTTTTTATGGCTAAATAAATTGCTGTTTGTTTTGTTATGTTTTTATAAATAATTCAAAAAATGCAAACAATTGCCTTTTTGCATCTCTGCCTACTTTACAAAACATTGGCGCCCAACGTGGGGCTAGAGAGGCAAATTAGGTCGAATCAACGATAGATACAGAGATGTACAGTGGAGACGAGCAGCAATCCGAACCGAACGAAGATGAAAGCCTACAACGCCTAAAAAAGATACGAGGTGGAAATCGAGCAAAAACAACAAAGTTAATCAACGAAGCCGAAGAAATTATTCAACGTTACCCAAGAACAGAGGAAATCGACCCCGAAATTAGGAATAAACTTGAAATAAAGGTACAATCGATCAAGGAAAAGAGAGACTACCTAACGCAACTAGACAACGAAATAATTCAAAAATGCAGTTTGGACGAAATAGATCGTGAGGTAGACCAATCAACGGATATTTGTACACGAATCGACGAAAGTATTGCAAAAGTAAGGAACTACCTCAATACGCATGGAAATTCAGTGGAGAGAAGAACAACATCGCAATCTCCAGATATCGCAGTACGCCCTCCGCCAACAATTTCTACGCCACCTCGACAACCGACTCAACAAGTTAGCGAATCTCCCGTTTCGCAACGTTCAACAAGCAATGGTAGAAGCCAAGGTGTTAGGTTACCAAAAATCACCTTACCGCGATTCAACGGAGACATCACAAAATTCCAACAATTTTGGCAGAGTTTTTGTTGTGCAGTCGACGAAAGTGAAGAACTTTCGGAAGTACACAAATTGAATTATTTAGTCAACTCGCTGGAAGGTCAGGCTTATAAGGCACTGGAAGGGTTACAAATCTGTGAAGAGAACTATGAAAAGGCCAAAGTTCTTCTGAAAGAAAGATTTGGAAAGAAACAAGGTATAATCAGTGCTCACATGCAAGCATTGTTAAAGTTGCAATCATGCGAAAATGAAAAGATCACAGACCTCCGCGTAATATATGACACGATAATGGTTCACATACGTGGTTTAGAAAGTCTTGGTATGTCATCAGACAAGTATGGAAGCCTTTTGATTCCTGTTATTATATCTAGAATGCCAGAAGATATTGCCCTTCAAGTAACGCGACAAACCTCAAAGGATGTATGGAGTGTCGATGAAATCATGACCACCATCCAACAAGAGATCGAAGCAAGAGAGGTTAGCAAAAAAATGATTGGGACAGAGAAAAGAAGAAATGCTTCGAAACAACAGCTTTATGTACCACCAATAAGCACTACCAAATCCTTTGTGGCCAGGTTAGAGAGTCCCTCGAAGAATAAGAAGTCAATTCGATGTTACTTCTGTGGTAAAGGCCATTTTTCAAACGAGTGCAAGGAGGTGACAGACCTCAGACAACGCAAGGCGATTTTGCAAGCGGCGAAACGATGCTTCAAGTGTTTGCGAGTTGGACATGTATCAAAGGACTGCAGTTTCAACCGAAAATGCTTTAATTGCAACGGCAATCATAACTCAGCCCTTTGCAACAAGGATGAACAAGAGCTCAGACAAGAATCATCTGTGGCGATGTCAAATGTCAAAGAAAAGACGAATGTTATGCTCCAGACTGCTACCGCAATTGCCTATGGTGAAGATAGAAGCAAGAAGGTAACTGTTAGTATATTATTCGATAATGGTAGTCAGAAATCGTTCATTTCTGAAGAGCTTAAACGTAAATTAGAGTTGAAATCTGAGAATACGGAAGTTCTTAACCTTAATACATTTGGTTCTGAGAGATACATTAAGAAATCCAGCGATAGGGTTAAGGTTAATATAGTAGTACAAGATGAGGTTGTAACTGTTTCAGCATTAACATCTCCTGCAGTCTGTTCCCCCTTAAACACTAGAGTAGATGTAAGTCATTACCCTCATTTGAATGGTTTAGCTCTAGCTGACAGCGTGGATGTGAGCAACAAGCGTATAGATATTCTCATAGGCGCAGATCACTATTACGACATTGTAATAGGCGAGGTTATTAAGGGTAGCGCAGGACCAGTGGCGATTAGTAGCAAGCTTGGTTGGCTGCTTTCAGGCCCTGTATCCTTTTCAAATGATAAAGCATTTAAAGTATGCAGTACTAATAACGTTATCAAATCTAATTTGGTTTTAGATGTTATACCTAGCAGGGAAGAAATAGTAGATGAATCTCGTGAAATAGTAGAGTCGCTAGATCGTTTTTGGAAACATGAGTCTATGGGAATTGCTAATGATGAACAACCGGGAAAGTGTGCACCGACAGAAATTATGTTTAAGGAAAATCAGCGTTATGAAGTAGGCCTTCCTTGGAAGGATAATATTGATAACGAATTAGAAACGAATTACGATCTGAGTAAAAGGCGACTTTTGTCACTTTATAACAAATTGAAGGCCGATCCTAAGTTACTTAAACAGTACAATGAGGTATTTGAACAACAATTGTCCGATGGTATTATTGAGAAAGTAAACGAGTGTGCCTATGAAGACAGTAACGCCCATTTTTTATGTCACTTCGGGGTGGTTAGAAATGAAAGGCAGACTACTAAATTGCGCATAGTGTTCGATGGTTCCGCAAGGTCTAGCACTTCATTATCGCTTAATGATCGATTAGATTCGGGTGTCAACCACATGCCGCTTTTATTTAATACAATTATCCGTTTTATGATGCACCCTGTGGTGCTCACGGCAGATATTGAGAAAGCTTTTCTCCAAGTGCAAATTAAAGAGTCCGATCGCAACGTTTTGAGGTTCCTATGGTTCGATGACATAGAGAGTGAAAACCCCTCCATAGTTCAATACCGGTATTGTAGGTTGGTTTTTGGTTTGACATGCAGCCCTTCAATTTTAGGCGAGACCATAAAACTACACGTGTCACAATTTGAGTCTCAGTATCCTCAAACTGTTAAACATTTAAGAAATCTCTATTGTGACGATTTTCTATGTGGTGCCAGTTCTACGGAGGAAGCATTGATGATATACAAACAAGCTAAGGAAATCATGGCTTCAGGGGGTTTTAATCTGCGAAAGTGGAACAGCAATGATAATAATGTTTCACAGGAAATAAGCAAACTCGAAAATAGTAAGGTTTTATGTGGTAATGATAAAGTAGTTGAAGATGACCAAACATATTCCAAATACGTTAATGGGGCGGTAAAAACGGACGATCAACTTAAGGTTTTAGGTATAGGGTGGGATAACAGCGCAGATACACTACAGGTTGAATTGTCAGGGGTTGTAGAATTTGCAAAAACCCTCCCTATAACCAAGCGTTCTGTCCTGAAGATTGCAGCCAAAATCTTTGACCCCATGGGGTATTTAGCAGTTTTGACAATAAATTATAAGGCTTTTTTTCAGCAACTTTGCTTAAAGAAATTAGCTTGGGACGATGAACTGGACGAAGAAAACAGGAAAAAATATGTTTCCTTAATCGAGGCGATTGAGAATTTCCCTTCCATCGAAGTTCCACGTTATCCTTTTCTAACAGGGGAGAAGATCCTGCGCATGGAGTTGCATGGTTTTTCTGATGCGAGTGAATTTGCTTTCGCTACTTCAATATATTTGCGTGTAGAATACGAATCAGGCAAAATAAGTACCAGGTTATTATCGTCTAGGTCGAAGGTAGCGCCCATTAAACAGCAGAGTATTCCTCGGTTAGAGCTTCTAGGGGCAGTATTAATGGTCAAGCTAGTCGAAACTATTTACGGGGTTATGCAAGAAGAATTTAAGAGGCAAATTATTGAAAAATACTATTGGGTGGATTCAATGGCTGTTTTGTGCTGGGTAAAGAATTGTAAACCATGGGTCCAGTACGTGCGTAGTAGAGTTAATGAAATTTTACAACACTCAAATAGAGAACAATGGTTTTATTGCCCAGGTCCCCTCAACCCCGCTGATTTGCCTTCTCGTGGTAAGTATCGTGATATTGAGTCAAACTCTTTGTGGTGGGAAGGTCCTGAATTCCTTACCTCACAACCCCATGAATGGCCTAAATCTCCATGTGCGAATGACCTTGAAACAGAAATGGCAATGAAGGAAAGGGTAAAATCTGATCCACAAATAACGCACAGTATGGTAATCACAAGTAATAAGCCGACAACGAGTGTTGATAAAATTGTAGAAATGGAACGGTTTAGTCAAAAGGATAAGTTATTAAGATGTGTTGGTTGGGTGTTAAGATTTGTTTCCAATTGCAAGGCGTCCGTTAAAAAATCGAATTTGAATTTTGAACAAAATTTGACAGTCTCTGAAGTAGTAAGAGCCGAGACAATGTTGATTCAATCCATCCAAAAAGAAGCCTTTGCTAATGATCTTCATTATTTATCTCAAACGGAATCGATTAGAAAGACGATGAAAACTCCTCTTTATGTTAAACAGTTCAATTTACATCTGGATGAACATAATATAGTTCGTTGTAGGTCACGCATCGGGCATTCCATAGTTCCGGACACGGGTAAACGGCCGATACTTTTGCCGGCCAAACATAGGTACACCGAATTGATAATTTCAGATTCACACGAAAAGGTATTTCATAATGGCACTGTTGATACCTTGAGTTTGATAAGGCAACGGTATTGGATACTCCGGGGGAGAGAGCAAGTTAAGCGAAGTCTTCGTCATTGTATTGTTTGTAAGAAAATTGAGGGGTTACCGTTCAAGACAGTTTATAACCCAGATCTACCAAGGATGCGTGTAGACGAAGCACCCCCATTTTCTCACGTAGGTATAGATTTCGCGGGCCCCCTGTTTGTGATAGGTAAAGAAAAAGGTGAAGTCGTAAAAACCTATTTATGTTTATTTACGTGCGGCTCTACCCGAGCTGTTCACCTAGAAATGGTCGAGTCTTTATCGGTAGAAAATTTCATACGGGCATTTCGACGTTTTTGTGCGCGTCGAGGATTACCGGCCACAATAATAACGGACAATGCTAAAACATTTAGGTCGGTTTCTATGGAAATTAAGAAATTGTTACGCTCTCCAAGACTTTCCGAACATTTCAATCTAAAGGGCATTAAATGGAGATTTATCCCTGAACTTTCACCATTTCAGGGCGGGTTTTGGGAGAGAATGATTCGGTCTGTCAAGCGCTGTTTGATCAAAATTGTTGGGCGAGCATTGGTCTCATACGACGAGTTAACAACCTTGATTATCGAAATTGAAAATGTAATAAATTCTCGTCCTATTACATACGTTGTAGATGATAGCGACGGAATATCATACCCTCTTACACCGTCTCAGTTAGTAAATGGCAGAAACTTGAACAGCTCTCCGAATGATGCACATTTTGAGATCATAAATACGTACCAAGGTTTATCAAGACGGGCTAAATATCACAGACAATTATTATCGCAATTTTGCAATCGATGGAAAAATGAATATTTGCTTAGTTTGATGGAAAAATATAGGCCCTCAGATGATTCTATGTTTAATCCAGATATCAAGGTCAATGACATATGTATATTACGCAATTCTCAAGTCAAGAGAGCCTTTTGGAAACTTTGTAAGGTTGAACAGTTAGTTACAGGTAGAGATGGCTCAGTCAGATCAGCACAAGTTTCAGTTTTATCGCATGGCAGTAAGAAGTTGTTTTTAAGATCTTTGAAGCAGTTAGTTCCTCTAGAAATAAGAGCTACGTCCACGCCTGATAAGCATTCATCAATTGAAGCTAGTCCCACTGTGACGCAAGCGCCAAGCACTAACGCGCAAGCGCAGAATATCACAACGCATGCTCACAATCAACAGTCCGGTAGAGCTAGACGGAACGCAGCGGTTATTGGTGAATTAATACGTAAATACAGATCCTGACTTGTTCAGAAATTGTTATATGGACACTTGTAGTCGTAATGGTATAACAATTGTATTTGAATTTAAATGTATTATCAAATTAGTTTAATTCCTTCAGAATCAAACCGGGGGAGTGTGTTGGAATGTACCCCCGGATCTGCAGTCACGTGTTATGCAGCTTATAAAAACAGCGTGTTGCAGATAATTCGAGGCTGACACTGTGATTGAAGGGAGATTAGGTTGTAGTTTTTATGGCTAAATAAATTGCTGTTTGTTTTGTTATGTTTTTATAAATAATTCAAAAAATGCAAACAATTGCCTTTTTGCATCTCTGCCTACTTTACAACAACGTTTTTGGTAACAGAAAGCACATTATCCAAAGTGGTTGGAAGTGAGAGGGACTGACGAAACCCCTTAAAAATAACAAACTACTTTCTTTTTTCTTAAAACACGGTGCTGAATGGCAGTAGCGCCAATTGGGGGGTTCAGCCGGGGCAATGCTCGCGCAGAGAAGTAAGATGTTTTTTAACGATAATGCATCATTCTAGGGGCTTTGTGGCTAGACGGGACACCGGGATATTTCCCGATGGGCCCCTTTCAAGTGAGTTTAGAATTAAAGACTTTAAGGTCAACATATATAAACAAGGCCTTGTGATAGAAATATGTGAATTATGAACAATGCCACTGAAAGGGGGGCAAGGAGGAGCAAACTGCCCAAGGGACTCGAGGTCTAGGGGCCTCTTAAGGTAAGGAATTCCATTTCAAACACTGAATTTTAACGAAACGCAACAAATTTACCTAAACAATCGCAATACGTTGTAAACGATTGCAAGAAAATGACTGCAAGAAACATTCTGAAATGTATTTGAACCTAATTCAAAGGGCGCGGCCGCAAAAATTTGCAAGAGAAGAAAATTACTGCAAGAAAATGAAAAATTGGTTCATTCATTTAATGCAAAATGATGACCCTAATCTAAGTCCTCTGATACAAAGTTTTCCAGTGAATTGTGTAAAAGCTTCATACGACCTAAAAAGTTCACCGAACACAGCCCCAAATGTACAACCTTTATGATTTTTTTTTATTCGCCTTATTATTTGAAGTTGTAGTCACGTTCTTTTTGAAATATGTTACTGTTTATTCGTATTGCTTCATTTAGTTTGTTTTAGTTAGTTCCTCAGTAGCTGCTTAAATATACAAGTTGTCTTGTACTAGGCTTTTGATGGAAAAATGAAAATCTTGAAAAATCTTGAATGGAAAGCACCTGAAAGGAAAACGCCCCCCCTCCCCCCGGCTTCTCAATATAAATCGTATTCCCCATGGAAACCATTTGCCTG
>NW_027019541.1:750055-774404 GCF_013076305.1 Rhopilema esculentum | reverse complement strand
GCTCACTTAGTTTTGAAATTCAATCGCAAAGTTCTGTTTGTTCCTTTCTCGGGGGGTTCTATGCCTCTTTGACTCAGAATATATAATACGCATAATACGCATGTGCAATGGCCCCAAAACGGGGGTACTCATTTCATACTCAAGAACTTGCTGCATCTCATCTCCCCAACAAGAATGATAAGCTCCGACCGCTCACTTAGTTTTGAAATTCAATCGCAAAGTTCTGTTTGTTCCTTTCTCGGGGGGTTCTATGCCTCTTTGACTCAGAATATATAATACGCATAATACGCATGTGCAATGGCCCCAAAACGGGGGTACTCATTTCATACTCAAGAACTTGCTGCATCTCATCTCCCCAACAAGAATGATAAGCTCCGACCGCTCACTTAGTTTTGAAATTCAATCGCAAAGTTCTGTTTGTTCCTTTCTCGGGGGGTTCTATGCCTCTTTGACTCAGAATATATAATACGCATAATACGCATGTGCAATGGCCCCAAAACGGGGGTACTCATTTCATACTCAAGAACTTGCTGCATCTCATCTCCCCAACAACCTAGCATACATGCTGGCTTCACAACTAAGCATCAAAATGAAGTCTGCGCGCAGGCCAAAGGGCCCAACTATGACCAACATACACTGTACAGAAATTCTATTTCAAATTTCGCACAAAGAAACATCTGTTCTACGTCCTAGAGGAATAATTTGAAACTGTATGTAGAGATCAAGGAGCTAATGTTTTAAGTTAGTTGTCTAGAGTCACCATTGATACATTTCTAGCTAATAATGACCTTCCATACATGATCGAATGTTCCCTGGGGTCATATCACTTTACGGGAAGAAAGTTGCGCAGGAAGAAAGCTTCTCAAATTGGGAAACTTTTGGAATCAACCTTGCGAAAGAAGCGAAATAGGAGCTTTGCAAAAACAAACTTTCGCGTTTAAGCGAAAATCATGGACTTTGCTTGAAAAAAATTTCTATTCAATTGAGGTTTCCTTCTATTTTTATTCCACATGATACCAGCAAAACAACGAAAAAGATGTAAAATTTGTCCAACAGAATAATTCTTTGTCAAAGTTGTCAAGAGGATCCTCGCAAAGGTTCCTTCCCTCGCAAGTTTCTTCTCGTGAAAATTTCTTTCCGCGAAAGTTTCTTCATTGAAAGTAGTAAACAACAGTTAAAGGCCTTCCCCTGCTGCCTTTAAGTTTTTCTTTTCTCTGAAACCCTCTGCAAGGTGCATGTTTAAAAGTTATAATGAAGTTTTCCTGTTTGCTAATTGTTAAATGAACAACGTGTTTAGAATAATAAAGTTTGGTACAGACTAAGGAATCTGTATCGTTTTAATTTCTCTCAATGAATAAGTTTGTAGGTCACTAGATTTCAAATTGTAGCTAAGCTACTAACCTAGACTAGTGCTTCCTAAAATCCTAACCCGTTTGATAGTAAACCAACATTGTTCCGTGGGGGAGAGGGGGATGATTTGTTTTGACCTTGGAAATTGATGTCAGTGTTCCAAGACTTGTGGCAGGCATTGGTCCGCAATTTACAAGGCGACATTCGTTTACACATTCGATTAGACATTCGCGTTCTCGTTTACACATTCGGAGGGTTTTTGTTTGGTGTAGCAAAATTAGGCTTGTAATGCAATAACCAATTGCAAAAAAATTAAGCCACACTATTGAAATTTGTTTCAGTTGCAACAAAATCGGAGGAAAGTCTCTCCTTTTTCAGAAAGCGTATTGGTTTTGACAGTGACCACACTTAGGCCCAAAAATAGACATTCGAGAAACTTCACGAACATTCGAAGCAAAAACTCTTTTTCTAAAGAAAAAACCCAATATAAAATAAAAACTCAAAACAAAACATATAGGTATATTATTAGGCCATGCTCACCTGCAAATATTTTTCAATTTCCTGGAATATTTTCAGAGAAACAGATCAAAATCGACTCTAAGCCACTCAAAGCGACTCACAGCACTCTAAGCCTAAAACAAATAGACAATATTTCAATAAAAAAAGCCGACAAAGGAGGCAAAATTGTACTATGGCCTAAAGACATGTATTTACGCGAGGCCACAAAACAACTTGATGATGCAAACTTTTACAAAGAACATCCAGTAGATCATACAATCGAAACATCCGCCGAGATTACAACTTTTTTAACACATCTCCTCCACAACTACCGTATTGATGAAACACTTTTCGAATATCTTACACCTAACACGAAGGTTCGAACACCGGTGTGATACTAGAATCTGCGTGGCAACCAAATCTGCGTGGGCCCACTCCAAATCTTTTTTTGCGTCTGGATCATCTAATTTGCATAACAGAGGCCGCTCTGCATGCAGCCCATGCGAAAGCTATTTTGGTCGCCTGTACCTTGCATAATGTCATAAAATCTTACAACAGAGGTTCTCTTCAAAAAAGCTCTCGCCCTGGATTAAATTTTTTTTCAATCCCCCAAAGGTTTTTAATCGAGAAAGAAAAGAAAGATACAACATTTTAGTCCAAGATTGATAGCACATACATTCGGCCACAAATTAGTATAAGACCTCACGGAGAAAAATGCTGATATACACTTTTTCTAAATTATAATTTTATTTCAAGAAATTTATAAAAGGCATCTCTTAGGTCCTCAAATTTGATTCCGACTTCTAAAATGGCTGCAAGGGGGAGCAGGAGCAGTTTTGTCCCAGGTTCTCAAGGTCTGTTATCATGGACACTGGAAGTGGAACGACTTAAGAGCAAGGGGACAAGCTTGAGTAAAGGGTCTTTGAAAATGATTTTCAGCTTCTACTCATTCCTCCTACTAACTACTAACTGACATTTTATTTCAATCTTCTGTTCGTATCTTGAAATTTGGCTAACTTTGGCATAAGGATTTATTTTACAAGTTTTGAGAAATGTCGTCATGAATTGAGCACTGCAATCAGAATTTCAACGGAATCTCTCTGATTTTTACAATGGGGCGGTTTCAAGGGTACTTTAATCAAATGGGCACGCTGGCCCCTCTTGCCCCTCCTATCAAAAGGCAACAGGGGCGGTTGACCCTCACGCCCCATTCTCCGGCGTCCCTGTTTGTAATGTTTCGTAATGTAATTCTTTTTTAAGAAAGGAATCAACAAACATAACAAATGCAAAGGTAAATTTTTTAAACAATTGCAAGAAAATTACTGTAAGAAAAATTCTGAAATGTATCCTAAGCTAAACTAAAGACTGGTGTCTTATTAAGTAATAAATTTCAATTTAAATCAGGATTTGTTAAAAGAAACAAAATTACGCCTGAAAATGTAAAAGGTTTAAAATAAATAAATAAATGCAAGCTAAGCTTAAAGGCGTGGTCGCGATGGCCCCTGCCATTGAATAAGCCCCTAATCGTATTATGCGGATTCTTATCCATGATAAATTGAACATATTTGGAGAAATGAAGGTAAATAAATAAAAAGAAATTCCAAAATGCTTTTGACATTGATGTAAACATCGATTTTTTAGAAATGTTCAATTCTCATAGTGAATTGAAAAACTAAAAGAGCCTTTGATAATGGGCTAATTTATTTCAATTTTCAGATGATTCTTTTTTTTCCCACCCTTGTTTAAGCCCTTCTCTTCAATTTGCTCTTACTATAATTAACAAACTACCAAAAGAGGGAGGGGCCAATTTAAAGATTTACATAATAAAATTAAAAAAATACTACTAGGTAGAAGTTGCTCAAAAAAATTACCTTCCAACTATCATTAAAAAATGGTAATATTAAGGTGTAGTAATTACCACTTTGTGCAGTATTGTACACTGGTACCAGAGCAACATAAATTCGAGCGCGGAAATTAGAAGATACGAGTGTATAAGCGGAGGACGTTCCTTAAAATGGGTCTCTAGTTAAGCGCTCAAATTTTGTGGCTTTGGTACCCAGGGTAGCAGCATTGAGACGGTTTTGTGCAATGATTAAAACTGTTTTTAGTCTTAGTGGGCCACTTTACATCAGCGTAATGTCAAACGCAGCCGTTATTGCACTTGGCACCACCACACAGTCTTACGCAGTGATACAACTTGGATCATGTTTGCCATTATAGTAATGCGTCAAAAGAGCAGGAACAGGTCTCAGTACAGATATGGTGTATACACTTTTTGTTATAAGAATAAAGTCTATAAGAACATTGAGGCTAAAAATCTCTGAAATTTAAGAATAATCTAAGAAGAGCACAAGGCTCAAACTTCACCAAAAATTAAATTTTTTGTTTTTTTGAGTCTTTTGGAAAGCAAAACAAGTCTGTGTTTCACGCTGTCTTGAAATAGACGTATTTATGTCTTGAAAAGACGTATCTGGTCTTGAAGTCCTTAAAACTATAATGCAATCCAGTTATACCTTATTTCGCTTAAAATTAATTTAGGAATAATCTTAGGCTCATAATAAAAAAATTAAAGAATATTGAAGCTCATCAAAAAATTAGGTATTCTTATAAAAGTGTATTGTTTCATATCTTTTTGTGCATACAAGGACGAAGAAATCATCACTAGAGTGGTGGACGCCTGCATTAAGGGGCATCCTAGCAAAGTTTCTATAAAATGCCAAAGATATTGAAAAGATTGTTTTTACAAGCCCTGATATAGAGCAATAATTTCATAGATATGTTTTGGAATTGTTGTGAGCTGTGCCGCCGAAAGGAGCTAGAGGCCCTAGGGATAGAGGGAAAGATTTTTGCTAAATTTTTGCTACCACGCGCTTTCGATTGTCTTAAAATACATTTCCGAACATTTATTGCAGTCATTTTCTTGCCATCGTTTAAAACGTTGTTCTTTTTTGGCGTACCTTTTTTTATCGCTCCTTTTGTAATTAGTATTTGATTTATTGCATTTTGGAAATGAAATGTTTTACTTTTTGAGGCCCCCGAAACCCTCAAAGGCGATTTCCCCTGTTTCCCTACTTTGTGGCCCTGGTTGCGAGTTGGTTGTTTTGATGTTTCTAAAAGCAGATTGCATGGAGAAATTTTAGAACATGGCTTCAAAAATTCATTCCCTGCTCTCTTTGCTCAGTTCGTAAGGCACCTAAGCATTTCAAGTGTAATTTTTGGTTATGCATATAGCAGCAAAAATGGGGAAACAAAGTGCAGAGCATGTGCCCATGATGTATAGTAAGGGTGTGGAATGGAGACGGTTTGCACTAAAAGGTACAACAAAGAATACAATGTGAGTTAACCAATCCCAATCTCGAGAACCTTTACACCTTTCTACGCTTAGAATAGGGATTTGCAACCATATACTTTGTAGTTCTTTGTCCTACTTTCTACTTTCTATGTAATTATGTGGATGATACTACTATCTTTCTTTGTGGATCCGATCTGCACGTAATATTAGAATCACTAGAAAGAAACGCTTGCTTGTTATCACAATGGTTTGAGGATAGTTACATGAAAATGAACGAAGAAAAATGACATCTTCTAATATTCGGAAAAAAGATAAAGGGGTCTCTGTATAAATCTGATAAAAGAGAGTACCAAAGAGACACTTCTTAGAATAACCTTCGACAAAATGTTAAGCTCCAATCCCTGCAAACCTCTGCAAAAAGGCCAGTCAAAAACTTCTTGCTGTAAATCGCATATCAACATTAATGGCTGCACCTCAACTAGTTCTAGCAATGAACTCCCTCATAATGTCTAATTTTAGTTATTGCCTACTTCTGTGGATGTTCTATGGTAGTAATTCAAATAATGAAATACCGTAAAAGCTCTATTAAACCCCCGGGGGCTTATTTAATTTTCGGGGTCCTAGAGGGGGGCTTAATAGAGGCTTATTGGAGAGGGAGGGGGGCTAATATCAAAAAACAAGATCAAGGATACAATAATGATTTTTATTTTTCTGTAGCTTTCTGGTTTATGTCTAAAAACGAAAATGTATAACAGAACAGTGGCAGAAATCTAATCGTTAAATCATGGAATTCAATGAAATTTTGAGTCTTTCCTCATCTTCGTCTGAATAAATAATCAAATCAGCAATATCTTGCTGCAAAACATCATCATCTGGTATTGCTTTAAAAGAATCAATATCACTCTCAAACACATGAAATTAAAAAATTGGCAATATTACGACGAAATACATCATAAGCTATCACTAAATCATTGCACTTTACTCTGTAGTCTTTCTTGTATAAAAATTGGGGGGGGGGCTTAATAGAGAGTGGGGGCTTATTTCAAATTTCTGCCTAAAAGATTGGTTTATTAGAAAGGGGGGCTAAATAGAGAGGGGGCTTAATAGAGCTTTTACGGTAAACAAGATTCATGAATGTGCTCTTCGAATCATATGCAAAGATAGCACTTCCAATTTTGATCAATTACTTACTATAACAGAAAGAGTCCTTATTTAATAAAACAGAATCAGTGTCTCTTCACCAGATAGATTTACAGCTATTCTTGGCTGGGATACATAAAACTGTCAATAACCTGAATCCGGCATTTATGGTGGATGTCTTTGTTACTAGAAACCTAAAATATGAATTTCGAGCAAACAGCAACGTTATTTTACCCAGTGGAAGAACAGCACTGGTACAGAGAAGTGCAACAACACATGGTACTGAGACCATTAGATTTATTGACCAAAACATATGGCAAAAGCTGCCTACTGAAATTAAAGAGCCCCAATCAGTACAGATAAGATAGGCCACGCAGAAAAATTGAAACTTCACATTTCCAATTTTTCTGCGTGGGCTCATTATTTTCGATTCTTGTCCAAAATACAGCAACTTTTTATCAGAAACGTTTATAATATGATAGTTCTCATCGATTTGAAGCATTAAGAACATTGACAAGTTGTAGACTTAGACAGGGGGGCAGATAAGGTAGGCCACGCAGATAAATTGAAACTTCACATTTCCAATTTTTCTGCGTGGGCTCATTATTTTCGATTCTTGTCCAAAATATAGCAATTTTTTATCAGAAACGTTGATAATACGATAGTTCTCATCGATTTGAAGCAATAGGAACAGTGACAACTTGCGGACTTAGACAGGGGGGCAAATAAGGTAGGCCACGCAGATAAATTGAAACTTCACATTTCCAATTTTTCTGCGTGGGCTCATTATTTTCGATTCTTGTCCAAAATATAGCAACTTTTTATCAGAAACGTTTATAATATGATAGTTCTCATCGATTTGAAGCATTAAGAACATTGACAAGTTGTAGACTTAGACAGGGGGGGCAGATAAGGTAGGCCACGCAGATAAATTGAAACTTCACATTTCCAATTTTTCTGCGTGGGCTCATTATTTTCGATTCTTGTCCAAAATAAAGTGGTTTCTCTCACCAAAAACGCTCACAAATTGTATGTCTCAACGTAAGGGGAACACAAAAAGATTGCAGATTACCTGAAACATTTCATGTTACTTTTATTCTTGCGCATGCGTGGGCAAAATCCCATATTTTCCTCCTTAAAGTTTTGTTCATCTGAAAAGAGGATGTGAGAATGATGTGATGTTGTCATCATGTGATGCAGCGTTTGGCATAATGCATCTTGCCCTGATGCAGTAGCCCACGCAGATTCTGGTAACCACGCAAAAAAAAGTATTACACCGGTATTCTATTTGTTACCAAAAATTCACAAGGAGGGCATCCCAGGGAGGCCTATACTGTCGGGTTGCGGCTCCCCTACGGAGAAACTCTCGTCATATCTTGATCACTATCTTAGACCGATAGTCGAGGAAAGTGCCTCATATATAAAAGACACCACTCATTTTTTACAACAAATATTCGAAATACACACTAGCATTCCACCAAACTCGTGGCTGGTTACGCTAGACGTCAAATCTCTATACACCAACATCCCCCAGGACGAGGGGATCGAGGCATGCCTCGAGGCCATCCGGAATTATTATGGGGACACCCCGCCAATGCGTACAAGTTACATCAAACAAATGATGGTATTCATACTTAAACACAACTATTTTACCTTTAATGGTAGATTTTATCAACAATTTCAGGGCACTGCAATGGGGAGCCCCTTCGCTCCCAACTATGCCAACATATTTATGACAACTATAGAACAACATATTTTACAAAATGCCCCAATGGGGCGTACTCCAATGTTTTGGAAAAGATTCATCGACGATATAATTTTCATTTGGCCACACACCCTTGAGGACCTACAAAATTTTATACAATACACCAACACCGTCCACAAAACAATAAAGTTTGAAGCAAATTATTCCAATTCAAATATACACTTCTTGGATACAACAATAAACTTACACAAAGAGGGGGGAATTACCACCTCACTCTACCAAAAACCAACAGACACTTGCAATTGTAACGTTTTAGGACTTGTATTCTTTAGTAATTATTATTATTATGTTTAGCTAGATCTTTGATTATGTTGCGTGTTAATGACACATGTTTGTTTGTCACGCTGTTGTGTTAGTAACTCCCTTTCCGGGAAATGTGCGTCACTGTCATCGTGTTGTGTGATGTTTCACAGTGTTCCTTTGTTGTACTTTAATATAATTAGACAGGGAATTTTGTAGAAAAAACTAGCAAACTGCCTAACCTCAAATTTTATTTCACATTCTTACTAAATCGACCATGGAGATTCCAAATCCAAGATGGGCCAAAAAAAATTATCACCGGAAGTTACTGTTTTTGATGACGTCATCAAAAAAATGATAAAAAATCTTTAAAAATCGGCCAAGGACTCGAACTCAACTTTTTTTGCATTTTTGCACTAAATTAATTATGCAGATTTCAAATCTGAGATGAAATGAAAAATATCTTGAACGGAAGTCAAATTTTGTGATGACGTCATCAACTTGGAGAAAATTCACTTTGAACCTTTTTAATTGTTTTCTCGCAACTATCATTGTCAAATATGTTCCATATTCGAATTGCACACATTCAGTGCTTTTAAAAGATGTATTGAATTTCTATTATACTTACTTTTAAACGTTCTTTCATGACGTCATCATCATTTTATGACGTCATCGCCTTTTAAAGGTAATTGAATAACGCGTGAAAGGATGCCTAAAAATCTTTAGCTAGTTAATAAAGTCATTCAAAATTAAAATTTCGTTGTATAGAAAATGATATGGATCCATTCATCCCTCATCACTGTCTCCTTTGCTAGAACTCCAGAAGAAAATGTAGTTCCACTCATCATCGTCTGCTTTAAGCTGATCACCTCACCATAATTTTTCCCATGGCCTAGTCCTCATTGGTTACGGAATTTTCCTCGATTTCATCACTAGAGCGCTGCAGATCTTGCAGTTTTTTAGCGGAGGGTGTGCGGGGCCCTGCACAAGATGAACATAATTTGTGTGAAAAAATTTTTGAATTATTTTGCTGACTCCAGTATTTTCTGCAGATATTCACAGCTTCTTTAACGTTGACGATCGGATATTTTTGTCTTCAAGCCGTTAAGAAACGTTTTTCTCTGTATATCCTCTTCGTGCCATTTCTTATTTATTTATCAAATGTATGTTCAAAATTAGAAGATGTAAAGAAATTTTTTTCCTATAAACCACACTAATACCACCTGTAGGCCAGATCATTCTTTCCATCGTATGTCTAACCAAAGCTTAAAGGCAATTTCTCTTACAATCTTCTTTTGATAATGTAACCAATAGTAAGTGCTTGTGTCAACCAGTATGGATCTGGTTGCAGAGCTTCTGATCATCTGTTTTTCATTGCCTTGCGAATTCTTACTCTTATCTGCACAAGTGTTTCGTCACATTTCCCTTTGTTTGATTATTTTTGCACAAATTTTATCGCTTTCGTGAGAATTTCTTTGCAGATTTCCTGTCTCATCGTAACTCTCTCGAGCAATTTTCCCTTTCCAGAACACTCCTAAAGCTATTTAAAATGTTAGCTTTCCTTACAACAACATTGGTGTTGTTTCGCAGCCAATAACTGCATGAACAGCCGGTAGATTTTTGGAACTATCTAAACCCGGGTAAGATACGACGTTCCAAAATTAACGTACTTCTCGTTGTCAATCTTTAAGGAATATTTCCTTGAAGGCTTTTCACACAATAAGCAGTAAAAACTACATTAGTGTCCTTTCGACAACTAATAAATTTTATCGATGAGGAAAGAATGGAATATCAAGTGGATGTCAGCCTCTTCATAGCTGCAATTAAGCAAGTATGTCGTGGAATCTTTGATTATCTTTAAGGTTTGTTATTTATTGGTAAACATGAGTGCTTTCAAAATTAACTGCTTTCCTTCTTAGCCCTGGTAGAGCCTTGAACTAGCTTTAGAAAGTAAGTTTGATACAACAAGAACCAGACCAGATCATACAAAATGTTCTTGACAAGTTATCAAGTAGGAACCGAGTTTTGCAATGGGTTATCGCAGAGATAAAGTGTTATACCCGCACTAAACCTATCTTATATTCCATTTCAAGGTTTTTGTTGCTGTTAGTGATGCTTGGCAGTCTTCTGCATTACAAAGATCAAGATAATCCAAAGGGCTTCACCAGGGCTAAGGAGGAAAGCAGTTAATTTTGAAAGCACTAGTGTTTACCAATAAATAACAAACCTTAAAGATAATCAAAGATTCCACGACATACTTGCTTAATTGCAGCTATGAATAGGCTGACATCCATTTGATATTCCATTCTTTCCTCATCGATAAAATTTATTAGTTGTCGAAAGGACACTAATGTAGTTTTTACTGCTTATTGTGTGAAAAGCCTTCAAGGAAATATTCCTTAAAGATTGACAACGAGAAGTACGTTAATTTTGGAACGTCGTATCTTACCTGGGTTTAGATAGTTCCAAAAATCTACCGGCTGTTCATGCAGTTATTGGCTGCGAAACCACACCGGTAATGTTGTTGAAAGGAAAGCTAACATTTTAAAAAGCTTTAGGAGTGTTCTGGAAAGGGAAAATTGCTCGAGAGAGTTACGATGAGACAGGAAATCTGCAAAGACATTCTCACGAAAGCGATAAAATTTGTGCAAAAATAATCATACAAAGGGAAATGTGATGAAACACCTGTGCAGATAAGAGTAAGAATTCGCAAGGCAATGAAAAACAGATAATCAGAAGCTCTACAACCAGATCCATACTAGCTGACACAAGCATTTACTACTGGTTACATTATCAAAAGAAGATTGTAAGAGAAATTGCGTTTAAGCTTTGGTTAGACATACGATGGAAAGAATGATCTGGCCTACAGGTGGTATTAGTGTGGTTTATAGAAAAAAAATTTCTTTACATATTCTAATTTTGAACATACATTTGATAAATAAAAAAGAAATGGCACGAAGAGGATATACAGAGAAAAACGTTTCTTAACGGCTTGAAGACAAAAATATCCGATCGTCAACGTTAAAAAAGCTGTGAATATCTGCAGAAAATACTGGAGTCAGCAAAATAGTTCCAAAATTTTTTTCACACAAATTATGTTCATCTTGTGCAGGGCCCCGCACACCCTTTGCTAAAAAACTGCAAGATCTGCAGCGCTCTAGTGATAAAATCGAGGAAAATTCCGTAAACAATGAGGACTAGGCCATGGGAAAAATTATGGTGAGGTGATCAGCTTAAAGCAGACGATGATGAGTGGAACTACATTTTCTTCTGGAGTTCCAGCAAAGGAGACAGTGATGAGGGATCAATGGATCCATATCATTTTCTATACAACGAAATTTTAATTTTGAATGACTTTTTTAACTAGCTAAAGATTTTTAGGCATCCTTTCACGCGTTATTCAATTACCTTTAAAAGGCGATGACGTCATAAAATGATGATGACGTCATGAAAGAACGTTTAAAAGTAAGTATAATAGAAATTCAATACATCTTTTAAAAGCACTGAATGTGTGCAATTCGAATATGGAACATATTTGACAATGATAGTTGCGAGAAAACAATTAAAAAGGTTCAAAGTGAATTTTCTCCAAGTTGATGACGTCATCACAAAATTTGACTTCCGTTCAAGATATTTTTCATTTCATCTCAGATTTGAAATCTGCATAATTAATTTAGTGCAAAAATGCAAAAAAAGTTGAGTTCGAGTCCTTGGCCGATTTTTAAAGATTTTTTATCATTTTTTTGATGACGTCATCAAAAACAGTAACTTCCGGTGATAATTTTTTTTGGCCCATCTTGGATTTGGAATCTCCATGGTCGATTTAGTAAGAATGTGAAATAAAATTTGAGGTTAGGCAGTTTGCTAGTTTTTTCTACAAAATTCCCTGTCTAAATGTAATCCTACTTAGAATAATTTAGTCTTACTGTTTTGACAATAGAGATAACATCAGATAACGAGTATCTCTTGTGTGCTATCTACTTGGGGCTAGGCCCGTTGGCCTAGCCCATCGCTCAGCCAACGACCTGATACTTCACCGTCATGACAAGAACCTTATCGTTACACAATCTCTTACACGGTGATTCCTTCCACCCATGGAGTTGTAAAACTGGAATCATTTACAGCCAGGCCTTACGTTACAGAAGAGTTATCACAAGTGACGAAGAGCTATATTCAAAATTACAAGAATTAAAAAACAACCTCATCATAAGGGGATATCAGATCAATGATATAAATGAACAGTTCAATAAGGTCATTAGACTATCGCAATCGCAGCTACTTGAATCTAAACAAATAAATGACGGCAGTTTCTCCACACCGAAAGGCTCTGTTTTACCCTTCATTATACCCTATGACAACCGCACCATTCACATCCGTGAAATTCTCAAAAAACACTGGAATATTATAACAAAGGATAAAGAATTACAAAACATATGATCAAAAACCCCCATTCTCGCCTTACAAAGGCACAACAACCTTGGAGATTGGTTAACTCATACTAAATTTTGAGCATCATATGACATTGTAAGATGCCTCGATACCACACCATCAACATTACTATTATGTCACACCAGACTCCAATGCTTTTTCTATTCGCGATTTATCTGCATAAACAAGATATCCCAATTTTATAACCATTTGTCTATATATGCAACATACTTCTACATTCAAAGGATGATACATGCCTCTATGGCTACAATATACATATTTTATATACACTGCTACAACATATTAACACACCTTTGCTGGCATCATCCCTGGACGCAGGGGTGAGGGGGCACCCAGGTGTAAAAGAGCATACTGATCATAAGCCCCGAAATGCTCTGCCTGGTGGATTAGCTGAGGAGCTAGCAAGGACTCATAATCACAAAATATATCATACAGATGTGTATATATATGTATAGATATATTGATATGTTTGTGTACATATATAACACTCTGTATGAAAGAGAATAAACAGTATAGAATGCCTATGCTGAAACACGCCCCTTTAATGCGGGTACAGTACTTCAATAGCATACTGGCTCCCAGGTTTCGTTCGGCACAAGACTGTGGGACAGCGCCCGGTACAGCAGGGCTGCGGTTGGTATTACACCATTTTTTCTTAGTTTTCTGACAAGCTGAGCTTGTTATTTGTATGGTTTCAAACAAACATCTTATCGTATTTGTACTCGAATAACTTTTCAGATGTGGATAGAATTTGAGGAAACTTCACAAAACATCATTAAATAACCTACTTCACATGTTTCTGGAGGTCTTTTGAATCTCTGACTTTCGGGGGTAAAGTTCCGAAATTGACCCCCATGCTGAAGCCTTATAAACAGGTAAAAACATCCAGTTGTACTCGAATAACTTTTTCAGATGTGGATAGAATTTGAGGAAACTTCACAAAACATCATTAAATAACCTACTACACATGTTTCTGGAGGTCTTTTGAATCTGTGACTTTCTGGGGTAAAGTTCCGAAATTGACCCCCATACTGAAGCCTTATAAACAGGTAAAAACATCCAGTTGTACTCGAATAACTTTTTCAGATGTGGATAGAATTTGAAGAAACTTCACAAAACATCATTAAATAACCTACTACACATGTTTCTGGAGGTCTTTTGAATCTGTGACTTTCTGGGGTAAAGTTCCGAAATTGACCCCCATACTGAAGCCTTATAAACAGGTAAAAACATCCAGTTGTACTCGAATAACTTTTTCAGATGTGGATAGAATTTGAAGAAACTTCACAAAACATCATTAAATAACCTACTACACATGTTTCTGGAGGTCTTTTGAATCTGTGACTTTCTGGGGTAAAGTTCCGAAATTGACCCCCATACTGAAGCCTTATAAACAGGTAAAAACATCCAGTTGTACTCGAATAACTTTTTCAGATGTGGATAGAATTTGAAGAAACTTCACAAAACATCAATAAATAACCTAACAATCTTTTTTCTAGTTATACTGGATTGAATGTAACAATAGGTGCAAAACATGATACCTCTCCGGATTCTTCATGTCTGTCTCCACCAGGTCTACTCCATTTGAGTAGTCTTTAGTGTGAAGGGCAAGACAGAAATATCGTGCCACCCGCCAAATTTGAAGTCAAACAAAACCTGCTTACTTGGAACAGATAGGAAAAGTGTCTGCCGCTGGTCATAGTATCGCGGGCTTATGTGCATATTTGCAGCTTCTTCAATATCTGACACGTCAAGGACCGAGATACAACTTTTTGTTTGGGGGGACCAGCAGGACCGGCATGAAAGGGGGCGTGAGGGGTGTGGACACCCTTGAAAAGATCAAATTTCAAAAGCGTAGAGTGTTTGCGATCAAGGGATGCCTGTTCGGCAAATTTTCAAACCTGTCGGCAAATAAATGATTTTTTTCGGCAAATTTGACGGTCCTGGGGGGATCCCTGCTGAATATATATAAAAATAGCTGTCACCAGCAGTGCTAAACCAAATTAATTTTGGTTGCGAGAATAATTTTATTACTGAAAAAATGTTTATTCTAAAGAAGTTAAATGATCACACATTTTAAGATCAATATTTTAAATGTGACGAACTAAGGCAGCAACAACTGGATTCCTTATCTGTAAACCAACTGTACTGAGAGTTTCTAAGAAATATCAGATCTTAAATAAAGATATACCATTAGATTTCTTAGACTAAAAGATCTACGACAAAAATTATCAAAAATGATCTGTTCTTAGTATTGGAGTTTATAAGTGGTTTATTATAAAAATATAGGTATCCAGACGACGCTGCAACCGGTAAGTGGGACCTCGATAATTGGAACTTTTGCAGTATTCATGGGAATTAATTCCGTTTGAAATGTGCATATGATAATTCTGCCAACTTTTTATGGTACTTAATTATGGTACTGATTACTTATGGTTCTAAAATATTTGGGGGGCCAGGGCCCCCCGGCCCCCTATATCTCGGTCCTTGTGCCCAGTAAAATCTGGGAGGCGAAGATGAAACTGTCAGTGCCAGTAAACAGAAATAAAATAATACTCTGTGAACAATGTTAAAGAAATTTACAAGGTGAGAGATAAATAGTTCCAAAATTACATCCACTAGCCATAACATTTTTGTCATACACAGTGCAAAACAAATTGTGCTAAGATAGCACAGCGTTCCAAGGCAAATGCAAACCCCGGGATGCAAACACAACTCATTAAGAACTGAAACTACGATGATATCTCAAAATCGGCACTTTGCAATGCTTAGATATTTCAATTAAGGCAATGTGAATTGCTCATGATGACAATGCTTGTATGCTTGTAAATGGGAAAATATTCCCTTCAAGGCTGCAACTGATCTTTTCCAAGGATTGAAAAATTAAATTGTGCGAAGTTAGCACGGCGCTCTAACTGCCTAGATGTTTGATGTTTTTATATTAGCTGATAACAACAAGCAACGCGAAGAATCGTACGAACTTTTTCGTTGCCTTAAACTATTAACAACAGGGCCGTAAATCTGTCATGTGAACAAGCAGTGGCGGATTTAGACCGGAGCAAACGGAGCAGCTGCTCCAGTCAGAATTTTCTAAATTTATTATAGTGCCTGTTTGATATTAACTTAGCTCTGTTACTTCATAAATCATCAATTAATACTTCCTGATGCCCCCCAAACAACCCCTGTGGACTAGATAGGTGCCTTAGAGAACTGGTTTACATTTTGTCGTCTGAGTTGCTTATGTGTTGACTGTGGAGGAGATGTTCACAATTTTGCTCCACATGAAATATGTCATGGTCAAATAAACCAATCAGACCACTGGATTTTGCTCCAGTTGATGAAAATTTGCTCCAGGAAGTGCTGGTTAGCCAATCAAACTACTGAGCAACTGGAGCAAAATCCAGCTCTGCGATTGGTTTGAATCCGTTATCGGGACTCCCGATTCGGGAGCAAGTTGGAGCGCACTCTTTCGAATTGGAGCTTTCGTAACGTTCTGTGTGTAACGGGGCTTCGAAAAAAAACTGACGACAAGGATTTGAGTTTTTTGAAAGAGAGACGGCAAAACAGGTATGTTTACTAATGTTAATTATGTATGTCGTTTAAGGGAGCCCTCTTTTTGATGCTGTCGTTGTGGACGTTTATAAACCCAATGAGATAGGGGTTCATTTAGGCCTATAAGCAAGTCATGTTATTTAACAGATTACTTTCTTATCACAAAGTTATTTGAAAGTAATAATGGTACAGATCGTTTTGTCTAATCTAAAAGCGCAAAAGGTCCTTATGCCTTGGCCGCTGGGAATACTTGTGGGAATGTAGCTAGCTGTAATAAATAGAATCAAAGCTCTTGTCAGAGGCGAGGGGCAATTCACTCTTTCAGCTGCCAGTTTCCCTCCAAACAAACAGATTTCTAGGGATTTTTAAAAAAAGCTATAGGGTTTCAATTGTTGATTTGCCCCTCGATCAAGAGTGTTTGTCTCAAGCACGGAGCTCTGCTCTGAATTCAGGAGTTTTATGTAATTTAAATATTATGATTTTCTTTGAATATACGAAGAGAAAGGAATTGGTATCAAACGTTGCTAATCTGGGTGGGTCGCTAATGACCGATATGATATAATCGATTTCAATACTCTATAAATTGTCTTTCAAACTGATGTTTGTCTTCCTTCATCTAAGAGATAATAAAAGCTATTCACAAATGCAGCTTGTGTTGATTGAATTCAGACCATTAGCATTTTTTAGTATTACGATTAAATAGGCGAGTTTTTGAAACTGATAAGAATGACACTTCTACCGATGAACAAACGGCTATTTCCGCGAAAAACCACCGCAAAGGAAACTTTCAAAGGCATCAATTTGATTAAAGGGCACATGTCGCTTTAGTAATCGGCTAATACAACAAAAACGTTTGGTGTGAAATTCCATTCTTTCGTGACTTGTCATTTATACGTCATGAAATTTTACTGCCGTGAAAAGATAAAAGATTCAGTTTGGTTTATTATTTTAAAATTCCGAGTTAGTTGCGTGTTTCTGTTGAGAAAGAATTCCGTCAACTAAAGTACAGTTTCAAGCAGTTTTTTAACAAAATTTTTATAACCTCTAAATTGCTACTAGCTTTATTTAAAAGTTTGTGCTAGTTAGAAATTTTATCTGAGATTCGCATGAAGTTAAAGTCGTTTTCAGAGAATCTAAAGGGCGTGGTCATAAAAAAATTTTCGGGGGCTCCGCCCCCCAACCCCCTCAGGTTCTGCTCCACTCAGAATTTTCGCTAGATCCGCCCCTGACAAGCGAATTATGGTATGTGTGTATGGAAACAGTTGATGGGTCAAATGACTTTAAAAACAAAAATCAATATTTTGGATTTCTCAAGACTTCTGCACTATAGATGGTATTTACAGATATTCCTTAGTACATTGACTTTTGTGTGTATGATTGGATAGATAACATTTTTCAGAGACAACCCCAAGAAATTTTTGAAATTATACCTTCTAGAAAGGCTAAAAAAGCATCCCCAGACTAAAATTAACAAAATTCTAGATCACCCAGGATAGAAAATTCGACGTTACTCAGAAGAACACAGATTATTGTTTACTGGGTGAAATTGTGGAGGGGAAGAGTCTTGCTTAAACTTTAGTGACAGACGTTGGGGAAATCTTACCCTGGGTACCAGACTCACTAATATAGTGAGTCTGGTACCCAGGGTAGGGAAATATGGGACGCTGTTGTATTGATTGGTAGAAATTTACTTCCTGAACAGAAATGCTTTATTTTGAGTGCTTTAAGTAGGCCATGTTTACACATAAAAAATGAATACATTGTAATGATACAGAAAATGATTTACTAAATAAAAGCAAATTATAGACAAATAATAGAAATATACGTAAATATGTTAGTAAATAGGTTAAATAAAATATCAGTTTGCTCTCTTTTTATTTCATAATCTGTTTTCAAGTAGAAAACGGTAAAAAACAGCAACAACTTTCATCTTGTAAAAATGATAAAAACTAACTCTGCTTACAAAATTAACGGCCATCAGTAAAAGTCAACTTACACTTGACACCATGACTTAGGTGTTTTGCAATAACACAGAAAAACGTAGTTTGGTTCTAACCCAGCTACTAGGGATTTCTTTCTTTCAAGGAAAATGATGGTAATTTCTAAAAAAATCATCTTGTTCCAAATTTTTGGGGGGTCCAGTGGCAATAGCAATGCTCTATTTGCCACAGAAATGTGGTGGAAGGGGCTTCAAGTCTGTAGAGGATACCTAAAAGATCTCAAAAATTAAGGTGGCACATCACATTAACATAAGCAAAGTTCCAAGAATAAAGCTGGTACGCTCGTTCCAACATTACAAAAGCAAAAAGAACTTCAAGTCAACTTTTGTTGAAGCAACAATTAGTAATCGAACAATGCCAAAAATGGTACTCAGCCAAAACTGCGAGATTGTTAAAACTTTTTATGAAAGAAAATAGAACAACAAAAATAGTCTGCCTAGGCATTAGCCAGCAGTATAGTGGACACAACAAAAAGCAACAGAAACAATTTTGACAATAAAATAATAATAATAATGGAAACTTTTCATTTTCAATTCAATTAAAACTACAATTACAAATTTCACTATTACAAAGGTAATTTGCAATTGGCTAGCCTGGGTTTACAAAGAAAAAGACTATTACAAGCACAAACAAAAGAAATTAACAAAAAAAAGAAGGAAAAAGTGTGTTCGACATTGTTTGTTTTAGAAGTCGTCAGTAGCAGAGATCGTTAGAATTGAAGAAGTTCAGGATTATTCCAAGATTTATTTCTGCGGCAGAAAATGTAATAGGTAGTACGGATAGTTAAGTTGGATAGTTTGGAGATCATGAAGCGGAGATGATTCTCGCTGATATCTAGAGCGTTGCACATGTCAATGAAAGAGGAGCAAGAGAGACCAAAGATACCTAGGGAACTGATAGAAAGATTAACAAACATGATAGAAGAATAGGCTGAGCTTAGGCTGTGAATGAGATTCGAGTATTTCTCTTTTTTGCGGTTAGCATTAACATCCAAGTTAGTTTCGTATCCTACTGTAAGCTCGAGTATGGATAGTCGATGGTCAGAAGTGACTAGAAGTAGATCAGGACGGAAAGAGTCTCCTGTTATGATAGAGGGTGAGAGATAACCTGAAAGGTCTGCGTAAATAGAGCAATTAGGTATAGCTTTTAAAGATTGTGCTAGGAAGTTCAATGCAGAGTTATGGCGCCATGTGTAACGGCCTTCTTCGAGGTATGTTTTGCAGCCTGCAACAATGTTAAGTAACGTTTCTGGCATATGGCAAAAAGAGCAATCGGACGACTGAGTAATGTTCCATTTAGATAGGTTTTTTCGCGTGGCAAGGGAGTTGCTAAGATATTTGATAGTAAAACTGTAAATGTTCTTGGGCATGTTGCTTTGAACCGTGGTCCATATTTTAGAGGCTATAGGAAGAGAGTGGTCAAAGATGAAGGAAAGAACGGTACCTTGAGATACAAGATGGTTTTGAAGTCGCTCTTTATGTTCTGATCTAACAGCCTTCAATACTTCTCTAGTATTCCTGTAAACATCATATTGGATGTTCATGCTCTGGCTGGTATTTTTCCACAAAGATTGGATGTTTTTGTTGGGAGAGGATTTCAGTGCATTACGACAAACAGTTTGACACTGCATGAATTTAACAGAAGGAAGAATCAAGTTAAGACCGAACTGGTTTTTTGACAGAATAATGCCACTTAAAGTAGCACTTATGGGTAAATCGAGCCAACGTCGGATAAATGCAGAAACTTGATTATCAAGGTTTTCGACGATCCAGGTTTTTGATAGATCGGCTACTGTGAGGTGCCACGAAACTTGTGAGAGAAGATAGCTGTTATAAAGAAGCAGCTTATTCTTTGGATGGAGAGGTAAAGAATCAATTTGCGTTAGGAGTTCTGTGAAGATGGAGCAGAGCTTAGACATATGTTCTTGGTTGCTCATATTTAATAATAATAATAATGGAAACATTTCATTTTCAATTCAACTTAAACTACAACTACAAATCTCACTATTACAAGGTAATTTGCAATTGGCTAGCCTGGTTTTACAAGAAAAAACTATAACAATCGTAAGGTAAAAGGAAAAACTGAGAAAAATAAAATAAAAAAAAAACTAAAGTTAAAAAGGATGTAATTCCGGATTTGTCCATGGCTTATTTTTGCAACAAAATATGTAGTACGTAGTACGGATGGCAATGTTGGAAAGTTTAGAAATGAGATACTGTTTTTGTTGCTGATCGATGGAGAGAGAGTCACACATTTTGAAGAATGAATTGCAGGAATTGCCGAAGATGCCAAGAGAGCTCATAGAAAGATTAACAAAGGAGACACATTTGAACTGCCGCTGTAAACCAGATAAGAGAGGAGCATACTTGCTGTGTTTTCTTGTAGCATTTGTCTCAAGATTGGATTCGAAGCCAACAGTTAGCTCTAAAATGTAGAGGTAATTGCTGTTAGTCCTCAAGAGAAGATCAGGGCGAAGGTTTTCTCCAGTTATGATTGATGGTGAAAGAAAGCCAGGTATATCAGCGTAGATGGTAGATTCATTGACAGCTTTTAGTGACGTAGCTAGAAAGTTTAGGATAGAGTTATGTCGCCAGGTGTATCGGCCTTGTTCCAGATATGTTTTGCAGCCAGCAACAACATGAAGGAGTGTTTCTGGCAGAAAACAGAAAGAACAGTCCGAGGTCTGGCTCAAGTTCCATTTTTTCAGGTTTTTCTGTGTGGCAAGGGTATTGTTCAGGTACCTTATGGTGAAATTGAAAATATTCTGAGGCATGCTACTTTGCACCTTGGACCAAAGTTTGTTTATTTGTGGAAGATTCTGGTTAAAGAGATGTGATAATAAAGATCCTTGGGAGGTTAGGATGTTTTGCAGACGATCTTTATGCTCATGCTGGACAGCCTTTAATGCTTCTTTGGTGTTCCTATATATATCATATTGTATATTTGTGCCACTGCTGGTATTTTTCCATAAAGAGCGAATGTTATCGTTTGGTGAAGATTTCAATGCGTTTCGTAAAACTGTTTGACACTGTAGGAATTTGGTGGATGGTAAAGTTAGGCTGAGTCCAAACTGGTTTTTAGAAAGAATAATGCTACTCAAGGTAGCACTTATTGGGAGGTCGAGCCACTGGCGGATGTATTTGGATACAAGGTTGTCAAGATTCTCGACAACCCACGTCTTTGAAAGATCTGCTACAGTAAGGTTCCAGGAAATTTTAGAAAGAACGAAGTTGTGATAAAGACGTAGCTTATTTTTTGCATGAAGAGGCTGGGAATCGATTTGTTTGAGCATGTTTGACAGTGATGATAAAAGGTCAGATTTATGTTCTTGGTTTGTCATTTCAAAGTCAAAATGACGACCGAGGTACTTGAAAGAGTTTCCATTCGAGACAGATGGGATAGGTTTGTTGTTTAATAATGGAAACTTTTCATTTTGAATTCCAGTTAAAACTACAATTACAAATCTCACTATTACAAGGTAATTTGTAACTGGCTAGCCTGTTTTTACAAAATAAGACTATTACAATCGTAGTAAAGAGAAAAGAAAAAAAAAACGTTAAAAGGGGAGTAGCTCTGGGTTAGTCCATGTTTTGTTCCTACAGCAAAAAATGTAATAGGTGGTACGAATGGATATCGTAGAAAGCTTAGAAATGAGATATCGTTTGTGTTGATCATCGATGGAAAGAGAGTGACACATTTCAAGGAATGAGCTGCATGAGTCGCCGAAGATGCCAAGAGAGCTGATGGAGAGATTTACAAATATGACAGATTTGAACCTAGGTCTTAGATCTGAGACAAGGCGAGCATATTTTGAACGTTTCCTTTCTGCATTGCAGTTAAGGTTAGTTTCAAATCCTATCGTTAGTTCCAAAACATAAAGAATGTTTTCCTTTGTACGCAGAAGTAGATCTGGGCGCAGATTGTCTCCAGTTATGATGGATGGTGAGGAGAAGCCAGGTATATCGGCAAAAAGAGAGGATCCCTCTATTGCTTTCAAGGAGGTTGCAAGAAAATTTAGAGCAGAATTATGACGCCAGGTATAACGACCTTGTTCGAGATAAACTTTGCAGCCTGCAACGACATGGAGTAAAGTTTCGGGAAGAAGGCAGAATTCGCAATCCGATGATTGGCTTAGGTTCCAAAGGCTTAGATTTTTGCGCGTAGGGAGAGTATTGTTCAGGTACTTGATGGTGAAGTTGAAGATGTTCGTGGGTAGGTTGCTCTGCACAACAGACCAAAGACCATTGAGCTTTTTAAGAGAG
Organism: Rhopilema esculentum; assembly: GCF_013076305.1. The sequence continues at coordinate 751,856 of NW_027019541.1, read as the reverse complement.
TGGTCCAACAGAAATGAAATAATAGCACCCTGGGATAGTAATTGGTGTGCCAAGCGCTCTCTACTGTCTGATTTTACTGCTTTCAGTACATCTTTGGTGTTACGGTAAATGTCGTATTGCAGATTCATCCCACTACTGGTGTTTTTCCATAAAGCTTGAATGTTTGTGTTAGGAGAAGTTCGGAGGGCATTGCGTGAAACAGTTTGGCATTGAGTGAATTTGACAGAAGGTAGCTGAAGATCGAGACCAAATTGATTTTTAGAAAGAACTATACTAGTTAAAGTAGCACTTATGGGAAGATCAAGCCACTGGCGAATGTATTTAGAGACAAGATTATCGAGGTTCTCAATGACCCAGGTCTTCGATAGGTCTGCAACAGTGAAGTGCCAAGAAACTTTGGACAATACATATCTGTGGTACAATAGAAGTTTATTTTTGGGATGCAGAGGCAAGTCATCAATTTCTTTCAGAAGGCTGGGAAACATTGATAGCAGTTTTTCTTTATGACTGCCGTTGGTCATTTCGAAGTCAAAGAAGCGGCCGAGGTATTTGAAAGATTCTCCATTTTTAACAACAGGCACGCTTTGGTTGTTCACGAAAAGCTTTGGCTGGAACTGAAGAGATCTTGTTGAGTATTTCTTAATGCCAAAGGTGACACATTTATCAACCCTTATTACAAAGTTTGCCCACTGACACCATCTTGTAAAGCAGTTTAACAGGAGTTGGTTCTCCTTTTCACCACTAGTAACAACCGCAGCATCATCAGCAAATTGGAACCAATGCACTGGCTGGAACATGCGATCGTTTTCGTCGTGGGGAGAGAAGCCAAGCTGTTTATATTTTTCTGCTTTTATGTATTGAATATACGTATTGAAGCATAGATTAAAGATAAGAGGGCTGAGGCAGTCACCTTGAAGAACACCACGACAAACGGGAATGGCAGGGGTTTGGAATGTATCTGTGAGGATAGAGGTCTTGAAGCCCGAATATAAGCTGGAGACCAGAGCCTGAATATGAGATGGTATATGATGGTACGAAAGAATAGTGGGAATCAAATTATGGTGGACCTCGCCGAAAGCATTTTTGAGATCAAGCAGGGTAACAACCAAAGAGCGCTGTTTTGTGCGAGCTTTATTTATCATATGACCCATAAGTGCCGTGTGTTCTAAAGTACCTGATATCTTGGGAGTGAAGCCTTTTTGAATTTGGCGTTCAATGAAACCATTTTGTTTCAGAAAGTTGAAAACAGAGTTACGTAGGCAGGAGGTGAAGATTTTCAAGGGGACAGATTCTAAGGTTATTGGTCTGAAGTTAGAAGGATCATCTGTATTGTCTTTTTTGTGGATCAATATCGTTGATGCTTTTTTCCATTCGGATGGAACACTGCCAGATACCCAAATGCTATGAATAATTTTGGTGAGGAAAGATCGTAGGTAAGGGCAACGTTTGAAACAAATGATGGATATCTTATCAAGGGGACAGGGAGAAGTGGAGGATTTCATGCGACGTATAATAGAAGTTATCACTTGATAGGATGGAGGTTGTGTGTCAAATGGATAGGATGGTTCATCGAAAGAAGGTATCCAAGAAGGAATAGTGAATCGTTTATTTGGATAAAGGGCAGAAAAAGCATTACTAAAGTACTCGGTGCACCGTGTAGCAGAAAATGATGGCAGAAGTGATGACTTACTTTGAAAAAAGCGTTTGACGTAACTCCAAAAATTTTTAGCGATGTATTTATCATGATCAATTGATACTAATATAATAATATATTATAATTGATATATATATTATATATTAT
>NW_027019541.1:669850-749955 GCF_013076305.1 Rhopilema esculentum | reverse complement strand
AATGTCGAAGATATTGGAAGCTCGAGCCACTGTCGAACGAATTTTGTGACAAGCTGATCTAAGTTTTCGCAAACCCACGTTTTGGAGAGATTAGCAACTGTGAGATCCCAAGAGAGCTTTGAAAGGATGTATTGATTAAACAGTAGAATTTTGTTCCGCGGGTGAATTTTCAAGGAATCGATAACTTTGAGCATCTCACGGAGAGAAGAGGTCAAGTGATCCTTGTGTTCCTGGTTCTTCATATCATAATTGAAGAAACGACCCAGGTATTTGAAAGATTCGCCATGTTTCACAAAAGGGACAGGATCGTTGTTAATGAAGAGTTTAGGCTGAAACTGTGCAGATCTAGTTGCAAACTTTTTAATTCCAAAGGTGATGCACTTGTCTACGCGGATGATCATATTTGCCCATTGGCACCATCTTGTAAAACAGTTTAGCAATAATTGATTTTCGCGTTCATCACTTTTGACAACTGCAGCATCATCAGCGAATTGAAACCAGTGAACCGGGTTAAACAAGCGATCATTGCCGTCATGAGGAGAAAATCCAAGTTGTTTATATTTGTCTTGTTTTACCAGCTGAATAAAGGTGTTGAAACATAAATTGAAAATGAGAGGGCTGAGGCAGTCCCCTTGCAGTACTCCTCTTTTGACTGGAATGGCCGGAGACCTGAAATTATCTGTTATAATTGAAGTATGGAAATCAGTATAAAGATTAGACACGAGATCTTGAAAGTGAGCAGGGATGTGATGATAGTCCATAGCTTTAATGATTAAGTTATGATGGACCTCTCCAAATGCGTTCTTTAAATCCAAAAGAGTGACAACCACAGAGCGTTGCTTTATGCGTGCTTTATTGATAATATGGGCCATCAGTGAAGTATGTTCCAGCACTCCAGAGATGTTAGGAGTGAACCCTTTCTGGATCTCGTGTTCAATGAAATTATTTTGTTTGAGAAAGGAAAACAGAGCATCACGCAGGCAAGAGGTAAATATTTTCAGCGGTACAGACTCGAGGGTAATAGGTCGAAAGTTTGCCGGATCATCAATGCTGCCTTTTTTATAGACTAAAACCGTACAAGCTTTTTTCCATTCGCTAGGAACGTGGCCCGTGGTCCACACAACACGTATTATTTCAGTCAGAAATGACCGGAGGTAAGGGCATCTCTTGAAACAAATAATAGAAATCTTGTCCAAAGGGCATGGAGATCCTGCTGACTTCATTTTGCGAATAACTTTTGTCACTTTTTCATAAGACGGGGGTTGTGTATCAAATGGAACTGAAGGTTGAGAAAGAAAAGGAATCCATGGAGGTATGACAAATTGCCGGTCTGGGAAGACTGCTGAAAACATTTTAACGAAAAATTGTGTACAACGGTTAACAGAGAATGATGGCAGAACGGCAGATTGTTTTTCGATAACATTTTTAACGAAACTCCAGAGGTTCTTCGAGATGAGCTTATCGTAATCTTGGGATGTTGTTGCAGAGCTGCATATGTTACGATCCTGGCTGAGTTTTGATCGAAGAAGGCGGGATACAAATTTAATTTCAGTAGGTGGAGCACTTGACAATTTCAGACGTTTTAATTCTTTCTTGAGTGATTGTTTGGAGCAGTCCTTATATTTGATAAGTAGATCATTATCACGAGTTCCGTTGACGGTTCCGTATGAATGTTTAAAATAATTGTAAATTGAATCGTTCATGAATTTAATCGTGGAATCAAGAGAGACTTTCTCAATTTTAGTGTTAATAAAGATAGATTTAAAATAATTGTTAGCAGTATTCCATTGATCATCAGTCTTAGGCAGACGTACACCAGGTTTGATTTCATAATCACAAAGTGTATCCGTTGTCACTTCCGTATGGCTGATCAGTGATTGGTTGGCGCCAATATTTGAATTTTCAAAATCCAACGGTTGATCCTCTAGGCCTTCAATTACTCTGCATCGTCTTTGGTGCATTTTCAGTCCTTTAGCACCCGAACATTCTTTCCCACAGACACATTTAACTATAACCGACGTCTGGAGGGCATTTTTGTCAGACTCTGATGTGATATTAATCGTGTTGTTTGGTCCAGCACTCTCGGGCAATCTTTTTCTGCAGCGCCATGTGTGGCGGCCTAGCACCTGAAAATCCTTTCCGCAGTACGAACAAACCACCGAAATTATTAGAAGCCATAGTAAGCGAGGTCGCAGCATAACGATTCTGGCTCGGTTGAATACAATATACTAATTCGTATCTTTAAATAAGCGTTGTAGACATCCAGGCTGTTTGAAAAATCGAAGAAACGAGATCGTGTACAATGTGCGTGTGAACGCCACTGCTCAACGATAATCATAATAATAATAATAATAATAATAATAATAATAATAATAATAATAATAATAATAATAATAATAATAATAATAATAATAATAATAATAATAATAATAATAATAATAATAATGAGGGAAAGTAGTCGAGTCTAATGGCATTGACTTACCAAATAAGGAAATCATTAGGTCTATACACGAGGAAAATGGTTATAAATACCTTGGAGTTATGGAAGCTGATCAAGTATTAGGTGAAAAGATGAAAGAAAGTCTAAAGAAAGAATATAAGAGAAGAGTGAAAAAGATACTGAAATCTAAGCTTAATGGAGGCAATATGATAACTGCCATAAACACTTGGGCTGTTTCAATGATGAGATACACGGCACCTTTCGTTGACTGGAGAAAGGATGAGCTGAAAGAAATAGATCGGGGTACTCGTAAAATGATGAATATGTACAGATCACTGCATCCAAGAGATAGTGTAGCAAGACTCTACCTACCCCGTAAAGAAGGAGGACGAGGACTTGTAGAAATTGAGGATTGTGTTCAGCTCGCAATTTTGGGGCTTGAAAACTATGTTCAGGATAGCAAAGAGAGGATATTGTCATCAGTGAGATGCGAGGCAGGAGAAAGAGTGTCAGAGAAAGATTTCAAGAAGCGAAGAAGAGAAGAGAGGCGATCAGAGCTAGAAGAAAAGGCGTTGCATGGACAGTTTTTCAGGCAGACAAAAGAAATAAATGACCCAGAGTCATGGGGATGGTTCCGGGACGGGGAATTGAAAAAGGAGACTGAAGGACTGATAATGGCGGCGCAGACCCAGTCATTGCGAACAAATGCAATTAAAGCAAACATCGATAAGACGCAGAGGGACTCGAAATGTAGAATGTGTAATCAGAAAGAGGAAACAGTAAGCCACATTGTCAGTGAATGCCCAAAACTGGCACAGAGAGAGTATAAACGTAGACATGACTTGTAATGTTTTATGATTATAATTATTATCACATATGTAAAACCCAGGCCCCCCGGAATCTAAGTTAGAGTTGATACACGAGGCAGACAACAAAATGGTGTACTATCTGCGTTCACTCTTCAATATCCGACAATGGCGACGAGGATAAACTAGGAAAGAAAAAAAATGGCAGGAGCTGGTTCAATATAACCTGTGCCTCCGTTTGATGCAGTGTCAGACCCTGCCAACGCGTGTAACGCATGGAAACGTTGGGTTTCAAGATTCGAGCAGTACTTGGTCGCTGCTGATATCAAAGATGATAAGAGAAAAAGAGCCCTGTTGATTTATTTGGCTGGAGAACCAGTTGCAGATATCCTGAATACAATCCCAGATAATGGAGATGATTACAAAACAGCGTTAGAAAAGCTCACGGGACATTTTGAGCCACAGAAGAACTTGCTTCATGAAACATATTTATTTCGCCAGGCCAGACAAGAGCCAAATGAGACTTTAGGTCAATTCCATGTTCGATTACAGAACTTAGCATCACGTTGTGACTTTGGGGATAGAAAAGAGTTCGAAATATTGTTACAAATTGTCACAAATGGATCATCAAGTCGTTTACGAAAGAAAGCTTTACGAGATCCAAAATACACATTGAAAGAAATGTTATTAGATGGCCAAAGAGATGAAACAAGTACACAGCAAGCAAGTAGCATTGAAGGTAACACTGAAATAAAGCAAGAAGTGCATCGTGTAATACAAAGTCAGCACAAGAAAGGACATATACAAACAAAGAAATGTCATCAGTGTGGAGGATCTTACCCTCATAAAAACCAGACCTGTCCAGCTGCTGGTAAGATATGTCATAAATGTGGGAAAAAGAACCACTTTGCAAAGTATTGTTTGAGCAAAACTCAACAAGTGCCAAGGAAAACACAGCCTTTCAAAAGACATGTTAGGCCAATTACAACAAAATCAGTGAATAAAGCACAAAGTGATTCTGATTCAGATTTTGATTACCTTTATGCTGTGAAACAGAAGAAAAAACCTGGTAACGCTGTTACTGCCAAAATCAGTGATTACAAATGTGATTTACTTGTGGACACAGGAGCCTCAGTAAATATTCTTGATGAAGAAACATTTAGTCAGATACCATCAGATCCTAAATTAGAGAAAACAACAGTTAAAGTGTACCCATACAACAGCAACAGCCCTGTGAAATTGTTAGGAAAATTCCAAGCCACTGTGGAGACCAAAAAGCGCATTACTGTAGCCACATTTTATGTCACAGAAGGGAACTCTGGTTCACTATTAGGTTCAGAGACATCCCAAGAACTTGGTCTTGTTACATTTCATATCAATCCAATGGTTTCAAAAGTGAAAGATAAAAATGTGAAACCACAAATTGCTTCCACCTGCTCATGGATTCCTATCAGATCTACCCATGATAAATCAGTTGATGCTGCTTTACTTGCAAATAAAGAAATTTTTAGAGGAATAGGAAAGTTAGATGGAGTTCAAATTAAATTAAACATTGATGAAAATGTAACTCCAGTTGTTCAAAATACCAGACGCATACCATTCCACATCAGAAAGCAAGTAGAAGAAGAATTGTTAAGTCTGGAAGCACAAGGAATAATAGAGAGAGTGCCAGAGGGGCAAGCAACCCCTTGGATATCCCAGATAGTTGCAGTACCAAAGAAGGACAATAAGTCAATTCGGATTTGTGTTGATATGCGTTCAGCAAACACAGCCATAAAAAGAGTTAGGCATGTCATGCCCACAGTTGACGAAATTATGGTACAATTAAATGGAGCCAAATTCTTTTCAAAGATTGACCTTAGTCAAGCTTACCATCAATTAGAATTGCACAAAGATAGCAGATATATCACTACATTCAGCACGCACATTGGTTTATTCCAATACAAAAGATTGAACTATGGCACGAATGCAGCTGCTGAGTTATTTCAACATACATTACAAGAAGCTTTAAAGGGTATAGATAATGTCAGAAACTTAGCAGATGATATTATCATCTTTGGCAAAACCAGAGCAGAGCATGATAAAGCATTGAATGAATGTCTTGCAAGATTAAAGGCAAGAAAGCTCACAGTAAACAGAGAAAAATGTAAATTTTTACAACCAGAACTTTCATTCTTTGGTATGGTATTTTCAGAAGATGGTGTCAAGCCAGATCAAAAGAAGATTGCAGATTTAGTAGATGCTCCTATACCAAACAATGCATCAGAAGTGAGAAGTTTATTAGGAATGGCAAATTTCAGTGCAAAGTTCATACCAAATTTTGCAGATATAACAGAACCACTGAGAAGATTAACTCACAAAAACATTGTATTCAAATGGGAGAAGGAACACTCACAAGCATTTAAGAAACTCAAAGATGTTCTGACAGACAGTCCAGTTATGACATATTTTGATATTGACAAAGAAACATACCTGATTGTAGATGCCAGTCCCATTGGTATTTCTGCAATTCTTACACAATCAAACAAAGATGAGCCTCAAAAAGTGATTGCATATGCCAGTAGAGCACTTACCCCTGTGGAGCGTCGATACTCACAAACTGAGAAAGAAGCACTTAGTATTGTGTGGGGTACTGAGCATTTTCATATGTATCTTTATGGAAAAAGTTTCAACCTGATAACAGATCACAAGCCTTTGGAGGTGATTTATGGGAACCCTAAATCAAAACCATCATTACGCATTGAAAGATGGGTGCTCCGCTTACAGCAATATTGTTTCAAAGTTATTTACAAGCCTGGAAAAGATAATCCGGCTGACTTCATGTCAAGACATCCTACAACAGTCAGTGTCAAAGAAAACATGGCAGATGAGTATGTGAGATATATAACAATAAATGCGATACCAAAAGCCATGACCATAGAAGAAGTACAAAGAGAGACAGAAAGGGATGGGACACTCCAAGCAGTCATAAAAGCAATTAAAACAGGAGATTGGAGTAACCAGTTTTTAGTACCTTACAAGTTAGCCAAAGATTCATTGACAATAAATCATGCAAATGGAATTATTTTGCGGGGAAACCAAATTGTCATGCCTAAATCACTATGGAAAAGATCAGTAAAACTAGCTCACGAGGGTCACCAGGGCCTTGCTAAGACTAAAGCCCTGATCAGAGAAAAAGTTTGGTTTCCATTTATTGAAAAATTGGTAACAGAAGAGATTAATAGCTGTTTACCTTGTCAAGCAGTGGGAACACAAAAAGCACCAGAACCATTGCGAATGAGACCTATGCCATCTGGACCTTGGAAAAAACTGCATATTGACTTTTATGGACCACTTCCAAGTAGTGAGTATGTACTTGTTATTGTAGATGCTTATTCTAGATTCCCCATAACAGAAATTGTAAAATCTACTGCTGCTTCAACCATTATTCCAAAATTAGATCAAGTTTTTGCAATGCATGGACTTCCTGAAGAAATAGTAACAGACAATGGTCCACCATTTAATGGTGATGATTTTAAAAGATACTTGATGACTCTAGGAATAAAGTTTGACCCTTCTACACCATTATGGCCCCAAGGGAACTCAGAGGTAGAGAGATTTAACCAACCTCTAGGAAAAGCAATTAGAGCTGCATGTATAGAAAATAGAAATTGGAGACAAGAACTTCAAAGATTTTTATTGAGTTATAGATCCACCCCACATGCAACCACAAAGATTGCACCTTCAGAACTGTTATACAATAGGGTCATTAGAGGGAAACTACCTTGTTCAATCAAGACAAGTAAATCTAAAAGACACAGAGAAGCTCAGGAAAATGATGCAGTAGGGAAAGAGAAGATGAAAAGCTATGCAGACAAAAGAAGACACACAAAGATTTCTGATATCAAAGTTGGTGATACCGTTTTGTTAAAACAAGATAAAAAGAACAAGTTTTCTGCAAACTTTGAAAGCACTACTTACAAAGTTATATATCGTAAAGGTTCCAGAGTAACAGCAGAAAGACAAGATGGAAGGAAAGTCACTAGAAAATTAGCTTTTTCAAAAAGTTTAGTAAGAAAGATGATGATGATGATGATTTGTCTGATGATGACAATCACAAAAGAACAGAAACAGTCGAAGAGAATAACAGAGAAAACAGATATCCTCTTAGACAAAGGCGAATGCCTGAAAGATATGGAACAGTTGTAGCAACAGACTAGGAGGAGAATTTATTTTATTTCTTTATTTTTATTTTTAAATACTATGCAAAGAGAACAGGACTCAAAGAACAAACACGTTATGTTATGTTTATGTTGTCAAAAAAAGGGGGAATGATGTAATGTTTTATGATTATAATTATTATCACATATGTAAGACCCAGGCCCCCCGGAATCTAAGTTAGAGTTGATACACGAGGCAGACAACAAAATGGTGTACTATCTGCGTTCACTCTTCAATATCCGACATGACTGTGTAGCGAAAGCCCTCCATTGGGATGTCTGTCGCCTGTATGACATAGATTGTGGAAATAAATGGTACGAACATCAACCAGATGGAGTGGTAGAAACAACAAATGTAAAGATTCTCTGGGATGTCAATATTCAAACAGACAATGAAATCCAGGCAAAGAGACCTGACATAGTGGTTGTCAATAAGAAAGAAAGGAAGTGTTACATCATTGATGTTGCAGTCCCGGGAGATGTGAGAATAGCTGAAAAAGAGATAGAGAAAATCGAAAAGTATGACGAATTAAAGAGAGAAGTGGAAAGATTATGGAAAGTGAAAGCAAAAGTTATTCCTATTGTCTTGGGAGCCCTTGGAACAGTCACACGAAATTTGAGCAACTACATCAAGGAAATTGGAGTCAAGACGCAGATAAAACTAATACAAAAATCTGTACTTTTAGGAACTGCAAGAGTGTTGAGAAAAGTTCTCGAGATCTAAGATCATGGGTATTGATCCGATTTCAAGAAACATCAAGAACAAGCCAGTTATAACATCAGAACTGTGTACATCAGCATAATAATAATAATAATAATAATTTGTCCTGGGTATGACAAAAAACTACATCCGGTAGTGGAGTTTTGACGTGGGAGAATGAGGTTACCCTTTGCCACTACTACCTCCAGGTCACCCTTGAGCAAGGTATACTACCTGTTAGCTCTCCCCGAGGCCGTGAAATACCGGGTTGGCGTCCGGCGGGGGCTAGTCTGTCTCATGGGTAGGGGGGACTCTTCAGCCCTGGTCGGCGACCCACCTAGTGATGGTGTCACGATAAAAATACTGCTTTGTTGGTGATGCAAAACCACAACCTCATCTTCAAAAGAAAATGATGATTAATTCTGAAAATAACATAGAGAACGACGTCAACGGGAGTGGATCCACAGGTGAAGCTGTCGCGTCCGGCAGGGGTGGTGGTGCTACGCAGGCCAGCCTCGGTCGATATCATGCTACTGCGGAATCAACTGTGGGGAGTAGAACTAGAAATCAGTGGACAAGAGAAGATAACAGAACAGTGATGGAGTGCTATGTCGCGAGCGAGCCAAATAAGAGGGGTTACCGGAAACGTATGGTAAATATCTGGAGAAGTAGAAATCTTGCTCAGGTATCAGAGCAAAGACTGCTAGACCAAGTTAGGCAAATAAGACTGAAGGGTTGGATAACAGAGTTAGAGATGGAGGAGATCAAGAGACAGAAAACAATTGAAGGCAACAGAGGTGACGATGAAAGCCAGGGTGAAAGTGTGGAAAGCGATGCTAACAACAGACGCGAAGAAATACAAATAGAATATGATGATAATGTACAGCAGAATAATGAGACAGGAGCAGCTGAAAATGGTGCTAGAAATTTTGACGATGAGGAATTTTCAGACGAGGAAATAGCGATCGCTGAGAGGCTTTTTGAAGTACTACACCAACCTGAAAGGACAAAGCTACCTGCTCTGAGAGGTCTAAATAAAAGTTCTGTCAAAATAGAAGTTGAAAAGATGAATAGCTTGCTGGGTAAAATAAGAAGCGAAAATATCACCGCGACCAATGATTTGTTATATGCAGCATCAGTTGTTACAACTGAGAGATTAGGTGTAAAGATCACTAGAAAGAAGAGGCAAGGAGAACCTATGTGGAAAAGAAGGTTGCAGAAGCAAGTAAAATACTTGAGGAAAGATTTAAGCCGAGTTGAAGAGTTAAGAAAAGGGAAAACAATTAAGACAAGATTTCAAGAACAGTTACAGAGAAAGTATTGGTTAAAAGAAAAGGGTCTCATAACAGTAAGTGAAGAACTAAAACAAAGGATTACAGCTAAATCAGGAAAAATTACAAGATATCAAGCTAGAATAGATCAATTTAGACAGAATCGACTGTTTCGGGAAAACCAAAGTCGGTTCTATGATGAATTGAATGGCGGAGAGAGAAATGAAGTACGACCTGAAAAGGAAGAAACTATGGAATTTTGGAAGTATATATGGAGCAAACCAACACGGCACAATGAAAACGCAGAATGGCTGCAGGACTTGAAGGAGGAAATTAAAATTGACAGGCAAAATGATGTTGTGATTACCAGGGAAAAGGTAGAAAAGGTTGTTAATAAAATGCCAAATTGGAAATCACCAGGACCTGACTTAGTTCAGGGCTTCTGGTTGAAAAGATTTACTAATCTGCATGGGAGAATTACATTGCAGCTCAACGAGTGCTTGAGGAAAGGAAATGTACCAAAATGGATGACTAAAGGAAGAACAGTTTTGATAGTCAAAGATCCAGAAAAAGGAAGGGTGCCTAGTAATTATCGTTCAATAACGTGTCTCGCTATGTGCTGGAAATTGTTGACAGGAATATTGGCAGGTGAGATTTATTCTTTTATGGAGGCTAAGAATGTATTACCAGAAGAACAAAAGGGATCAAGGAAAGGATGTAGGGGGTGCTTAGACCAATTGTATATTGACAAGAAAATCATGAAGGAAGTGAAGCAAAGAAAGAAGAATATTGCAATGGGCTGGCTGGATTATAGAAAAGCTTATGATCTAATCCCACATTCATGGTTGAAGGAATGTTTGAACATGTTTGGAGCTGCAGAGAATGTAAAAAATTTGCTGACCAACAGTATGAAGGAATGGAGCACCATGTTGACATCTTGTGGGGAAGCGATTGGTGAGGTAAAATTTGCCAGAGGAATTTTCCAAGGAGACAGTTTATCACCATTAATGTTTGTGATTGCTATGATACCACTAACGTTAGTACTGCGTAAAATGAAAGCGTCCTATAAGTTCAGTTCAAATGGAGAGCAGATAAATCATTTAATGTTCATGGATGACATCAAACTTTATGCGAAGAATGAAAGTGGACTAGATGCATTGATACAGTCTGTCAGAGTTGTTAGTAATGATATAGGTATGGAATTTGGAGTAGAAAAATGTGCAGTGTTGGTTATGAAGCGAGGGAAAGTAGTCGAGTCTAATGGCATTGACTTACCAAATAAGGAAACCATTAGGTCTATACACGAGGAAAATGGTTATAAATACCTTGGAGTTATGGAAGCTGATCAAGTATTAGGTGAAAAGATGAAAGAAAGTCTAAAGAAAGAATATAAGAGAAGAGTGAAAAAGATACTGAAATCTAAGCTTAATGGAGGCAATATGATAACTGCCATAAACACTTGGGCTGTTTCAATGATGAGATACACGGCACCTTTCGTTGACTGGAGAAAGGATGAGCTGAAAGAAATAGATCGGGGTACTCGTAAAATGATGAATACGTACAGATCACTGCATCCAAGAGATAGTGTAGCAAGACTCTACCTACCCCGTAAAGAAGGAGGACGAGGACTTGTAGAAATTGAGGATTGTGTTCAGCTCGCAATTTTGGGGCTTGAAAACTATGTTCAGGATAGCAAAGAGAGGATATTGTCATCAGTGAGATGCGAGGCAGGAGAAAGAGTGTCAGAGAAAGATTTCAAGAAGCGAAGAAGAGAAGAGAGGCGATCAGAGCTAGAAGAAAAGGCGTTACATGGACAGTTTTTCAGGCAGACAAAAGAAATAAATGACCCAGAGTCATGGGGATGGCTCCGGGACGGGGAATTGAAAAAGGAGACTGAAGGACTGATAATGGCGGCGCAGACCCAGTCATTGCGAACAAATGCAATTAAAGCAAACATCGATAAGACGCAGAGGGACTCGAAATGTAGAATGTGTAATTAGAAAGAGGAAACAATAAGCCACATTGTCAGTGAATGCCCAAAACTGGCACAGAGAGAGTATAAACGTAGACATGACTGTGTAGCGAAAGCCCTCCATTGGGATGTCTGTCGCCTGTATGACATAGATTGTGGAAATAAATGGTACGAACATCAACCAGATGGAGTGGTAGAAACAACAAATGTAAAGATTCTCTGGGATGTCAATATTCAAACAGACAATGAAATCCAGGCAAGGAGACCTGACATAGTGGTTGTCAATAAGAAAGAAAGGAAGTGTTACATCATTGATGTTGCAGTCCCGGGAGATGTGAGAATAGCTGAAAAAGAGATAGAGAAAATCGAAAAGTATGACGAATTAAAGAGAGAAGTGGAAAGATTATGGAAAGTGAAAGCAAAAGTTATTCCTATTGTCTTGGGAGCCCTTGGAACAGTGACACGAAATTTGAGCAACTACATCAAGGAAATTGGAGTCAAGACGCAGATAAAACTAATACAAAAATCTGTACTTTTAGGAACTGCAAGAGTGTTGAGAAAAGTTCTCGAGATCTAAGATCATGGGTATTGATCCGATTTCAAGAAACATCAAGAACAAGCCAGTTATAACATCAGAACTGTGTACATCAGCATAATAATAATAATAATAATAATAATAATAATAATAATAATAATAATAATAATAATAATAATGGAAACTTTTCATTTAGAATTCCAGTTAAAACTACAATTACAAATCTCACTATTACAAGGTAATTTGTAACTGGCTAGCCTGTTTTTACAAAATAAGACTATTACAATCGTAGTAAAGAGAAAAGAAAAAAAAACGTTAAAAGGGGAGTAGCTCTGGGTTAGTCCATGTTTTGTTCCTACAGCAAAAAATGTAATAGGTGGTACGAATGGATATCGTTGAAAGCTTAGAAATGAGATATCGTTTGTGTTGATCATCGATGGAAAGAGAGTCACACATTTCTAGGAATGAGCTGCATGAGTCGCCGAAGATGCCAAGAGAGCTGATGGAGAGATTTACAAATATGATAGATTTGAACCTTGGTCTTAGATCTGAGACAAGGCGAGCATATTTTGAACGTTTCCTTTCTGCATTGCAGTTAAGGTTAGTTTCAAATCCTATCGTTAGTTCCAAAACATAAAGAATGTTTTCCTTTGTACGCAGAAGTAGATCTGGGCGCAGATTGTCTCCAGTTATGATGGATGGTGAGGAGAAGCCAGGTATATCGGCAAAAAGAGAGGATCCCTCTATTGCTTTCAAGGAGGTTGCAAGAAAATTTAGAGCAGAATTATGACGCCAGGTATAACGACCTTGTTCGAGATAAACTTTGCAGCCTGCAACGACATGAAGTAAAGTTTCGGGAAGAAGGCAGAATTCGCAATCAGATGATTGGCTTAGGTTCCAAAGGCTTAGATTTTTGCGCGTAGGGAGAGTATTGTTCAGGTACTTGATGGTGAAGTTGAAGATGTTCGTGGGTAGGTTGCTCTGCACAACAGACCAAAGACCATTGAGCTTTTTAAGAGAGTGGTCCAACAGAAATGAAATAATAGCACCCTGGGATAGTAATTGGTGTGCCAAGCGCTCTCTACTGTCTGATTTTACTGCTTTCAGTACATCTTTGGTGTTACGGTAAATGTCGTATTGCAGATTCATCCCACTACTGGTGTTTTTCCATAAAGCTTGAATGTTTGTGTTAGGAGAAGTTCGGAGGGCATTGCGTAAAACAGTTTGGCATTGAGTGAATTTGAGACCAAATTGATTTTTAGAAAGAACTATACTAGTTAAAGTAGCACTTATGGGAAGATCAAGCCACTGGCGAATGTATTTAGAGACAAGATTATCGCGGTTCTCAATGACCCAGGTCTTCGATAGGTCTGCAACAGTGAAGTGCCAAGAAACTTTGGACAATACATATCTGTGGTACAATAGAAGTTTATTTTTGGGATGCAGAGGCAAGTCATCAATTTCTTTCAGAAGGCTGGGAAACATTGATAGCAGTTTTTCTTTATGACTGCCATTGGTCATTTCGAAGTCAAAGAAGCGGCCAAGGTATTTGAAAGATTCTCCATTTTTAACAACAGGCACGCTTTGGTTGTTCACGAAAAGCTTTGGCTGGAACTGAAGAGATCTTGTCGAATATTTCTTAATGCCAAAGGTGACACATTTATCAACCCTTATTACAAAGTTTGCCCACTGACACCATCTTGTAAAGCAGTTTAACAGGAGTTGGTTCTCCTTTTCACCACTAGTAACAACCGCAGCATCATCAGCAAATTGGAACCAATGCACTGGTTGGAACATGCGGTCGTTTTCGTCGTGGGGAGAGAAGCCAAGCTGTTTATATTTCTCTGCTTTTATGTATTGAATATACGTATTGAAGCATAGATTAAAGATAAGAGGGCTGAGGCAGTCACCTTGAAGAACACCACGACAAACGGGAATGGCAGGGGTTTGGAATGTATCTGTGAGGATAGAGGTCTTGAAGCCCGAATATAAGCTGGAGACCAGAGCCTGAATATGAGATGGTATATGATGGTACGAAAGAATAGTGGGAATCAAATTATGGTGGACCTCGCCGAAAGCATTTTTTAGATCAAGCAGGGTAACAACCAAAGAGCGCTGTTTTGTGCGAGCTTTATTTATCATATGACCCATAAGTGCCGTGTGTTCTAAAGTACCTGATATCTTGGGAGTGAAGCCTTTTTGAATTTAGCTTTCAATGAAACCATTTTGTTTTAGAGCAAGTTGAAAACAGAGTTGACGTAGCAGGAGGTGAGGATTTTCAAGGGAACAGATTCTAAGGTTATTGGTCTGAATTAGAATGGATCATCTTGTATTGTCTTTTTTGTGGAACAATATCGTTGATGGCTTTTTTTCCATTGGATGGAACCACTGCCAGATACCCAAAATCGTCCTATGAGATAATTTTGGTGTAGGGAAGATCGTAGTGTAAGGGCAAACCGTTTATGAACAATAGCGGATATCTTATCAATGGAAGGGAGAAAGTTGGAGGGATTTCATGGCGACGGTATAATAGAAGTTATCACTTGAATGATGGAGGTTGTGTGTCAAATGGATAGGATGGTTCATCGAAAGAAGGTTTCCAAGAAGGAATAGTGAATCGTTTATTTGGATAAAGGGCAGAAAAAGTATCACTAAAGTACTCGGTGCACCGTGTAGCAGAAAATGATGGCAGAAGTGATGACTTACTTTGAAAAAAGCGTTTGACGTAACTCCAGAAATTTTTAGCGATGTATTTATCATGATCAATTGTGTCAGAAGTATTTGTTTGTAGAATGTTTGTCTTGAGCTTCTTTCGAATAAGTCCAGATACGTATTTAATTTCAAGAATGGGGGCTTTAGAATATTTAAGAGCCTTTAATTGTTTTTTCAAGCTTTTAATTGAGTGGTCCTGGTATTTTGTAGACAGGTCTTTGTTGCAGTTTTCAATCAAATAATAATAATAATAATAATAATAATAATAATAATAATAATAATAATAATAATAATAATAATAATAATAATAATAATAAATAACTTGTTTAAAGTTGGCGTACTAAATGAACGTCTGATAGCTATAAAGAAGCTAATTAAGGCCAACTATCTATAAAGAATTAGTATTAAATAAATATATGATACAATATTAAAAAGGTTTATGCAACGACTGATATGGTATATGGCTAAAATTTTTATGCAACGTTACAATATTAAAAATGTTTATGGTATAATGTTCTAAATAAAACCTAACCCAGCAATAAATATTTTACACAATCTACAGTCGCATTCTATAGGGTGTGCTCTTAATTCTTTTTTAAATGTTGCCAATGATTGGGACTCTCTTATACGGTGAGGTAGTGTTTGCCACTGTTTTTGACCTAAATATCTCACAGTTTCTATACCATAAGAAGTTGTCCTGGCTTTTGGAATGCAAAGATTATTTTTAGTTCGCAAATCATAATATACATTTCTTGTTTCAAAAATCTCACTCATGAAACTAGGGTTTAGGTTATGTTTGGTTTTGTATATTTCTATCATCAAGTACTGTAGATTGTGTTGGTGAATTGATACTGCATTATCCAAAGTCAGCAATGCTTCGTAGTCAGCATGACTGTCTTTATAAACAATTCTGAGTGCTCTTTCGTGGATTTTATTTACTTTAGCATTCAGACATCTTTCATTCCTTTCATTTCATTTTAATTTCTTTAAGCACGGTAACCCCGTCAATCGATAGATTGCTTTTCAGGGGGCCGTGCATAAAACGTTACAAATTAAGTTAAAAATAAATACGAAGTAAAACCCTAATTTAATTACAATAATGAACAAATGATCTGTCATGGAACATCCAAATTAGGGGGCAGTAGCTAAACTGAGCTTTTATGAAGCTGTTCATTAGGAGACGCAGTTTATCAGATCCCATAAATGGCGAAACTCTAGCAAGAGCATGCTGTTTTTGGCTGGCTCTTTTACATAAATTTGAGAAGTGACTTTTGAATTTAAGATTTTTATCTATTATCACCCCTAGCAGTTTTTCTTCAGAGCTTTCTTCAACAATGGCCTCACCGATTTTTAACTTAAAGTCATCTTGATTTGTTCCAAAAGTAAGAAGATGACATTTCCCTGCATTCAATTTCATAAAGTTTTCTGGAAACCATTTTGATAAAATAAGAGCATCAGTTTCTAGCCGTTCTAAAACTTTATCTAATTGACAGTCAGCTGCGAAAATCGTAGTATCATCAGCAAAGTTACATACTGCAGTATCAGTTGCCATTAAGAATAAATCATTAATATATAAATTAAATAGAAGAGGCCCAAGGACTGATCCTTGTGGTACACCTGCAAAGGTTTCTCGCCAAGTGCTGAATGAGCCATTTAATTTTACCCTTTGTCTTCTACCGGACAGGTAATTATAAATCAATAATTGAGCATCTTTACAAAAACCATAGGCATTTAATTTCGCAATTAATAGCTCATGGTCTATGCAATCAAACGCTTTTGAGAGATCCATTAGCAAAGCACCAACCACCCCTTTTTTATCTAGGGAATTCCTACAAATATCCATTAATCTCAACAGCGCATGCTGTGTGTTGAAACCTTTCCGAAAACCACATAAGTAGGGAACTAGGAACGTATCCGCGAAGTCAACCATCTGAGCATATAGAAGCCATTCACCTTTGATCAGTGGCGGCTCTTGCTAATAGGCATCTGGGGCAATGCCCCCTCAAAAAGATTCAAAGGAAATCTATGATATTCATATTTAATTTTGAAGATAGTCTTACTGTGGTTAATTATATAAGTTTGTATCTCTTCTAGAAAAAGCTCCTTGCCATCCCGTCTCATCCTTAGCCTCGCTTCTGGCCCGCTAGTGCCTTGAGCGATGATGTCATTTTACGGGCAAAGTTTTTTTTGCCCCTAGCCGACATGCGCACAAGCTAATTTTTGACCTCGAGCATTACGAAACGTGGCCTGTGATTGGCTTATTTGGAGGGATTCGGAGCAAGAAAAATTTTGCCCATAAAATGACATCATCGCTAAACAGCAACCACATCTATATATGCTTTTTCTTCTGCGCTCCATGACGATCAACATCGAACCATGAATACAGTGAAAAATTTGCAAACTCGACCTTTCTATCGATTATCGCAATATTGATGGTCTGCCCTCCCAACTGTGAAAGTCACGAGCCGCCACTGCCTTTGATAATGCGGATAGAACTGTGATAGGTCGATAGTTTCGTTTTTCTGTAGTTTTGTCACTTTTGAATAGTGGAGTTATGTCTCCTAATTTAAGATCTTAAACAATTTAAGTTCATTAATTTGATTGCTCCAATCACCTTTGGCGCCAAACTTTTTATCAATGGCAATCTTAATATTTTCCAATATAAGATAGTAAGATGAAACAGTATGCTTTTAAGAGCAGGGGGTTTCTCTCCTCGATTATTTTAGCTAAATCTTTTATGGAACCCGACCGACCTGCCACCAACGGTCCACAAAAAATCAGTAGTGCTGAAGTTTTACAAGGTCTTCACTGATTTGTTAAAACTCGATATGAGGGAATACCCATGTAGCAAACGTCACAAGCTGGAGATTGGTCAATTTTGATTGTGTTGACCTCTCCCTATTGTTTAATCTACATATCAAAAAAATTTGTCAAATTTCTCCGTGTTCTTTTCGACGGAAGTCTTTCCTGGAAACATCAATTGATAACACTTTATAAAAACCTGCGTGGTTTTTACATATTTGAAAGGGTGTGCTTGCTACTAGATTGATTTAGCTATTGAGAAAACCCCTCATTAAGAAACCTGCTACATAATATTCCCCCTATATCGTAATTATACAATTTAGTTTAGAATCACTGCATTTCCAAATGTAATTATTTTCGTTGTATTTAGTTAGATATGTAATTGGATACATGGCTCGATAGCTTGCCCAAAGTCCATCAGCCTAAAATTGTTTAAAAAATATTTTCAGTTGAGTTGAGTATAAAGTTGTTCCATTTGTATCTATCTATCTATCTATCTATCTATCTATCTATCTATCTATCTATCTATCTATCTATCTATCTATCTATCTATCTATCTATCTATCTATCTATCTATCTATCTATCTATCTATCTATCTAATCTATCTATCTATCTATCTATCTATCTATCTATCTATCTATCTATCTATCTATCTATCTATCTATCTATCTATCTATCTATCTATCTATCTATCTATCTATCTATCTATATCTATCTATCTATCTATCTATATATCTATCTATCTATCTATCTATCTATCTATCTATCTATCTATCTATCTATCTATCTATCTATCTATCTATCTATCTATCTATCTATCTATCTATCTATCTATCAAAATGGCATCTACTTAAGGACTAAGCCATACAAACCTTGTCATTCAATTTCAATTTTCTCTCGTCCAGTTACTTAAATCATGTTTTAATTTCGGAGGGAAACTTTAAAATCATGCTGACGCCATTTGAATAACTTGAACTAAACTAATAAAATTTTCGTAAACAATACATTTTAAATAAAAAAAAGTACCTAAAACAAAATGAGTGTCTGTGATAAATATACGAAGAATCGGACTGTCATATCGAAAAATTACAGCAGTTGTTGGCTGTAACCGTGAAATGGTAATAAGAATTTGTAAAATACTAGAAAAAACTGGCACTGCAAACAAACTTCAAAGATGTGAGTGGCCAAAAAAATTTCACGCTCGAGGAAAGAGAAATGTTTGTCACTCGGCAAAGCAACTCAGGCCTGGCTCAAACGTCGCGCTTCTCATGTGCCGAACCAAACTCTAGAATTAAGTACATGCAGGGCGCGACGTCTGAATCAATATGGTACGGCAGATTGACTTAGGAGCGGCAGACTAGTTTGGATCGGCAGAGCTTGCCGAGCTGCACGACTCCATCTTTGCTCCAACACGGCACGGTTTCGAGCGTCGAATTTGTCATGTTCCGAACTCAATGCATAATTATATTCAATTTATTTTCCTTCTCAGAATTCATTGCTTTCTTGGAGGGCGCATGCGTTTCAAACAAATATTTGAACTTGCGCGCCTTAAAGGCAATCTGTCACGACGTTGATTAGATTATAAGAACAAAGGTATTTTTTATTGTTTCCAGTACCCCTTTAAATTATCGCATTGTAAAAAAATATGGCGGAGCGCTGGAATTGTGTTTAGGCTATCGTTCCAGCTATTGTTCTCGTTAACCAATCCACAAAGAGACAGATTTTTAACCAAGATACTTCATGTAGCAGGACTGGGTACAAGAACCAAAGTTTAAAAATTGATTTTGTGAAATTTTTAAATCTTTTTAGCATCCTATTTTATCCAGCACGTCAAATAACGCCAGAAAAAAGTTTTAGCTTTATAACTTGCAATGTTAAGAAGGTTGTAGTGCTATACCAGAAAGAGGACTAGGTACCAGTACCCCAGTCCAAAAATAGCTTTTGGGGGCTTTTTTGAATTTTGATATGAACTTCATCTTATTCAGCATATCGGATTGTGTACTTGTACCAAACTTCATGCTATTATCATAACATGCACAATTCTACTGCTATCCGTCTGCACTATCAGGAAACTCGAGAAAGTAAGTTGTTTGACAAAACGAAAAGTTTCCACAGCCATAACTTTTTGCTTAAAGGTCAGATCACATTGCTCTTTTTAAATCTTTTGCTCAGTTTTGCATGTTCTTTCCGATAGTTTCATCAGATTTGAAAAATTCAAAAGTTGAAATTCTGCTGACCATGCATTTTTCATCCTTCTTAAAACGCAACTTCCTGTCATTCGCCAGAATGTTCCCAGGGCTTAAAATGATCAGTGACCTTCACTCTTATGCTTTAAGTCTTAAAAACTTCGGTTACCCAGTTTGCTAGAATGTTATGCAAAATTCCCTGTCTATCAGATTCTCCATCTTTCAAATAAAGTAAAAGCCACCTTCCCCCACAAAATCATTCCAAGTGAAAAACGTGTTCTTGCGGTATCAGAAACTATGCCAGAAAGCGCAAGCGATTTGTTTGCTATCGAAATAGGGGAGCCAGGGTACTGTGGGAAAACGCTGTTTGGCAATGGGAAGCACCCCCACTGGAAAGACGTTGTTTTCTCTGACGACAGTTGTTTGGTCTCAGAAACGACAGCAAAACAATAAAAGTTTGGCGCACAAAACAATAAGGCAGCCTGCCTACCCCATTAAGTGACGCCCCCAGGAAAAGAATGTTTCCTCCTTACCTCTCGATTCTTTTATTTTCTCTTGGCTTTGAAGCTTTAAAATATCGATCAGATTCACCAACTTAGTATATCGCTCTACGGGGCTTTACTCAGTGCTAGGGGAATTGCCCCACCCGGCCCCACGACGTCCCTCACCACTGACGAGCATATTGCTACCTATACTCATAGACATAATGCTACCTAGACATAATGCAATGTGTTGGTAAATAGAAACGGAATATTCTCTTTCTATCGTCGTGATGTTTTGGTGAAATAACTGCACTACTGCAAATGCATAAGTACAGTGCAAGTGTAAGAGCACATCTTAATCAAATAATTGCTTCAAAAAATATATATGCGAAACAATCAGGGCTGCCGAAAGGTTTTGGAGGCCCAGGGGTAAAGTAAAAAGATGAGGCTACCTGCGGGCGAATCGAGCAGAGAACTTTCTCGACCATGCCCTTTCGGTAAGCGTGAATTCGTTAGCTATTTTGCAATCGATAGAAACATTTTACTGTTTTTAGAGATGATTTTGCTCCTTTAAATTAATTCCATTTTAAAACAGAATTCATTACTGTTTTATGAGGTCCCCTGGACCTGTCACAATTTACCTTCCTCGCCCCACTCTCAGCGGCCCTGGAAACAACCAGTGGCGGCTCTTGCTAATGGGCATCTGGGGCAATGCCCCCTCAAAAAGATTCAAAGGAAATCTATGATATTCATATTTAATTTTAAAGATAGTCTTACTGTGGTTAATTATATAAGTTTGTATCTCTTCTAGAAAAAGCTCCTTGCTATCCCGTCTCGTCCTTAGCCTCGCTTCTGGCCCGCTAGTGCCTTGAGCGATGATGTCATTTTACGGGCAAAGTTTTTTTGACCCTAGCCGACATGCGCACAAGCTAATTTTCGACCTCGAGCGTTGCGAAGCGCGGCCTGTGATTGGCTTATTTGGAGGAATTCGGGGCAAGAAAAATTTTGCCCATAAAATGACATCATCGCTAAACAACAACCACATCTATATATGCTTTTTCTTCTGCGCTCCATGACGATCAACATCGAACCATGAATACAGTGAAAAATTTGCAAACTCGACCTTTCTATCGATTATCGCAATATTGATGGTCTGCCCTCCCAACTGTGAAAGTCACGAGCCGCCACTGGAAACAACTCTTCTAGCCCCGACTTATAGCTTTGAAGAAACAGTTTTAAAATGAGAGAAAAACATTAAGCAAAGCTTTTATTGTTAAATTTCCAGCTTTTATCGTCCGTTTTGTTTTAAATCGAGTAATGCAACTTCTTAGTTGTAGCCCCCATCCCCTTCAACTTTTTCCCTAAAGTATGATATCAAGGTTGTGGCTTCAAAGATAATCATGGCAAACAATGTAAGGAGCCCTCCCCCACTTTTCCAGAGCCTCCCCCTCCCCCACTCAAAAATGTGCTCTGGCGACCCTGTTGAAAGAAACAGAGACTGAAAGAAGATGGTGATATCAGTCAAGAATTTGAAAGATTCATGAGAATATTAAAAAGCCTTTAAATTTCTTAGATGCTAGAAACCCAATTTTAGAAGTACCCTGGGTACCAGAGCCGCAAAAATATAACGGCAGCATTTTTTTTTCATTTTTTAAATATTCTCTTCAACCGTGGGTGAAACGTGCCTTTTTTTCATTGTTTTTTTTATCCCCAAAGTTGTTGGTGGTTTTCATAATGTCATGAAATAGGTTTTGCATAATTTCCACTTTCCTGGTGTCCTGTCGCAATAAAGTGTCTTTTAAGCAATTGAAACCTTTTATGTTTTCTTCTTTGTGTATATCCTTATGTGGATCGTCAAAATCTCAGCTCTTGCAGTTTCTTGCATAAAACATGTGGTATTTGAGAGGCTGTATATTTCATAAAGTTTTTGGCAAAGAGATTTGGTAAAGCAATTGGAGGGCAATGTCAGTTTGTACAAGATCAAAACCTTTATGAAAATCTGGCAAAGCGCGCCATCTACTCTTGCAAAAGGACCCTTTGATATTCTCGTAAAATCTTAGCAAAAAATTAAAATCAAATATAACGTTAATCACTAAAAGTTCATTTGGTTCTATTTTTATGCACAATTGATCTTGTATGGGGGTGAATTTAGGCTGAAAAACTAGGGGCAAATCACTCTATGAAAAACTCGTACACCATTGGTTGAAATTATATTTTTATGTCTGTAAATCTATGGAATTCTTGTATGCCATGTGCAAGATTGAATTCCCCCTCGCTAAAAAGTGTGGGGGTTGGTGTTACTCATAGAAGCCTCTCTGTTTGATCAGGAGAAAAATTCTCAATTTTCTTCAGCAATCAAGAGCGTATGTTGGGAAAAAGTTTTTAAAGAATTAAACTATTATGTTGGTGTTACATATCTCTTGCAATATTTAATAACAGGTGTTACATATGTTTCTAAGCAATATTTAATTTGCTGCTAAACAGTTGAGGCTTTTTAGATCAAATCGTAAAAGTGTAATTTTTTCCTCTCATTTTGAGACCCCCACAGGCACAACCTTATTTTTGGAAGGTTTTAATTTTCATCATAATCTTACTCCTTCATGATGATCATATCTTAATATCTTTGTCTTAAACCAATTTTGAAACGCCTTCACAAGCAGCAGTGAAAAAACAAGAAATGAAAAAGGGGCGAAATCAGAATCAGCAAAGAGACTCAGCCTCTTTTTAATGATGATACTCATGATACTGAGATTGATTGGCCACACAGTGAATTGGAAAGGACTTAAGGAAAAAATATTTCGTTCTTCAATGAGAAAAGTAATTTAAAGACTATAGTTATGCAACATGTGCTTATATCAGTAAATTACTTTTATTTAACAGCAGGAAATCTCATCTCAATAAGCATTTCTTAGTTTTTTCTCAATTTTCCTTGCAAAACTTTTGAACAAACCAAGATTCCGGACAGTTCCGGATCAGCGGCCTTAAGCAAGCAAATTATTGAGAACAGACTTGATCCTTTAAAGAAAACAAAATAGATTTTATTCAGGCTAGCCTTTACCGAAGAACATGCTATTATGCCCAAGTACCTTTAAGGGACTTTTTAATACCACTGAGACCCAGATTATCGGGTCACAGACTTGGAAATCATGCGACAGTTCGTTTTCATTTGTACTTTTAAAAGTGGCTTTGCTGCGTGCAGTAAGATAAACTTATTTTCATTGCAAAGTTTTTTAATTCATTAATATGAAATTTATTAATATAAAAACATTGCAAAGTTAAATAAATTCTGCGCATTGAATATGTTCTTCTTTGGAAACTTTAAATCAGTGTTTGTAGTACGTAGCTGCCAAAATGCACTTTGAGAACTTCTTGTAAAAATTTCTCTAATTTTATGGGGGAGGGAGGATGTGTAAAAGATTTTTATACAATCGTCCTGCTATCGTGTTTCACCATTTCATTGACTGTTTCCGGCCTAGATTCTGAATCATTAAAACTGCTATTCTTGATGATCCTAACAGCTCTATTTTGATGCTTCTGAAGTTTCGAGAACATTAAATAAAAAACCTGACAAACCAGTGTCGTGTTCATGTTCGGCGCACGTTTGCCGTGAATTGCTTGCTTCCTCGAAGTTTTGAAGGGTCTGAAAAGTAACTCTGATAGCAAACACTGCAACTTTAAAATGAATACAACGATACATTGCAGGCAATGTTGATCTGGCGAGCAAGTACATTGTAAACCGCATACTGTCTTTGGCCTAGCCCGGCGGCTGTTCCTTCAAGCAATTTGGCTCAAACTGATGGAAAGTTTTTCGCCATTTCCAGTATCGGAAAGCAACTATTCAAACTCTGAAATCTTAGATCTCCTTCATATGAAGGCAAATGAAATGAACTAAACTGGACTGAACTGAACTGGACTGATATATAGTGCAAATCGCCAAAGTATGAGCTCGCTGCTTCACATTTTCCTTTCCTCGTAATTCAATTGTATTGTTTAAATGCAAACATTGTAGTTAATATAATGTACATACTGTTCAAAAGATTAAAAACAAACTTATGATCACCAGGCTTATTCCATTGGATTGAGTCATAAACTGGAGTTGCAGGATTTGGCAGAAGAGGAGAGGTCAACTACTGATAGGGTGCTTTTATTGCAAATAAAGGTAACTTTGATCCTATCTGGTGGTTTCAGGAAGAAATGTGCATGCCTGTGTGGCCTTGTGACGTCAGGAGCAGTGGTTTACGCAAAGCTGTGTAAATAACACGACTATATGGTCCAAAATTGCATTGCATTTGTTCATTTAGATCAAAAGCACAGTACTTGTTATTCTGTCATTGATAAGAATATCGTGCAAATAATGTTGAGTTTGAAATGATAAATAACAACCTTATTTGAAGCACCTTTTTTGATGGAATGGTCCCAAACTTTGTTTCTCGCGAAAAAACCTATTGGAAGTTTCTTGCCTCTGCGAGGGTCTTTAAAGATTTATAGAATTTACTCGGTTTGACAGACGGGAAAAGATTTTCTCCTTTCTTGACTTTTTGCAGATTGGATGACCGATAAATGACCGGCTGGAGATCCATCTTGTGTTTCTCGTCGAGAAATGTTTCAATATACTTTGCTCAGGCTCATATTGCAATGACAAACCTTGGCACTGCAGTAATACAGTTTAACGATTGTTCATCACTTCATTCCTTGTTCGTCACTTCCTTTTTTTGTCATGAGTAATTGTTGGCTTTTTGTAGCCAAACATCTCAAAGTCATGTTTATATGTTTTCACTAGCTTTTCTTGTAAATCGCTGCTCAAACTGCGAAAGTAGAAATTGCTTAAAGCCTTTGTCGGTACTCGGTAGTTCGATTTGAGTCTTGGTAAAGACACCTTCGACTTTGCATCGATTAGTCGGAGAAGATAATCGGCGTCGTCGTCCATCGTCTCGAATTTTCCGATGTAATCGTAGTAAATCAGACAAGGCAGACACAGCCTGTCGTACCGCTCCCAGTGCGCGTTCACGTAATCTGGGTGCTCTGGAGGCGAATCGACAACGTATTGTACAAAGTCTCGAAAGGTTACCCCATCGCCCTTAGTAGCCTGGTCAGTTGGCGTATCAGGCCTGTACCGTTCCAAAATGTATTTACCGAATACCTCCCGGAAAAAGGCGACCCGACTCTCGACAAATTTGCTACGAAATGCTGAAGTAAGTCTTTCTATTGGATTGCGAACAAACATGAATTTGTAGTAAGTAGACAAACGGAATATTATCTCATCCGAAGAATAGTCAGATAACGGTCTAAGCAGTCCAAATGTATTGTTATGAACGTCAGTAGAATCCAATGCCTGTGGATCTTGAATGTAGCCTTCGAGAACCAGCAGAACTCTCCGCCAGTTTGAACAAGCCACTTTTGGGACCATGCAGTAGAGAAGCTGATTTTTGTCGCTCACTAGTATATTCCGGAATGCTGCTCGGTTTAATCCGGTGATTTGATTCTGTCCTGCAGGGTATATTTCTGTCCGGTTTCGCTTGTGGCAATGCTTGACAAGGTTCTGTTTTCTTGCTCTCTGCATCATTGCATTTTCGATGTCCGCAGCTTGAGAGAATGCTGGAAGCTCGTTCTAGGCATAGGCAAAAACATGATGTAGAAAAAACTTAAAGATTCAAAACACTGCTGACACAGATTATTCATGGCTACAATATCTTGCTGTTGCATTTCACGGTTACCGATTATATTCGACAGGCAGGTCGCAGTTGGTGCAAATAGCAGCTGAAACTTTGTTCGGCTCCTTTGCTTGTTTGGAAACTTTGAAATGATTTAATCTGCCGTTTTTAGACTTTATTTTACTAGCTATCTTTACTAGCTGTTATTAAAATTTCAGACATCACCTCATCATGCTTTAAAAAAACGGATATTTTAACGCATTATAGACAAAAGTTTGAAAATGTACCTCCTCCAGTTCCAAAGAAATCTTCATGAATTGCTTTTCAATATCTCCACCAGCGAATTGATCTTCTCATGTAAAAAAATGAAACATTATCGTTAAATATTTCTAGCTTAATTTGTAGGAAGAGACAGTGTTTCTTTCATTAACTTATTTTAAGTTGCTTCTGGCTCTAGACAAAACTAACAAAATGAGTATTTTGGTATCAGTTTATATCGAAGGAAATTTTTGCTTCAGAAAAAAGACGAATAGCTCAGTTGCCAAGCGTCACTTTTCATTGACTAGCAAATTACTAGCAAATGTGACTTAATTATCAGCATTACTATACATCCCATGAAAATTGATCTTTATTTATATAAGAAAGTTTCCATAAATCTTTAAGTGTGTTCCACGTCTGAAATACTTGCGATGACAAAGAGCAAATTTAAAATAAACAATGCTAATTAGTTTGTTTAGAAATTTTATTTCTCTTTGCTCTGTAACGATAATTTACTTGGAAATTTGACTTTCTTTGGCATCAAAATTTAGAAAGCTTTTTCAATTTTATATGCAATTTCCAATGCAGTGAAAACTTGATCATTCTTACAATATTAATCCTTTCATAAAATCTTTGTAGCAAGATTAATAATTCTTTCAGAAAATCCTTGTATAAATGCATATTGAAGCGGTCCCTAATCTACTCGAAATCCTGCACACAAGAATAACCTCTTCACGATTTTTTCACTATTTTTGCACTTCCCCAAGTCACAATTTTGTAACCATCAAAAGAAAAGAAATTATTGACAGAAATTGCCAAGTTTTTGCGCTTCCAAGTAGAAAGCTAATCAAATCTCCCCAGAGACTAAAGAAATAATACAATAGTTTTACAGAATATTAATGGATGCAACCCAAGTTGAGAGCTTACTTCACTTGTCACCCCCCATTTGCTTTCAGCAAAAACTCTTGCAATAAACAGCGTAAACACACATGAAACAACATAAGAAACAACAAACCTTTCAGTGTACTGAACATGTCTCCAGCCTTCCATACTTCCCATGAAATGAGACAGATCAGGCCTAGCAAGGAAACAACCCTGATTGCCAGAGCACGCATAGTTACTGTCTTTATTTGCATTTCATGACATTCCATTGCATATCAAGCCTTTATAACAAGGCCTAAAATACGTTGTATCCTGTTCCACACCATACCCTACATTATTAAGAGGTTTCTTGCGTCTTCTGCAGCAAACTCATATTAGCCTCGGCTTAATTGCTAAAGTGCACCTAATTGGACTGGGTCAGAGGTTTATCCGCTTAGCTGACTGCTCACTGGCTTGAAACAATTGATAGTCCATAATGTCACCTTTGATTGTTCTTTCTGCTTTTTCAGCCAATCGCAGGTCATTCTCTGTTTTCTTTTAATTCCAGATATGATTCAAGTTTAAGTTGATAGACTTGTTTGGATTTATTAATTCCCGTGATTCTGAAATTTTTTGTATCGACGGGGGTTCATCACATGTAGAATTATCCCAAGTAAGCTTGTAATTAAAAGTAGAAAAGCTTGTTATACTTTCAAAATGAAGTGATCTTTCTAACAATCCGAAAAATTTCACAGATATTTATTATAGATCAGTTGCTGCTCCAGCTCACAAATTTATTTCGTTTTAATTTGTGTTCAACTCTTTCAATGAAAATAATAACAAAGTAAGTTTTCTTGAAGTATAAATTTCGGGAAAATTTTTTGCAAAGATGTTGCGATTGAAAAACTGAATACGTGGGAATTCTCTTTTTGTTAGTCAGCTTGTTTGACGCTTTTGCAATCCGGCGTGGACTCTCATCAGCAATTAAACCTCCGTTCAGAAGGAGGCCGTGGATCAGTGGGTTTCAGTGCACATGACCTGCTTTTACATTTGCTTGTGATTCATGAATGATGTGAAAGTGAGGCTAATTACCTTGGAATACAATGAAGGCCAAGCTGCTTTTGCAACTGGCCTGACCCTTTAATTATTGGTAGACATAATCAATTGGCCTACCTGGCAGTGCTATACGATCATTTGTCTTATTTAGAGTAGATTTAATTTGTTGCAAATTTCCACTAACTTAATGCTAAAGTAACAATGTGACAAAATAGTTCGCGGGTTTCGTATTGAAGTTGATGTATCCACACACGAAAATCGAGAAAAAACTCAATAAAGTTTTAAAATATTTCAACATTCTTACCATATAGACCCGACTGGTACCACCTGGCAGGGTTCCCTAGCTCAGGGCTACGAGCGGTGGCCAACGGCTGACTCGGCGGGAGACAGGCAAGGAGGGTGGATGAGCTACGACTCCAGGGGTCAACGGCTTCGGGTGGAAGAACTCCTGGAAAGAGGGATAGTGTCTCTTTAAAAACACTGTAGAGGTGATTCTGGGGGCCCATCTCTACTTTTAGCCCCTTAGTTTTATCTATGACCATGACAACAAATCAAAACTCAGATTTTGGGATAGTTGGAGGGTCATGGTACCTGATAATAGAAGATGGTACCTGATGATGATAAAGTTTTAAAAATTTTTAACATTCTTTCCATCTAGATGATTTTTGGACGGTCTAAGTCTCAAAGAAATTAAAACTTAGGTCATCTATGCCACCATTTACTCAAAACATTGTCGTATGCAGCATAAAATAAGCAAAATTTTTAATGCGATCTGAATGAAATGCCCCCATGTAGTTTACAAAAAAAGAAAACCCAAGACTAATAAGGCTGTATCACAAGGGTGAGATCGAAATTTAGCCTTTTAAGTGGTGGATATAGCGTACTAATATTTTCCAAGTCACTTTTGAAAAGTTTTTTCCGTTTTATTACCAAGCCAAATGTGTACAGTTTTAACGAAAAGGTCCTATGACGTTTTCGGGGACCCAATAATTTCCTCAATTTTATAGTCGGAAGAATCAAAATGCAGATTAAGAATCGCATGATTTTTTTGTTGCAAAAACAGAAACCTATGATAAACGTTTTCAATTCATCATGGAAACAGGGAGGAACATTGATAGCGCTCCTCAAGGTACTGTACTTAGTCTTCTACTGTTTATCCTTAGAATTTCTAATTCAATATTCCTTCATGTTTGGAAATGAGTTAGAACCATGTGCATTTGTATCTAGCCTCGATAAAGACGAGTTACTCACATTATTTTCTCATATTAATGATTGGTCTAGCATCAGCAACATGTTATTCTTGCAATGGGAAAATTGTGCTATTCAATCGAGAAAGATTTAATATCAATTTAGCTACGGAGCCAGGAGACATCAATATTAAGGAAATGTAAGATACTTCGGATAGAATGGAGACCTTATCTCGCTAGATTTTCAAAATCCACATAGTTTGCAATACTTGACACGAGAGGCAGACTTGGCTTCCTTTCTTGCGTTTAGATTTTACTTGTGGTTAAAAGGTAGGACTTTATCTTATGCTTCCTTATTTTTTTAAAGTATGGAACAGCTACAGTTGCCATCCACAATCAGTTTGAAGAGTGACATATCAAAACTGGCAAGAAAGAATTTGGAAATAAATCCCATATAATGTTTTTTATGTTGCTATAAAGCATCCAAAGGTAGCTTTTTGGAGACTGAGAAGCTATCGATCAGTGTTCTGGTCCTTCCCTGCTCCCTAGGATAATTGAATCAAGATCTTAATATGCTTTAGCCCTAAGGAATTCACGGAAAGTTTAGCATCCCTAGACTATCCCATACATGAACTATACCATACATGACATGTAATTAAGTGTACTGAAATATTTACAGGAAACATCTTAAAAGATTCTAAGAAGCATTCACCAAAAAGAACGATTAGAATTGAGGGACAATACACAATATGTTCTCTGATGAACTCATTACTTTAATGAAAGAAAGAGATAGGACAAGTATTAATGCAGTTAGATTTAAAGAGGAAGAAGACTGAAAAATGTTAACAGTTACTCAAAAGTCAAGAAAACAATATCATAGAAGAAAAAAGAAGGATCATTTCAAATCCGACATTGAAAATCAAAGGATGACAAAGAGATGTGGAAGAAACTCAAGGAAATAGTTCTTACAATTACATGATCAAAAAAGACTAAAAAATTTTACATTCAGATAGGAACAGAAAATATCTTTGTTCTATAAATTGGAAATAAATATCGTAATTATGTTGACTTTGCGTAGCAGTCATCGTGTAGCAAGCCTACATAGTAAAACCTTTTCTGGAAATTTCTATGAAAGCTGTCAAAACCAGGGACATAAGAAACAATACAATACCGGAGATGCCAGCATGTCAAGAATGTTTTTAGACCCACAACATAGTTTGGTAGACAGTGCATGAGGTTACGAGAGCCCTGTTGTCTGGAATACTCTCAAAACTCAATCCAAAGCTCCAAATTACGATGCATTCAAAAGAACATTACTAAAAGCTCATTCTGAATAAGAACACTCTTTCAAAATTTATCAAAAAAGAGATTAATGTTCATATATTTTTGAAAATTTTTCTTTAAATGGACAGATTTTATAAACTGTTGCTATTGTGATATCAAGATGACATATACAGGCCTGTTTTATAAAAGATGGTATGTGTGTTTTGTTTGTGTGTGGGTATATGGGTGTGTATATAATCGTACAAATTTTCCTTTGATGTCTTTTAAACGGTTTTGCTATTAATATTTTATACACAAATTATTCTAAAAACATCTTAGTATTTCCTGAGCATCTTAGTATCTCAGTATTTCAGTATTTCATGAGAAATTACGAATATGAACTCAACTTATTCTTAAAATCTTTACTACTGCCCTTTCTTCATCATGAAAGCACTGTTGGAAACGAAACAAGCTTACACCGTACCAACTTGAAGAGGGCTCCTCTAACGCT
This sequence comes from Rhopilema esculentum, assembly GCF_013076305.1. Next base: position 719,062 of record NW_027019541.1, on the reverse strand, counting down.
TCTCTTATTCGCTTCTGGATAAATGGTCGAATTGTCAAGGGCTTCGAGCCAGGCTATTATTTTAAGCCAATTTTAAGATTTAATGAATTTTAGGCCTCGTGATTTTCTTTAAAATTCATTTCTACAAAAACGTATACAACTAGTTATTGTTTCCCAAGAAAATTTGGCAAGACAGGAATGTCTTTTATGACGTATCCAGGGCAACCTCGTTTTCATTCAGAATCCATACGCAAAAAGGCAAGCTCGACGTTCCGCCATTTTATTTTGAAGTTCCAGATTTTAGTCTGCACTCGTCTCAAAGCAAAATACTGTGGAAATGGATGAAGTTGGTATCGCTTCTTCCGGAGATTATGCGGCATTGACCCGTTCTTGTTGTATGTTTCAAGAGAAGCCCCTGGAATTGGAAACAGCTATATCTATTTTGGAGAATGTCGAACAGTACAGGTCGATTGCATATCCCCCTATGAAGCCTAAAGGGGGCGAGGTATACTTGTTTATGCCCCAGCTTATTGAAGAACAAGGTAAGCAAATTAATTTCTAAGGTCTTCAATAGAAAGACAAATCGAGAAAAGAAAGAGCAGAAGTTTTCCTTTATCTAAACCATTTGTTTTGCTTTGACCTTGACCGATAACTTTAGTATATGCATCAATACTTCTCCAGTTATTCATTCTCTAAGAAAAGGGGAAACATTTTCAACAAACGTCTGAGTTTTTTGTTCGAATCTGCCGACTTCTTAGAAATGTGTGACAGAGAAATTTGAATTTTGGAGAAACAAATGGCAGCGCCACAGGGGGAGGGGAGATTGTGGGAAACGGCACGCTTTCTTACATTAAGAGAAACCTGGCCTGATGTTTTATTCTGAGAGCCCCCCCCCCCCCAGGTAGTGGTTTAGCGCAGCTTTCTCATGATAAAGTGAATCAAAACAGGGCCTTTGGAAGTGGGGGAGGAGGGTGCTGGGGGGCTGGAGCCCCTTAATAACTGTCAAACTGTTTTATATCCTTTATAACAGCTGCAAGAGGCAATGCAGTGGGAACTCCCCCCCCCCAATGCAGTGGGCACTCCCCCCCATTTGAATTTCATTTCCACAGCACTGCAAATATAATATTTTATTAGTTGATTGGCAAATGGGATCATGTGCTATTAACTGACTTATAATGTCTGTCTAACAAACAATATATTATTCAAGCAAGCACCTTCAAAATATTTGGGCCTGCTTTATTTTCCATGGATGCAGTTTGGAAATATTTGGGCCTGTTTTGTGTTTTAACCTTGGTGTTTATTTGAGAAGGATGCAGTTTGGAGAAGTCTATTATAAAAGATACTAGAAGCAGGAGTGAAGCCAGAGTGGAAAGACTGAGGGCAAAGGCGAATTGAGCCACTGGGATATTTGGGGGTTCAAACTTTTGAATGCTAAAAAAATGTCCTTTTGTGAAGAGATCTTTTGCCATTGGGAAGGCATCTACCCCCTTTTGCATCCCCCTCCCGGTGTCACTGACTAGGAGCTTATTTGTACCATAGCAGTATGTATATAGTTCTTGGAATAATTTGGACTAGAAATGATTTTCCATCTTAACTTAAATTGCAATTCATTTTCAGTCTATTAAATATTTATGCAGTTTTCTCAGTCAAGAACATATTATAAGGAAAAGTTCAATTTCGTAGAAAAAAAGAAGAGGAAATTATTGGGTAGGGGTAGGGATGTAATTACATTAGTTTGCTCATATCTAGGTCCATAACTTGTTGTCTGTTTGCAAGTCTTATTTATTATTGTCTTATCAAATGATGCATGACCAGCTGTGATATAAAGTGATGTGTGACTATAAGCGAGGGTTGTAATGCTAGAGGGCTGGAGGGGGGCTTAGTCCTCCATGTTAATGCAAAAAATTAGCTAATTTCTGCTTTTGCTTGTTTTTAGAAATATTTTGAGCAAGATCCCCCCTCCCTTAGTATTTTGGTAGCCCTACTCCACTGCTATAAATGGAGCTTGATTGAACAATTTTGCATATATTTAGGTTAAAATTATATGTGCAAGTAAACAGTAGTGTGGCTTTAAGCAAAGTGACTATAATTGGCATCAACTATTCTTCTTACCATGTTCTAAGTTGCTTGCAACCATTGTCAGCTTTAGTTTACTCTAATTATGCCTCTAGTGTAGTTGGTTTTAAAGTTAATTAAAAAATATGCCATATTTTGGATTCTTGATAAAACCCAATCTTGATAAAGACAGTTTTGGGATCTGTCTACGAAACATGAAAAAACCACTTTTATATTGAAAGAAGAAGTTTGTTTTCACCTTTAAGACTCTATATAGGTAACATTCTCAATAGGCAAGCAGAACTGATTGGGCGACCTCAACAGTCATTTGCTCACATTTTTGATTGGCCCATTTCAATCCACAACTGGTTATATAAATTTTCTAGCGTAAAGTTTGTGATCTATGTTCTGACATTAAACTCTGAAGAGTGTCAGACAAAAATCTTTAGTATACTAAACTTTTTGCTTTTTTGCACCAGTCTGTTCCAATTGACTTCCAAAAATGATTTTTACTGGATTGAAGCATAATTTGTCCAAGGACACAGATATATTGGGGGTATTGCAATCCCCACACCCCCAACACCCACCGGTAAATCCGTCCCTGTTTTCCCTTTACATCAAATTACACTTGCCATAGGAATAGCCACTTAAAAGGAAGGAAAATGTATTTACAGAATGCTAATTACGTCTTTTGGCCAAGAAACGTCTGCATCCAACAGCACAGTTAAAGCATCTTTGCCTGTTGGGTTCTCCAGTTTTTTCTAGATTTCAAAATTTCATTCCAAGTAGCATCTTTTCCGCACACATTGATACATACGATGACGTTTTACATGAGATGCAATGCTTCTTTTTTGTTACGACGATTGGAAGTTCACCATCGTGTGGAATTGATGTTTCATTCAACATTTATTGTTTTCTCTGTTACATGTTCTTTTTCTTTCTTTGCAATAATTTTAGCACCTATTTCAAGGCCACTTTCAACCTGTGTAGACTTAAAGAAAGCTTGCTTTGATCTGGCAACCCCTGTTAATTAACCAAAACACTGCAGAGTAAATGATGATAATACGGTATATTTTAGAAGATCTGATGAGACGAGTAAGCTCGAGACCAAATCGCATCCCTTATACCATAAAGTAGAAAAATATGCGTAAAGACACTTTCAGTGCAGCAATTTACTTCAGCGTTGAAATTTCTCTTTAGAGCCAATCAAGAATATTTTTGGACCCCTTGCCCCTTGTTCCCCATTCCCGATTTGTGATTAAAATGATAAAAACATACAAGCAGTGGCGGACACTTGGGGGGGCGAGGGGGGGCAATCGATTGCCCCCCAATACTTTAGAGAACAATGGTCTTTTGTTTTAAAACAATGGGAAATGTGACGTCATATTATTAAAACAATAGGCTTGCCCCCCCCCCAATATTTGAACAAGTGTCCGCCCCTGCATACAAGTTTATAAGTGCTTGGTAAAATAGCATTTCCTTAGAGTTAACAGAAGACAGTGAATCATTGTTATTTCTATTAAGTCAATATTTGCAGATAAATCAATTTTATCTTTCAAAACTATCGTTTTAGATAACTGGAAATGCGATCACTACCGATGGTTAAACAATGGCCCAAAAGAGATACCTCGAAGAGGCCCACTGGTGCGAAAGCTCTATTTCTTGGCCCGAGTTCCAGAAGGGAAAACCTTTCAGTTTCAGAGGCATGCTTATATGCTCATTGCAGACACACGATCACCTAAGCCTGTTCTTGTACATTATATTGGAGACGAGTCAATCATGATAGATTTCCCTCATGGCAACTCCAAGAAAACGATCAAGCCTTTCTTTGCTGTTGCACCGTCTGTACGCAAAGAAATCGCACGCAAGTCATTGGCAAGCCCTAGTGACATTATTGAATCGATGAAAGTGAAATCTGAAGAAGGCAATAACCCAGCCATGACTCCGAGGAACAAAAACCAGATTCGGAATTTAAAGCGAAGGCAACGGATGATAGAGGCAGGCAATAAAATGAAGAAATCGTCACTATGTAACATGCTTGACATGGTTGAGAATATTGCAGGATTCGTTCATTTTCTTCAGACCGTTCCTGATACTGTCTGTGTCGTTGGATTGCCCGAATTGTCGTCTGCTTTGGAGGATTTGCTGAAGTTACCTTCCGTCGATCCTGTTGTCTTCTCTTACTGTGAACCATTCAAAATTGGCAGACTAAATATCGCTGTATTTTTATTCGAACATGTTGCTTTTGTCGGTATGTATTCATACCAAGTTTTCTTTTTAATATCACAAAAAACTGGGCATTGTAAGAAATTATGAATGAAATAACGAAAAGAGCCATTAATATCCAAGAGCTGTTAATTAGCTATGGTCTCCTTTAACAATATATTTCATATAAGTTTTTGTTAGCAATATGTCATTGCATTTTCCTCTAAAAGTGTATCTTATAGCTATTACTCCGCCCGTCATTAATTGAATTCAGTCAGTATATTTCCTATGCGAAGAATGATATTTTTGACGTGTTTTTGTTTTTTCCTCGAAGGCAAACCTGGTTTCCCGTGCTTTGCTGTAATTTACGACTCTGAATGTGCATTTGCTCACGAAAAGTTGCTCAGAACAGTGGCAAGCAGCGTTCCATCTCTCAATAAATATAAAGGGCCTATTGTTACTGGTCGCGAGTCTACTATCACAGAATGCATTAAGTCAGTCTTTCAGAACTTGTTTGCCGTCACGGACTGGGAGCATGTTGTTGTTGAGTCCCGCCTTTGGCTGCGTTCGACTGGTGCAACTGTCTCTCAAATTAACATGTTCACAGACCATCTTCGTCTTCTTCTGGAGTCACCAACTAAAGATATCTACGAAAAAAAACTTAGTCGATGCTCAGAGTCCTGGACCACGGAGTTTCGACAGCATTATGACAATAAGTTGAAAGATGCTATCGAGACGCGCCTAGGCCAATGGATTCTGCAGAGATACAGTCTGTTCAGCAAAGACCTTGGTGTAACTGACATTGTCAATCAAGATCTTCAAATACTTATGCGAGATTTACAAGATATCAAGGACCCAACTGTAGACACGATTGCGATTGCACTGTATCACATCAGTGTTCATTTGGCAAATGAGATAACAAAGGGCTATTGTAATCTGGGAACGTACCGCCTACGGTCAGAGCTGCTTTATTTACTGCGCCCCTCTGATGAAGTTTTCATTTACGAAAACACTTACAACCCAGCAGCAATAGTCTCTGGACTGAAAGCCAACCGCCTGCCGTTCCAACCTAGTGGAATTGGAGACAAGATTGATGAAAATGTGCGGGCAGAGCGCATTCATGCCGCAGGAAACGTTGTTCATGTGAGTCAGCTGCAGGCCTTTTTGGTGAAAGGTGTTAGTGATGACATACATGCTGTTAAATTATATCCCCGCGAATATTGCACATGTCAGGCAAAAGAAGTGTGCTGTCATGTTTTGGCAGTTAAGCTCAGTTTAGGCTTGGCACAAAGCACTGTGAAATCAAAAGGGACTCCTGCCCCATGCATTGTTGTAAATGTCGCTCAACCTGTGCCAACAGTACCACAAGTTTGTGAAGAAGGAACTGATGCTTCAGCTGTGACTGTACCGCAAGCAGTTCACGGGAATCAAGTCAATGCTGCTGCACAAACTATAGCGAATCTTATGGCATCTGGCGCCACAGCAGCTCAACCAGGTGCAGGGCAACAGGTCTTCACTCTCGATTCTTTTATCGAAGCATTAACAGTTGCCAGAGAATGCATAGTTACACCAGCGAATGACAATGCGGAGGCGATTAGCCAAACCAACTAGCAACTATGCATGTCATAAAAGAATCAACACTCTCATCCACGATCGCTAAATCTTGACTGTGGAGAATATAGTTCTAAACTCTTTATTTTTGTATTGAATCACTGCTCCTTTGATTTTTCAGACTCTCTTGACCATGTCGCTGGATTTTGAAGGAATTGTAATAAGTTAGATCTCTTCCTCTTGTGAATTTTCAGATCAATCTTCACTCATAGCTGTCATTATAACCCTAACGTTAGCTACACAAACCAGGGGCGTCGTGGCTCCTGGCAAAGGGCCGGGAGAATATAATCATAAGGGGGCCCGCTTTTGTATGACATTTCCAATCACAAGCCACAGGTCGCCAAAAATGGTACATACGTACCTTGAAACCACGCACATACGAGAAATTTAAAAGATGCTAGTTTTTGTCATTTTCAAAGCTTCATTTGCTATATTTGTTGGGGTGTATCCCCTTATCTCTAACCATAGTTCTCTAACTCAACTGCAAAAAATGTGGAACAAATCCAATGCTGTAGTGCCCACTTGATACAAACACAAACGCGACATAGCACTTACGTGCACTACGAGCGAAGCTAGCAGAAAATTTCAGAATGTTTTAGCAGTCGCTTTTGTCCTGGGTTTTATAAAACTCACTTGGAAGGGACCCACCGGGAAATTTAGGCCATAACGCCCCTGACACAAACAAGGAAATTTAAATTAAAGATCGGTTTGATGTTTGGCTTTGAATCCTGTTTGACGAATCCCATAGCATTTTTTAAGGAATTCAAACTAGTGGGAAAATTTTTTTTGTATCACAAATAAAGACAACTCAAAACTAACTACAAACTGTGTCTGTCGTAACCGCAAAGACATGATGTCATCGAGCTCCAACTATGACAGCACTTACATTAATATTGAAGTACATATACAGATAATCTAAATGACAAAAAAGATAAACAACAACTTAACCGGGTGTCTTAGAAGGACCACATCCCCCCATCCACATTATTGTTGTTAATAATTGATGGAGTACCATCACGTTGATATGGAAACAGATCAAGCTATTAGTGGAGCAAGGAAGTAGTTCATTACAAGACTCCCGGTACAAATATTACAGAAGAAAAGGAAAATGAAAAAAAAAATAAGAAACTGCTGCTGCTGCTTTGTGATTGAATTCAATCTGAAAATATTTTCGTATTTTTGATAAACAAAATTGTTGCTTCAAGAATTATTCGATTAATAATGACATTATCCTGAGAGTCTCCGAACAGAAGCAAGTCACACAAACATTTATCATCTAGATTGACATTTGAAACAGGAGTTTCAGAGAGCTGATCAAAGAGATCTAGCCGCATTGAGTCAAACAAGGGGCAGTGCAGAAGAAAATGCTCGTTGTCTTCCTTGTCACTACCGCAATTTCAAAATAGAGTAAGACTATCAAAGTTGTGTTCATTCAGTACACTAAACTTTAAACGCAACTTGGTGAGCAATCTGACTTAACTGAGAAAAGGATGCTGAATTTTTAATCTCTTCATCAGCAAATTCCACTCAAGCAAGGTGTCACTAAAGTATGTGTTAGAAAAACGATTGGTTCTAGCAACCTTTACTTCATAGTCACTAGGATATCTAAGACTGTAATTGAGTTGACGTTCAGGAGGGATTCCATGAAAAGCGTAATCTGGTGTTTGTGATTTAACTAAGTTTAAAAATTGCTTAGCCTTCAATACCACCTCCTGTGATACAGACTTTCCCGTCCTAGTTCTTCCTATAATATCTGCCTATTTGTAGTAGTTAAATCATGTAGTAGTTAAGGGTCCTTTTTGGTTCTTCGTAGTTAATGGTCCTAGGGGTCCTAGGATCATAGGGTCTGGTTTTTCCAGTATGCTTACCTAAAGGTAGACCTTGATACCTACTGGGGATTGATATACCAAACTTCGTACTCCGAAATTATTCAGGTTTATAATTGAAAAATCGAGTTTTTCGGCAACAATGCTTGTTTTTCATAACTATGCAATTTATGTAGGCTTCGAGTGGAACTGATGACAGTACAATGAGCTGAGAATAAAAAGTTGGTCCTGCTGAGAGTTGACCCCCCCTGAGAGTTGATTCTCCTTTTTTTAGTAAGTACCACAAGCATCAATGTTTGGTTCGCCTCACGTCAACTGGAAAAGACGGAAGACCTAAGCCTGAACCTTTTTTCCATTTCATTTAAAAAATCTTTACACACGAATTCCCTATCAGACCTAGGGATCGTGTTTTGTTTAGGGAATTTATTAACTTTGTAGGAATTCCTTCAAGTTTCTTTTAAACATGGAAATTATGGGGCTCATTCTGATGTTTCTTGGAATCTCATACCATGTTTTGGCCCCAGATGAAAGAAACTTCCCTTTAAGAATTCCAAATTTTGCCTTGGGATGTCAATATCAAGCTGATTCCTTGTCGAATAACTGGATATCTCTGATCTCAGGGCCCGCGCCACGCATTATAAAGTGGGGGGGGGGCAAGGCTAAAAATGTAGGGACCAAGGCTTCTTACCCCTTTTATTGAAGTTTTACAACTACTTGCATTGTAAGAAAGTGGGGGCCATGGCCACCCCCCCCCCAGTGGCGCGGGCCCTTGATCTAGTGATAAATTTACCTCTTAACCCTATCCAGACTAGGGGGGGGCACAAAGTGCCCCCCTAGTTGGTTTTTCTTTCATAACTTCAGGAGTTTGAAAGCAATACCCCTCAGACCTCCTGACTTTTAGTTTTAACCTATCTGACACATGTTCATATAAAAAGATACGGGGGTTGTGTAGGGGCGTTTTCAAAACTAGTCAAGTAAAAAATAGTTCAATCTGCCACGGATTCGCAACAAAAGTAGATATATTGATGAAAATTAGTATCTAGGCATTAATTTGTGCTCTTTTCATGATTCTGACCAGAAAATTCAAATTCAACATCCTTTTCTATGATTTTTCTGCTGCGCATGCGCACACATGTTGACAGATTTATAGGTATTACATTAATAAAACTGCAAGTTTAGAATAATTTGTCTGCTAAGGCATTAAAAATGAACTCAAACATGACATTTGGTTGTATCGATCATTTAGTTATATAGAAAAAACTATCGCCAAATACAAAATATGTTGAGTTCTTTTGTTAGGAACGTTAATAATTTTGAGAAGTAACATTAAAATTGTGTAAATCTTCTTGTTTCTATTAGAAAATGCATCAAATTTGCTTATTTTAATAACTTAGCCCGATGCTTAGGAATTAATGAATATTTTAAGATTTTCAAAAATTTTCTAAATTTTTGCTTCACCCGGCCACCATTATGATGACGTCATCGTGAAACCACGTGACTTAAAAATTGAACATAAATACTAAAATGTGGAGAAAAGATAAGAGTACCATCCAAACAAAGTTCATTGTCCTAGCTAGAGGAACAAAGAAATTATGGAGGGGGGGCACTTTGTGCCCCCCCCTAGTCTCCCGAAAGTTTCAAAAAGCCTAGTCTGGATAGGGTTAAGGCTGTCAGGGCAAAGACCATTCATCATTTTGTACGTCATTATGGCCCTGTCATATTTAATTAGGTTCGAAACTGAAAGCCATTTACAAATCCACCCGTCCTCAAATTCAGCACTTTCAATTAATTTTTGAGCCATGTCTTGAAGCCGCTGAAGATGTTCAAGCTTTGTAGCGGACAAAACCTTGGGGAAACAACATAATTTATACCTCATAGCATTTGAGCATAATCATTTTTGGACCTGTCTCTTGTTCCCCTTTATTCGCATTTTACTAACCCTCTCCCATACTGTTGGTTGTACGTTTTAGCCCCCTAGTAGTAATTTAACTTTGGGTTCTACTCTGGGGAGGGGGCACTCGACTTTCTTGGTGTTAGAGGACGTGCAAAGTGCCACATGGGCAAATGTTATCATCATCAAGAATAAAAAAATCAAGGATAATATACACATTCCAAGTTTTTCTTAGTTTGCGTTGCTTTTTGTCTTGAATCCCAGGCTAGAATTCAACCAGACCTTTACCCATTGCCAATAGTTCTGAGTCAAAAATCCAAACGGCAAGGTCCTAACGAAAAAGCTAAAGAACCGAAACAAGAAACAAAAGGTACAGAGCCCATATTTATTGAAAAGCGAGACTTATATGACTTTGAAAAGCGAGAAAAAGGTGGATGAGAAGATGTTAAAATATCCCCACAAATCAACAAGTGCGGTGTCGTTCACTATGCTTTTTTGTCTGCATACCGTTATTATTTCTCGAATAAGCCCCCGGAGGAAATATTTGCAAAAATGAATTTTTGGGTGGGAGCTTATTCGAAGGGGGCTTATTTGAGGGGGGAGGGGCTTATTTCAAAATGCAAGAGCCGTGACAAAGAGCAAGGAAATGGCGGAAAATTCTAGTTGACCAATTGAATGGAAAAAAATATAAACATGAGCATTTTGAGCTTCTAATTACAACAACTGATATCATCAAAGGAGTTACAAAGTGCTGTGTGAAGATCTAACAAATTTTATATTTTATGTGAGTTTTATCATGCTTTTTAACTGGCCAAGTTTTGATTGGCTGATGTTTTAAGCCACTTTAGTATTTGTCAATTCCCCAAGCATCATTTCCTTCTTGCGTTTTGTCACACTAGCGTTATCAGGCTGACACTCACAAAGAGAAACATCCTTAATGTATTCGTCTAGACCATTTGATTCTAAATCAAAAAGAAGCTTTATAATTGAAACTGCAACCGCGATTAAAAAAAATAAAATTATTTGGTAGCCGCGCAAAAATAGTAACTTTTTAACAACATCCGGACACACTTTCATTAACGATTGAAAACATAAATATGGCTATTTTCATTCATATGTTCTACGAAAGATGCAAATCTGGATTCATATAGGATTTGTTCGATTGACTGTCATCCCTCAACCAGTCCACCTTCTGTTTGTGCTGGCTAATCATTTCTTTAACACGTGCGTCTAAAATTTCTTCAGTTAGAGTGCCATCAGCAGCAGCGTATGTGCTGGCCTGAAAACAGAATACAGTATCAAAACGTTGTCACCAATAGTCACGGGGTTTCAATTTTTACAAGTAGAGGACGTGAAGTAAACGTTTTAACAATAACAGCTGCAATGACAGCGGTTTGATCATGATCATCACCATTCTCCGGGACCTTACAACAACATTTAGATACGTGAACAACTTTGAGTTTTAAAAACCTCAATTTTCAAGACTCTACTCAAAAACAACAAGGTTTTAGATGATGAATTAGAAGCCTCACACGAGTTAAGCCTTAGCCTTACACAAAAGTATTACGGAATTTTTTGAATTCTCGGGACGTCGCTGTAGTCACGCACTTTGGCACTTGGAGCTTTGGTATTTGTCAATTACCAGATGCATGATCCAATTGTTGATGAGATATACATGTTCATTGATGCATAAAAATTAATTCAATCAAATGCAAAACATTGTCAGTTCAATTACCTGCCACGCAATTCCTAATTTTGCAATTTCTCTGCCAGAAAGACCTTCAGTGTCCAAGGCTATTTCTTTACACTTTTCATTGAAGTCAAAATCTGCCACTTTTATTCTCCTGGGAAATCAAGCACTTTCCTTTTAAAATGTCAGCATCAAATCAAATTATAACTATCGATATAAATATATGAATCAACAACAACGTTTAATATTCAATACTAAGTCACCATCTTGCATGAAAATATATTAATTAAGGGTTGAGGATAGTGACAGAGAAACATATCACAGGTTGATGACAGTAATTGGCGGAAACACGGGATATAAGACAGCTTCTCCTATCAACCATTTGATTAAGGGCTTAAAGGTGCTGAAAATGGCTCATCTGACTAAAACAATAAAATAGGGAATGCGCTTTTGATTTGAATTTGTTGCCTCCAAGCCTCGTAGGTAGTTTTAAGCTGTGTCCCTCGAGCAGTGTTCAGGCCTCCCTTCCCATGCCTGGAATTACAGAAAGCTTGCGACTCCTCTGACTCTCAGTGAATGTTAGGTCTTCTCATTCAAACTCCTGACACTTGGATCTTTAGTCCGTCCTTACACAAATTGCGGTTGAATATGCAGTTGAAGGTGCAGCTGAGGTGCAGTTGTGTGCTACTTACGTAGATCGCCATCCTCTGGTTGCAGCATTTAAAATATATTGTTCGAAGTATCTTCTAACGAGTCTCTCCCTTTCCTCTGCATCAGGCAGTTTGAACTCTACCATCTCGTCTAAGCGATCATTGATGGCCCAATCAAACTGGTCAGGCTGGTTACTTGCTAACACCAACATAAACCTTTCAGAAGTAATAGCATAAAGAAATAGCATTAGAATTAACCAAATAAAAGCAGTCTCTCTCCCATTATAGTGAAAGTTTTAACATTGTTCTTAAATAGAACCGTAGCTATACTTTAAAAGCAACCAATATATAATCATATCAGTAGAAAAAAGGCAAATAAAGATTAACAAGGCTTTGAGACGTTGACAAACGTGAAATAAAATTCTTTGCTTTACAAGCCAGGGAAATACATACATAAAACATTTGACCATGACTTGTAGCAAACGCAGTTTATACAGTTGTTTCCAGAGCTTTTCACCTTTCTTAAATTAAATTTGTTTACTTTGCTGTTATTTTAAGATGACAGAATATTCCTTTTGAATAAACAGAATAACAAGTTGCAGTTGATAAGAAATAAGAAGATCACATTAATAACAAGAAATAACAAGATTAGATTAATACCAAGAAAAGATTAGATTATAAGCACAATGGGCAAACTTAAAGGAAACTACTTCAACAAAACAAAACAGTTTAAGATCCGCTAGAGCAAACTTTATTAGTTTTTCTGTTACAAAAAAGGAACAAAGGACAGTATCTTTTAACATAACATTGGACACTCTTCTGATATTAAACTAAGTTCTGAATTTTTGCATAATGAAATTGATTAATAAAAGTCTGAAATCTATGATAAACCGTACACATGACAATTTTTTCTATGAGGCGTGAGACTGAAAAGCAAGGGATGGAGAGACACTTAACCTAACTTTCTAAGAGGGAACCTATAGAAAAAAGGTATTTTGCCAAAAGATTGGGACTCGTCTGCCAGCCACGACGCTCTGTTTACTGTAAAACCAATAGGGTCTCTAAAACAAGATTTACGTCATCATCCTTATCCAATCAACATCAAAGCAACATATCTAAAGCCCTTAAAAACCTCATTCCGAGCAAGACTTACTTTCGAGAAGCTTCGCCTGTTCTATATAGAAATGCGTTCAAAGTGCTTCTTAGATCCTCACTGATATGCTCCTAAACAATAAAAGTTGAATCTCAGTTACGACGCAAATTGTTTGGACCCTTACTGGGGGTATTTCTATGCAGATCCGGAAATGACACCAATTTAGTACCATAACACGAGGATTGAAAGACACTATAATATTATTGTTTTCGAAATAGTTCGGGAGAGTAATATTTACATACAAACATATGAAAAAAACCCATCGTTTATTCACAGCCAGAATGTGTTCCAAATTTTGTTCCGGGATGCTATAAAAAGCTTAGAATTTTCCAAGATGGGGACATCATTGGATATGCTGACTTCCTATTAAGCTGTGTTCGTATAAAGCATTCCCTCGATATTTTTGCAATACTCTACCTCAAAAACCCCTTTAATTATATCTATTCTGACACTATTTTCAGGCATGTTGAATTCCATTAATGTTCTAAACTTCCACTATAACGTAAGAATCAGAAATAGACAATCTTATTAATTGAATATATACAGGGAAAATGCCAGCAGTAATGAAAATGGGTTTTTGTAGCTTGATGTGGTAGTCAAAAAGGCTTCCACTTGGTACAAATGTGTAAAAACGTCCCGTAGTCACACAGTATATACCTTGTAGGATGTGAACCATCGCAATCATATTGAATCATGGCTTAAGTAACTATAAAAAACCACTAAAACGACTGTCATTGAATCATGTCATTATGGATAATACAAGGTGATGTGAAAAACATACCGTGCTACGTCTTCGAAGAAAAGCATCCGCTTCATCAACAAACAACAGCAGCCTGTCAATCAAATGAATTATCAAAATTCAAGATGACGTAATTCATGTTTGAAGTTCTGAAAAGAAGATTTTCAGGGGCATTGTTCAACTCAAGGTGGCTTGCATTTCAAAAGTATTTTCAGGCAACGCACAACAGCAGGATCATTTATAGCTACAGCTAAAAACGTATCTTGCCAAATAAAATCTTAGGCGACCTACCCTTTCCTGCTCGTGGAGGCCCAGTCAAATACCTTGTGCATAGCAGTGACACCATCACGTCCCATGGGTGCAACATCTCCGCCTGTCATAATTGCATAATCTAAGCCAGAATGATAAGCCAGGCTCTACAATGGAAAAAGTCTCTACAGAGGGGCTGACATATGAATATCATTCAGCCTTTAAGGCCTAAAATGGTCTTTACAGAAGGAAACATACTGGTAAAATAGGGGAAGAAGACCAACCGCATAAGCACCAATGCAGCCTTAAAATGACATAAGGACTTCCTAGGCTGTTTTCAAGGAATAATAAATCTTTGCTAATGGGAACCAAGATGGCTCGCAGGGTAAGCTCTATCCTTGATCATCACAAGTAAACAAAAGAAAATCTATCATGTTAAAGAATTTTGACATGGCTCTTGCAGGAAACTGAAGGCCCGTGTGTATATGTAAATAGATATTATTGTAACAGGGATCTAAGGCTCGTTTTCGACACTGACCTTTGCGAACATCGTTTTTCCGGTGCCAGGAGGCCCATAAAACAATAGGTTTCTATAATGTCCTTTATTTGTCCTAGTGTTGGCAGTTGCCAGGGCAATTTCATGAAGCCGCTCTTCCAAGGTGGGCTGGAGAAGAAAATGTCTGGTTAAATTTCAACAGTATCTAACTAAAAAATTAACCTCGTTGCATAAAATTTCTAGTTTAGCGATGTCTGCTACTTTCATGAATATATTATATGCACAATTTGTGAAAGTTGTGATTTAGTTATGGCTTGAATGCTTAGTCTGTAGACAAAGGCCTTAACTCAAAATGGAGCAAAAATGTTGTTATCTCAGGCATCCTCAAGCCTGGTCAAGCTTGAAATTAAAGAAATTAATCACACTTGCTTGTTGAAATTTTTTATAATTGTGAATTGATCATCTTCTCTTGTTTAAGGAAACATCTTCCTGATTTTACTAATCAAGCCAAGGAAAAGTTATTTAAGTCATAAAATTTTTGGTCAAAGAGTCTTTTTCTGGCCTAACCTTGAGGATGATTCCCTTGAGAGCATCTTCTGGTTTCACAAACATTTTCTTAACTGCCTGAAATAAACACAGTAATCAAACATCAACCTTAGTCAAATAACTGACAAGAGATCATTCTTAAAAAGTCATGCAAAAATTGCTAAAACCATTTAAATACTGTTGAAGCCAAAAAAACCAGTTAAATGCTAAATAAGTTTTCTTAGCTCTTCATTTTTTCCGGTTTCTCTTAATAAACTACAAAAAATTCAAATATATCCACAAAAACTTTAGTAATAAACTGCTGGATGCAAAAGGACAAGATTGGCAGCAAGGGGGCTAAATTTTAAAATATTGGTAACTCTGCAGCTTTAGATTGTTTGAGATTGTAGCAACATCCAACCCTCTGCCTGTTCAAACTCCCATTATGCTGCTGTGCCCCTAGGAGCAAGAATACAATAAAAAAGGTTAATCATGTTTATATACCTTGACTGGATGACGCATTGCCGTAAAGAGAGTCATTCTTGAAGTATCTCTAACCAAAGACGGCTTTCCTAAACGTGCCTCGATAAATCTGTAAAAAATTAAAATGACTAATGAAGTAATATATGTAAGAAGGAAGAAACACAGGTTAGGTTGTTCGGCGGATTCAGTGAATCTTGCAATCTAATAATAAGAAGACAGTCAGGAACAAAGAAAAACAATTATGAGAATCCAAAGTTGTGTAACAGAGTTTTAAATTAAATTCAAAATTCAAATATGCTCATGAAATAGCCGAATCCATCATTCGTTTGCTACATTTACTCTGATGAAGCCCTGTGTGCCGGGGTTAAATATTCGTATATAATACGTTTAATCTATTTTAAAATGCGGTTACACAATACTGGATTCTGGTCGTTGTTTTTCCTTTGCTCCTGGCTAATAGCTACCTCATAAAGTAATGATAGCATCTTTGCATAAATGCAAGTCACAAGTAACTTGTGGATATGATTTCATTTACTCGCTGATTTTCCTTTTTCTAGGGAAGACATATTTCTAGATCTTTAAAAAAAGTTATTAAAACAAACTTCACCTTGATGCCACTCCAGTTCCACTTTTGGCCGTGTAAACACCGATGGCCAAAAGAGTAAGTCCAGCAACCTGCAAAAATACATTCCCAATTTTTATATTTTACAAAATATATAATTGAATCATTCCTTATTTGCAAGTTGGATTGTACTAAAATAAAGGGAGACAAACTTTCATAAGTGATGAATATACTTTGAACCAACCTATTTTTAGCAAATGATACATTAAGAGAAGGTGTTTATCTTTGGACAAAATGGAAATGCCTCCATCTCAGCTTTGCATGTGTGCCCGTGCATACTATACTGTTTTGGTACCATTTACATTTTCTACCAGTTTTTTATAAAAATGATGCACATATACTCTATATTGAGGGCCAGTCATTAATTCTTGTATGGAAAAGAGCAAAAGAAATCTGGAAGAAGGTTAAAAATTTCCTAACACAGAGATAGGAAAATGAAACAATTCTTTCAGTGACATCTTGTCATTTCCTAAACAAATCTGTTCCTTAAAAATCAAAGGTATAAAATATAAAAATAGCTGTAAGGTTGGGGAAATACTCTTGGAAAGTACAGCTGCTTGCTTTTCCTTGTCTTATCTTTCTCTCGTTCTATGTCCTCTCGTTCTATACTTGTTATGTTTAAAAGGCTATAGGCTGGTTTTCTATTATCCTAGGCATCATTTTAAAAAAAATGCTGTAATGTCTCCAAATCAATCCTACGGTCAACGCTATTCATTTTACATCCTACATGTCGCTTCAAATCTTCATAAAGTTCAGAATGACAGTTTGTACCTTTCTTGCTCATGTAAATGAAAGGGTAGGGAGCAGAAAAACTCTTCGTTAACATGTAGTTATTACAGTAATAAATTCAGATCAAAGAAGGGGGTCAAAATTTAATCATGCAGTTGAAAATGTCTTCCACCTTTTCCACTGCAAGAATTAATGACCGGTCACAAAAAGCGATGGTGAAGGATTCTGACTGCCCTTTGTCAACAATGCATGCTGGTATAAATTCTTTTTTGTCACAATAAAACTTTGATATTTGCCACATGTTTAAGTTTTTTGAATCCTCTGCTTCTCATTGTTTTTCTATTCTGCTGGAAACACTTGACAAAAATGGAAGTTGCAATAACTTTTTAGAGACATTAAATGAAATCAAAATGAATGTTTCGATTGAATAATTCAAATTTGAGGGAGATTATTGTTAAAAATGCCTGAGATTCGCTGTATTCTCAACAGCAATATATGGTGGTAGGTATTTTATTATTTGATAAAAAGCAAAACACTTTGAAAGAGTGACACTTTTGCTATCAAAGTGTAGAAAGAAGCAGTTCATACAGTTGTGGATATCTTGTCCCAGTCAGAGAGAAATGCTGATGCTCCTGCACCCAATATACTGCCAGCAGTTCTGCAAATGGGATTGATAGAAAAAGGATTAGCTGCAACACTTTTGTGTGTTTTTGGTTGACCTTTTGGAACAGCCTCTTTTTAAAAGCTACTAGTTATTTTCATAACATGTCAAAAAAAGTTGTAAAATATTGGTTTAAAAGCATATTAGGATAACAGCTCAAATTTTACAGCGATTCCTGAACGGTGAAGCTTATAATAAAATTTAGTTGTTAAAAATCAATTATATACAGTATTCAACTTGTTTTAATGAGTACCCAAACACAGGCTTATAATTTGGTTTTTGAGCAATGCATTGAACAGAGAAAAGCCATCATAATTTCCTAGTTAAAATAGAAAAATATACTACATTGTCAGCCTGAATCAGTTGGTCTTTATTTCTGTTCTACATTGCTTACATGAGAAACTAACATACCATTCCAAGATGGTATCTTTATTGTGCAAAAGAAATAAAAAAATTGAAAGTACAATCACATTCCAAGATCTTAACTTAAAACATAGGCAGTTGCAAATAATGAGATCTATTGCAAAAATCACTTCTCTTTTCTAAATGACTAAAGCTTAGGCTACATACTTGATTGATTGCAAAACAGTTTCTCTTTGTTCTGTGGCTTTCAAACGAATCTGCTCCAATCGCACATCTTTGTTCTCACGTTCAATGGCAGCTCTGCAATGGAAACAATTAAAGTCAACTTAACTCCAACATACAAGAAAATGCAGTTCTAACACAGCTTTTAAATGTACTTTCAAAAAGCTCTTCATATCATACATCTACTGTTTTGTAAAAAGCTTAAAATCGTTATTATTAAAATTTCTAATGTCCATAAATTATATGAAAATTATAAGCAATTTCAATAGGCAAAAGTGTTCCCTATAAAAATCTTCAACACAAAATTTCATGGAAAACTTCATAGAATGGTCAATCCTAACTTCCAAGATATATGACTTCAAAAGACAGATTATTTGTCTTCTGTGGTGTACTCAAAAGCATAACAAAATTTTTACTAAATTTTTTGAATCATAAAAAATTGATGAGTTACATACTGTGCCCGCATTTTAGCTTCTAATTTCTTCATTTCATTTTTGTGGCGAAGCTCTGCTTCATATTCCACGGTAGCTGCATAAAAAATAACAAATCATGTGTGAATTTATAAATAAATTGTACAAACATAGTTAAGAACACAATTGTTCTAAAAGCAAACATGCGAAAAGACTAAAATTTCAGCATTATCTTTTCATTCATTTGTTGAAATGATTGCCAACAGCAAATTACTCTATATATTTGCCAAGAACTGGCTTATTCCGTACAATGAAAAACAAATTGATCATGTTGTTAGATTTTAAAATAAAAAACACAATGCTCAAAGATGCTTGTTGTCTTATTTTGATTGTTTATCAGTTTGAGAAAATAAATTGGGTATTTGGAATTAAAATAAAGAGAAATAAACATAAAGAAAGATAAACCTTAGGTGAAACAGCAAGACACATTTCACTACTGAAATATCAAAGATAAGCATATTTTCAAATGCCCTGAAAGTGAGTGGCCAAACCCATTGAACATTTCATTAAAAATCTTACACAAGAACAGCCTGTATAAAATAAATTAATTAACTCTGCTTTACCACTGGTACAAAAAATTAATAGTAAACACAATAAGAAACAAACATATATTGGCAAGAGTAACAAGGTCATTGTCTGGTATGGTGGTCAAATGCATCAAACATTTCACCTAACTTAGAGAATGATGGAAAAGATCAATTCTGTTTTTTCAAGTAATTCAAACAACTTAAAAAAATCGAAAATTATCCAATTCATTTTAAAGAGTAAATCAAGGTAGCTGAATAGTTAAACTTTCTACAAAACCTGTAAGTGGAGCATTGTTCTGTGAAAGATTTCATGCATTTGACTGTGGGTTAAGAGGCCTATAAAAACTCTTTCATGAAGACTCTGCAGATTAACTTACATCGTCTCATTGCTTCTTGTTTCTTGACAGATTCTTCTTGCTTTGCAAGATTCTCTTCATTTACTCTTCTCTGTTAATAAGGGGGAAAATAGAAATGAGCAAGTGAGATAATTTTAGGGATTTCTAATGCTGTTTATAAACAAACGCTTTATGATGAGCAAAACATTACAAATGATGAAGTCCAGAACTTTAAAAAACTTAATGACTATTGTCTGAAACCTTGAATACACTGCATACTTTCTCCAGTTCTTAAAACTTAACAACTTCTTCCACCATTCATCCATTTAGACAAATTGCTATTTCTAACATAGTCCAACCAGAAATGAACATTGAATGGATGAACTAAAGGCCCACCTGTTGTTGAAGTTGATCTTCATACCTTTTCCTTGCCAACTGATCTTGGTATTGTGCTCTCTTGAAAGACAGAAAATTGACTAATAATTTTAAAGTATATAACAAATCAAAATGTGCAAACTTTCACTCTGCCAACATAAAAGGAAAATAAATATAGATCTGGACCTTTGAGGGAACAAATAAATAGACATTTACCTGGTTATGTTGCTGGGTTTCAGACTGCAAAGTCTTTCTCTTTTCTTCTTGCTCAACTCTAACTCGATCACTTTTAATCTGCTCAAATGCAGCTTCATTTTCCTGCAGTGAGACCCAACAGTCAATGCAGTCAGATTATTACATCAAAACTTTATTTTAAAAAAACAATGTTCAAGAAATGATTGCAAAATATATATTTATATCTATATATTTGTTGATATCAGGAGATGTTGATATCAACATCTCCTGAAGAGTGAGTTTCAGGCTTGTAGAGATAAACCATGTAGTCTTACTTTCTTCAACTCTATGATACATCACGCTCTATGTGCTAACCTATTTAGCACTGTGCTACGGAAGTATCAAAAGACAAATTTTCTATATCTATATATATTTATAGATGTAAATTTAAATAAAATTAATATTTGAAACCAACCTTTGTCTTTGCTTGAAATTCTGCTTGTTTGCTTAACTCTTGTAGTTTTGAAAGCTCAAGAGCTGAGTGTGCATTTGCTAAATAGAAAAAAACATATTTGCTCATTTCATAAAAAACTACAAGCCTGAAAATGTTTCTAAGCTTTCTTATTAACATTCAAGGATAAAAATAGTCCTGCAACAAAACCTTTGAAATGATATTGCAGCAAGCTGTGATTTAATGATGATACTGTTGTCCTATACAGTATATTTCCCTGGTATTGCCCCATGTAGGAGTCGGGACTAGATGACTATATGTCCTTCCCCATTGCATAGTGCAAATAAAGTAAGTTGTTTTTCTCTTTAGGTTTTGATTGATAAAAAAAAAATTTCCCTGGTGGCTTAGGGGGGCACCTCCCACAGGTCAGTTCAGGAAAATAAGCACCAGGTGCCTACAGAAATCATGTAAAGATAGCACTCATAATCCAAATTCCTTTGTTCATCATTCACATTATTAACAGAGCATATAAAAAGCAAAATGAATTTATCATTAATCACCGAATAATCAAGATTCAGTGTTTCCTTAACAACTAAAAATTTTGAATCCTAAAGACTTGAACATTGGCCAGGTGACACTGTTAGCTTTTTCCATAAGGTGCTGAAATTAACTGAAGGTACATTAAAAATGCTGAACCAATGATTATTTTTCATTATCTTTGCTTACCAAAAATTAAAATCCAAGTATCACAGTGTTATAAAAAGTATGTGAGAAATTATGGCAGTTGTTACAAAGCTTTGAACAATTTAGAAAAGCTTTTAGTCATTAACATAGTAAGGGGGCAAAGGACTTCAGACAAAATTAAGAGGCTTTAAAAGACTGCAACCAAGCGACTGTAAGAAATATTCTTTAGACATTCCCAATAAAATAGAAGCTAAAATGTTATCGCGCTTCAATCCTTAGAAAAACTGGATTCTGAGATGCTTGTGGGGGACTTTGCTCTTAGGAAAATGGACTTAGTTTGAAACTTTGAATATCTTTTATTATTTTAAGATATTTGTTCACAACTTTGAAAAATCAGTTTTTACATGTAGAGCTTCCTTGCCTTACACAATTCAGAAAACAAACGTGATAGGAATTGCAAAGGAAATAGACAGTTGCAAAATGGGGTCAGCCACAAAAAGCTACATATGACGGTTATTGTGTTTGATCAGCCAATCATTGTCATGTAAAAAAGCCATAGTTTTTCCAAGGGCATTTACAAAATGGGGCATTTTCCCAAATTCTCAAGGGTGTGGTCAGTAAAAATTTTCCTGGATCCACTGCTGTCAGGATTCTTTCTGCCCCCACCCCCTTTTCTCAAACAACATTTTTTGTGCAATTATTTCATACAACTGTCCATATTCACGTTGGATTCAGAAGACAGTTTTAATCATACCAAGCCTCTTTAGATCTGCATTTATTGCTTAACTTGCTCTAGCTTATCTTGATGTAGAGAGAAGCAAACATTTAAAATTTAAAAATATCCTCGAACTGATTGGAATTTTCAGCAAAAATATCGGTTTAATCTACTTTGCATTTGAGTGGGGGAGTTCAAAGAACTTGATGAAAAACTAAGTCAAGGTAAGATTTTTGCATAAAAACAAATTAAATTATAGAAGTGAAATAGCACAATATTTTGAATTTCTGGATGTAAATTAGAATAAAAACTTTTGTATCTTCGAATGTCTTACGTGATTTGTCAAGGTCCCTTGCAGCTCTAGCAGCTCGCTCGAGGCCAGTTGGGTCAAAGTTGGACCAAGCTTTTGGGGGATCTTTGGATTCATCCTTAGAGCCATCATCACCAGGACCCTGGCCACCTCCACTGCCAGTTGGTGGAAATGGAGGGATGATTGGAGCATCCAAACCTCCTTTGTTAACTCCAAATAACCAGGACATTCCCAAAGATCAAGTCCAATTGCCGAAGTCGGGAAAGTAGGCTAAAAAATTATCTCTAAGACCGAGCCAGCTAGTCGCAAAGTGAATCCAATACTACAAAACGTAATGAAACGAATCCATACACACTTTATAACGGCTCTTATATCATGGAACACATGTTCCAAGAGTTCTAGTAGGGTTGCTGATGCAAGGAGGGTCGCACGTGGATTGAGTTGGATTAGCCATGTTCAAACGAGGTTGCCCGTTTCTGATAGCCTGCGTGCAGACTCTCTTGGCAAAATTGAAAAGTTCAGAGTCTTCACGCAGGCTAGTTTCTGTGAGGCTCTACAAGGGGGGTTGACATTATTTCATATTTCATAACGAAATCTTGCCATTATTTCATATTTCAAAATTAACAAACAAAATATTTCAAAATTATCAAAAGGCCCATCCTGCCTCCAAATAAGGAATCGGATTTATTAATTCTTTGATACCAACTAAACTGAAGTATATGCTTGCTCTATCTATGAATAGCTTGGTGGGGTTCTGGAAACACTCGAAAGACACTCTTTCTACTTTGGCTTAAAACACTTCTATATACGGTAAAAACCCGCATATAAGAACCAACTTTCTCCAGAGTTTGGCAAAACAGGTTCTTGTATTATGGGGGTACTTATTGACAGTTTAGGCTAAATAGGTTAACAATTTTTTTGCGGTACAGAATTTGAAAATGGCTTTAAAGAAAGCAAACATTTTACGACATCCTAAAAGCTTTTTCGTCTGACACTCCTCAGAGCATAAAACGTCAGAATAAGGTTCCGAAAGAACACGATGGAAAATATATACCCAGTTGTGGATCGAAATAGGCCAATCAGAAAAACGCAAGCACAAGACCGATATAGTTGACCAATCAGTGCCGCGAGCCTAAAGAAAAATTACCAATGGAGTCCAAGAGAGTAAACGAACTCCTTTTGTCTACACAATGGCGGCTTTTTCGTTTTATGTAGATTGACTCAAAAACTGCTAGATGGAAGGACGACCGGGCTCTGCCAATTATAGAGGCTCTGCCGATTGTTTTAATACGATGACGTCACATGTCTCCATTGTTTTGGAACAAAAGATCATCGTCCTTCAAAGTATTGGAGGCGACCGCCCCCTAGCCTCCAGGTGTTCACAAATGATGAAAAGCTTCGGCACCAAAACTTCGGATGTGCTGTGATCAGATGAAAATGCAGTGGGGGTGTGAAAAGTGCATACTACTGAGAGGAGAGTTTTGAAAGTTTAGTGAAACTTTTCTTTGACATAGCTTTTTAAAATCCTGAGTAGTTTTTACTCGGCTAATCAGAGCCCTGTGGACTGGATTGGTGCTGCGTAGTGTAACTTCAATCGCTATCAGAAATGTCAAGTAGAGTCACATGAGTCACATGACAATCACATGACATTCGTAATTGCTTATTAATCGCTTTTGACATTCTTAACGAGCTTACTGCTGAGTTATGTTAGTTTTCGTGTAAATGCTTAAAGGTTATGTATATATTTCGCTACTAAACACACACTGTCTCTTGTCTGGCTACTTAACAAATTGGTGCCGTGACCAGGATTGTCCGTCTACGTTTCGTTTTCGTTCTTTCGCTGCTGTGAAAGTTTTCAAGCATTCGTAACAATGCCCAAATCGAAGTTAGAGAAGTTGAAACAGGAGAGGAGGCAGATTCGCCGTTCGTTCACGAAGATACACAGCGAAGCTTCGACGCTTTTCAGCGTACCGCGTTTACAAGAGGAAGAAATTCGTTCTTTAAAATCATCATTTAAAGCGTTAAAGGCAAAACAGTTGGAAAGTATCGCAATTGAAAAGGAGCTACGAAGCATTTTGTTCGAGGAATTAGAAGATGAAGCCGAACTCGACGACTTTTGCGATGAAGCTGAGGTATTTGCCATGGAAATAGAAGGTAAAATCGATAAAATTGAATTTCTTCTAACGAAATTTGATAAGCTATCCACAAC
Source organism: Rhopilema esculentum (assembly GCF_013076305.1). The sequence continues at coordinate 694,663 of NW_027019541.1, read as the reverse complement.
CAATTCACAGCCACATCATTCACAGTCATTTTCTCGATCAAAATTGCCCGATCTTAACCTTCCGACCTTTGATGGGAATATTACCGAATGGTTTGGCTTTTGGGAACGTTTCCAGTCGCAAGTTGGGAACTCTCCAGACCTGCCTAACACTGCAAAGTTCACGTATTTAGTGGGCCAACTAAGGGGAGAAGCTTTAGATACTGTTAAAGGGATAATACCCTCCGAACTAAATTACGGAGTTTTAGAAGAAACGCTAAAGGAGAATTTCGGTCTCCCCAGACGTATAATTCGGGCCCACATAATGAATCTTCTCAAAATGCCAAAGCCCACGCCCTTTGCCGCTAGTATTCGCCAGTTTTACAATTCAGTTATGGGGGACATTCGTTCTTTAGAAGCCTTAAACGTTAATGTCGCAGCTTGTGCTCCTTTCATAATTCCGATTATTGAAGAGAAGTTACCTGTTAAAGCTCGTAGTGCCATAGGAGACTGTGGAGAAGAATCCTATTTCAACTTGCAATTGTTTGTTGAAAATTTCAAAAAGTTTCTTGCCAAAGAGGAACAATCACAAGTTCTTCAGCCCGTGGCAAGACATGAAATTTACGAACCCCCGTCTGTCACAAGCACTTTGGTTGCATCTAGCGATTTACGTTGCCAATTTTGCACTGGCCCACATAACACCCAGCGTTGTTCCCAGTCCGCATCCGAGAAAAGGGCAACTATTATCCGTAAAAGGCTTTGCTTTAACTGTTTAGGTTCGGGACACTCTGTTTCTCAATGTAATTCGAGGGGTCGTTGTTCCAAGTGTAAGGGAAAGCACCACACAAGCATTCACGGGGTGCAAATTTACCAGTCTAATTCTAACGTTCAACCTCCACGAAATGCTAGTCCAAGCAAGTCACGAACAAACGCACACGTTTCTGTAGTCAAAAATGAGTCATCCTCGTCACAATTCACCACCAATGACACACAAACGACATCCATTACGCCATCACAACAAATCGTAACAAATTGTTGTTCTGTTTCGCCAGTAATTTCGACTATGTTCAATGTTGATGAAATTGATTCCTATTCGCATAAACCTAACTCTGTCGTTAATGTTGTTGATGTATCTAGTAATGATGAAACAACGTACAAGTTTACTACAGATGCTAAGGCTAACATTTCGCCTGAAATTGCTTCTGAACAAACAACCGTAGCAAGCAATGTTATACTTTTGAAAACTGCTAAAGGGGTTGCTGTTTCCAGCGATAAGAAACTTGCAGCGAGAATATTTTTCGATGAAGGTTCGCAGCGCAGTTACGTCAGGTCAGGCTTTGCATCTCAATTAGGCCTAAACCCAATTTCTTGCGAATTATTATCTGTGTCAGGTTTTGGAGGGACAGTAACCCAACATAATTATGGGGTAACAGAAATTGGCTTGGAAACCCCACAAGGTATCGAACACGTACGCGTTTTAATTACTGAGGAAATTGTTCAGCCTCTAGATCACTCTGGGTATTCGCAATTCAAATCGCACCCCCGTCTTCAAGGGTTAACTTTGGCAAACGACTTTGAAGAAGATAAATTTGCAGTTGATATTCTTTTGGGTGCTGATGCCGCTTATCGTTTTCTTGGGGAAATTATTCAAGATAATTCGCAGCCATTAATCCAGGAATCACATTTCGGTGACGTCCTTTATGGCCCTTGGTCACAAAACGCGATGCTTACTACTGCTATTATTGGTAATCACGCTATTAAAGATTCCGAAGTAGTCACAAAGTGCATTGATGTGTTGTGCGAAGATAACGATGCTAGCCAAAATGTTTCCTTTCAAAATCTTGTTGACAATGAAAGTTTGCTTATTCAAGTCGATCGACTTTTTCAAGGTCAATTTGTTAGTGACCCTGAAAACGACAAGCCAGAAAATAACTTTCTCCATGGTTACCGAAAGCAGATTGAATTTCGTGACGGGCAGTACTTTGCCCCATTGCCTTGGAAAACAAACCACCCGCCCTTACCGTCTAATCTGGAACTTTGTAAAAAGCGTTTAACTAATCAAGTCTAATCAAGTAACAGCGCGTTTAACTAAACTCAATCTTATGGACACGTATCGTAAAGTTATGGCAGAGCACTTAAGTAAGGGGTACATAGAGGAATTACGTGATTTAGATGAACCTTGGCCCGAGGAGGGATGTCATTACTTGCCCCATTTTTTCGTCCTCAAAGATTCTGAAACTACACCTCTCAGGATAGTTTTCGCAGCGAACGCAGGTAAAGTCAGTCTAAATGACTGTCTTTACACTGGCCCGTGTCTTCTCAATAATCTGCTCGAACTTCTCGTCAGATTTCGTTTCCCGCAGTATGCATTTGTGGCTGATATTCAACGCGCCTTTCTTAATATCAAACTCAAGGAGGAAGATAGGCCCTTCGTGCGTTTTCTTTGGTATAAAGACAATGATCCAACAAAAGAAATTTGTGTATATACATATACAACCATCGTTTTCGGCCATACAAGCAGTCCAATGTCTCTTGGTGCTGTGTTGCTTGAACATTTGCAGAAATATAGCCACCCCGTAGCTGTTGATATTAGTCAGAAATTATACGTAGACAACCTCCTTTCCGGGGCTCAAACCGAGGCTGAAGCCATTGCTTATTTCCATAAAGCGCGCGAAATAATGCATGAAGGTCATTTCGTTCTACGTCAGTGGTCAACTAATTCGAAAGCATTGCAAGACCAAATCAGTTCTAATAACACTGGTATTAAATCGCAGGCTATTTCTCTACTAGGCCTACAGTGGGATGCTTCAAAGGATTGTATTAACTTTCCAGTGAAAAATTTCGATTCGCCCATTGAATCTCTGACAAAACGTAAAGTATTAAGTATTGCTAGTCAACTATTCGACCCACTTGGTTTAGCTTTGCCCGTGTGCATTCTCGCTCGCCTCTTTATTGCTGAGCTCTGGGATGAAAAATTTGGCTGGGACCAGCCCTTACCCCCTGCAAAAGCGAAAGGCTGGAAAAATATCGAACACGAGCTCAATATTGCCTCCCGTTTTCAGTTTCCACGATGGGCAGACTTCGACAATTCTCGGCCTATTTATCTGCATGTTTTTGCGGATGCAAGTAAATCTGTTATGGGCGCGGTCGCGTACATAAGTCAGGGAACCCAATGCACCCTCGTAGGTTCTAAATCGAAATTAGCGCCAAGAGGGAAAAAAGGGCTCACAATTCCTCAACTAGAGTTAAGTGCTATGTTACTAGGGGCGCAATTTTGCAACAACCTACTCGCAATTCTGAAAAAGGAATTCTCGTGTATTCACGTTCATTTGTGGACAGACTCAGAAATTTCCCTATACTGGTTGTCATCTACACGCAAGTTAAAGCAGTTCGTACAAAATAAAGTAGATGCTATCAACAGGCTCTTCGATTCGTCTCTCTGGGGCCATACAGCCTCGGACGAGAACCCTGCAGATATAGTCTCAAGAGGTTGCTCGGCACAGTCTTTACAAAGATCACCGCTGTGGAGTCAGGGTCCATCTTGGATTACCGAAGAAGCTTTGTGGCCTAAATGGCCTAAGGCACAGCCGCCCACTATAACAACACTCATTGCTGTTGCTGAACAGCAACTCTCCGAAACGTTAATACGTCCAAGTGTGTGCAACGTTATCGAGCTAGAGCGTTTTAATCACTACTCTCGTCTTTTAGCGTCAACCGTTTACGTCCGACGTTTTTGCTCGCGCACAAGGATAAAGGAACCGCCCTCGACTGCTGAACTCGAAACAGCAGAGCTAGAATGGATTCTTTCTCAACAGCATCAACACTATGCAACAGTACTTACATATTTAACATCGTCTTCTAGCTCAAGCTTTGAACATGCACCAGCCATTGTTCGTCAGCTTAATTTGTTTCTCGATGAAAAGGGAATCATTCGCACCAAGGGTCGGTTTGATTTCGACTCTTCATTGATTCTTTTGCCGCAGCATTCACGTTTTACTGACTTGCTGATTCTTGATAATCATCAACAGTTGCATCATATCGGTGTTGGTGGTACGATCGTCGCTCTACGCAAATGTTTCTGGGTACCAAGTGCTCGCTCTGTAACACGCAACCTACTTCGTAAGTGTCTTAAATGCAAGAGAGTCACTGGAAGACATTACCCGCTTCCTATGTCAGCAGAGTTGCCAACATTTCGCGTGGACACGTCCAGCCGTCCGTTTTCAAACATTGGTGTTGATTTTACCGGTCATTTAATTGTTAAAGACATCAATGGGAACTTTCGCAAGGTGTACATTTGCCTATTCACTTGCCTAACTACACGAGCAATTAGCTTGGAAATCGTCGAAGACCTTACAACGGAGTCTTTTCTCATGGCATTCCGTCGTCATTGTAGTGTTTTTTCGACACCGCGTTTCATTTTAGCAGATAACGCTCTAACATTCAAACGCGCCGAAAAAGACTTGCAACAATTACTTTCGCTCTTCGAAACTCAAAGTATTCAGCACGCCTTTGCTCAAAGACGAATCGTTTTCCGTTACATACCCGCGCGCAGTCCCCATTGGGGCGGTGTCTACGAGAGATTGATTGGACTAACAAAAACATCGCTTAAAAAAGTTCTTGGCCGATCGCTGATTACGATGTCTGAGTTACAAACCCTAATTAAGGAGATTCAAGCAGTTTTGAATGATCGTCCTCTAACATACGTCAATTCTGATGCAAATGACTTGCAGCCGCTCACACCTAGCCACTTGCTTTTCGGCTTCAGCATCACCTCATTGCCACACCCTTCTGCTGAGGACACATTGTCAGACCCAACCTATGGAGATCATGATAACATCTCATACGCGCATCGTCGTCGATCAGTTCTCTACCATCACTTTATGGATCGTTTCTGCAAGGAATATTTATCGTTTCTCCGCGAAACACATTCATTTCACGATAAAGGCCGTCGTACCTCTTGCAGTACCGTTAATGTTGGGGATGTGGTATTGGTTGCAGACACAGACACCCCTAGACATCGCTGGCCACTAGGTGTTGTCACTGAACTCATTGTTGGTGCTGATTCACTGTGTAGGGCTGCTGTGGTGCGCACATCAAAGGGATGTACCACTCGTTCAATCGTCAAGCTCTATCCGTTAGAAGTGCAAGCGGGTAGCCATTCGACTCCAGAAGAAAGCACAGAGAATAATGAAGAACATTCAAACGAAAATACCCGTCCACAACGCAAGGCAGCCTTCGTAGCAAGAGACGCTATTCACGCGCAGCTAATAGACAATTTACTAGATTAGCTTTTCGCCGGGCCCCCAGTATGTCAAGTAGAGTCAAATGAGTCACATGACAATCACATGACATTCGTAATTGCTTATTAATCGCTTTTGACATTCTTAACGAGCTTACTGCTGAGTTATGTTAGTTTTCGTGTAAATGCTTAAAGGTTATGTATATATTTCGCTACTAAACACACACTGTCTCTTCTCTGGCTACTTAACAAGAAATGAAGGTCACTCACTCCACTCAAAGAGCAATCCGGAATAGGGTAACTGGCACCAAAGGTTAACCTCCTCCCCGATGGGAACGTAGTTTTAATGTGGTTTACGTAGTTTCAGAAAATTTATTTGTGTTTTCGGGCATTGATTTGGATTTAAGAAATTCCAATTTTTGTTTTGAGTCCTTGATTTGTTTTTTCAGAACCTGTAACTTTTTTTAAGGTTGATTTGTGTCTTCAGAACGTGTAAGGTGTTTTATAATTTGACTATGCATTTTAAAACTTAATTTATGTCCTTAAAAATTAATGTGCCTTCATTAATTGCAATGTAATTGTAATCGTCTTGACCTAGAAGTGAGAATTGAAAGGGTGCTGTGTCAGTACCAGTGGCGTTACGAACTAAAGTTAACTTGAGTTCAAAAACTATTCCGAGATTTTATGGGCTTCAAGAAAAAAAATTGTCTTTGTTATTCAACTTTGAAGCTGGCATTTTAGGTGTAATAAACGAGTTCAAGGGTCCCCAAACCTGTGTGATAACAGGGACGCCGGAGAGCCGGAGAGGTGGGTGGCACCAACTTATGGACATCCATCCTCCATCTCACCCTGTCCCAAGATCCTCTCAATGGCTCAGTCAGGCCCAGACCAGTCCTCCGGCAGATGGCTGGTGTGTTACGACCACAGATCCAGCAATCAAGAGCTCAAGTATTTTGAATCAAGAAATTTCCATTAAAGAGGCAACTTGTAAAATCAAAGAATTGTGTTGAAGCAATATCATTCACAGGTTATGAAATCGTAAAATTTGTAATGTGCAACAATTTCTTTACAGCCATATGATGTAGCTAGAAATGTCACATTATGTTTAAGAAATATACTTTGTATCAATCAATTGGCTCTTAAAAATTTTCCTTTATACTGTTTTATGTATTGTTATTCTTAATCTTGCAGTTTACGGCTAAAAGCCTAACATGTCAGACTGGTTATAAATATAAAATAAATGAAATGAAAAATGAAAGGGTTTGGCTAACAGGGCTCAACTAGATGCAGTTAGTGCCTCTTTTTTTTGATCTGAAATTTTGCTCTACCTTTTGGTATATCGTTGCTTCTTATCAGCGTATGCCTAGAGCAGTACCTATGGCAGGAGCGCTTGTGTCTGCCCACATGACACTTTCACTGTACAATCCACAACCTCCGTAGTGTATTTCAGTAAACAGAAAAAAGTCTGGTGACATGTTTTCTTGTGCATCTTGAAGTGCTGTCTCTCTCCAACGAACCCCTAAACTTCCTGCCCTGCTTCTCAGTGATACTTGCCTACGTTTGGAAAAGAATGCAAAGTAATTGTTGGGATTTTTGGCACAATTCTGAAAGTACAACGGAATGTCATTTGAGATGAATCCTTGATTATCGTTATTTCTGGCAAAAGATGCTGGTAAGGTACCAACAAAAATGTAGGCACTCATTGCATCGTTATTTGGTTTGGTGTAGTTAACATAATTGCTATACTGGACGGAGAGTCCCCCTGTATCATTGTATTGCTGTATCACTGTATAAGGTTGTGAGCCATTCGACTTCAAAATGCGCAGAAGAACATCTTGGTTGTCAGTCAGTAGGAAGTCGATATCTGATTGGTTGATTCTTGACACACTGTCATTTGAAAGAAATGTGTATCCACCACCATTTGTATCCATGTCGCAGTACACCTGGTGGATTCCGCTTGGCAACTGGATGTCGTAGAGTCCACTTGTGCGGCCATTTTGTTTCAGCGTTTTGCAGGATGACATCTCAGTTTTGATTGGCTGCTTGATTTGCAAAAAAAATGTACTCAGATATGATAAAGCAAAATTGCGTGAAAATATTAAACATATATTAAATAATATTAACTGTCTGGCTCTAACCTACAATACAATGTATACTTGAATGATGAACGTTGCCAAAAACTCTCCTGGAAAAGTCGTATTTTCAAAAAATGGTTGAGGGGACTATGGCCTTTGAAACAAAACCTTAATCCTTATACTTTCTCAGGCTGTAATGATTTTTAAACAGAAAGTGCTTAGTGAATGAAAAAACAGAATAAACGTTCTTAAGTTCCATCGTTCTTTGTTGCAGGGATTCACTGCAACCAGTAAGTGTCCTTGTTCCGAAATCGGAAGCGGAATTGCAATTTCTTAATTTCATTTGACCTTTCTAGCATACAAAAGGGGGTTTAAAAAATCCCTGTCGTTTCAAGTATTACGCAAAACTTCCTCAACAAAACTTCTGTTCTTTCACGAAACACTTTAACTAAACTTCCAACTCTCTTCCTATCTATCAACGTCTGTCCTTCTTACAACTTCGAACTCAAATCACTCTCCTTCCTAGCCATACGACTGTCAATCAAATGTCACGCATCTGTCAATGACTGTCCATCATACGACTGTCAATCAAATGTCATGCATCTGTTAACGACTGTCAATCAAATGTCACGCATCTGTCAATGACTGTCAATCATACGACTGTCAATCAAATGTCGCACATCTGTCAAAGACTGTCAATCATACCACTGTCAATCAAATGTCGCACATCTGTCAATGACTGTCAATCATACGACTGTCAATCAAATGTCACGCATCTGTCGATGACTGTCAATCATACGACTGTCAATCAAATGTCATGCATCTGTCAATGACTGTCAATCATACGACTGTCAATCAAATGTCAACGCGCAACTACGGCAGCGTTATTTTTGTCATTTGCCATGTCTTTGATCTTTTATAACGAATAATTTACATGAATGATGAAAGAATCGTTCTTTTAGTTCTTAAATGTAGCTTATGTGCCTTCCTTAATAAATTGAAAGAACAATAACTTATCATTGGATGTCTACAATAGAAATAGTAGCACCTTCTAAAAAAATGGTGCAAACCTTTTATTAATTAATCAAACTAGCACAACCTGAAAATGAAAAAGGATGTAAATCGAAGCGATTAACAAAGAAATAATTGCCAAGGGAACGGTCAACAAATATATTTGAAAGTTTTAGATCTACTGCTATTTACTGACTCTAAAATTAACTTCTATCGTGCAGGGTCTTGCAAGAAAGTGAATACATTTGTCATTTCAATGAATTCATCTCACAAGAATTTACTATTCTTTCAAGCGACAATTTCAGGGCCACCGGAGCCAGGGGGCCACGGGGGCACAGGCCCCCTTGTTTGCAAAAAGTATAAACAAGTGCCCCTTTTCGATGAATAAATTGCGTGCATTTTTCAAATACCAGGTATTCTGCCTTAAGAAACCAAGAAGGAGACTGCCATTTTCGCAAGAAAATTCCCTTAGTATGTCTTCAGCAACAAACGCATAAGTGAAAGTTCCACATGAAGTCCCAGGCGGGCACAGTCAGTTGGTGCAATGTATATCGTGTGTGTTCTTGAAAGTAGAAACTAGACCTCTATCTCTGATTCTGGGTTAAGTAAATTGTACCCTATTCTGCGAAATCGCCAAAATATTGAAACTCTTTTCACTGAGAGTATTCAAGCTTGAAGCAGGAATTTTTATACCAATTCATGTTAGAACCATTCTTTTTCTTAAACTTATGTCGTGTTCTTCTTTGTGCTCCAAATCTTTCGACGTTGGATGACAAGGTAGCTCTCCATTTGTCTCGGTCCATTGCAGTTCTTGTTGCCCTCTCATACCGCATCCCAGTTCACTCCTCGATGTTGTCATACCAACTCATCCTTGGGCGACCTCTGCCTCTCTTTCCATCTATATATCATTCTAACAGTGTTCTGTATATGTTATTTAGCCGTATCAAATGCCCAAAATATTTCAGTTTCCTGTCCTTCAAGATATTGATGAGCTTTCTTTTTTCATTCATTCGTTGAATCACTTCCTCATTTGTCACTTTCTCCGTCCATGACAATTTCAGCATTTCCTTTACGGCCACATCTCAAATGCTTCAAAACGTTTCCCAAGTTTTGTTGTTACAGTCAATGTCTCTATTCCATAAAATAAGGTACTCCATACATAGCATTTCAGAATTCTCTTTCTCGTCTCAAGATTGATGTGGTTATTTGTTAATGTTGATTTCATTTTATTAAATGCTCCTCGAGCTATAGATATACGACGTAGGATTTTTTTCGCACTTAGCATCCTCTGTCAATAGTTATCCTAAATATACAAATGAATCTACTTCTTTAATTATGTCGTTGTCAACAGTGATATGAAATTTGGCGCTTGGCATTACTTTTGTTACCAACATAATTCTAGTTTTTTCAGCATTTATCGTCATTCCATACATGTTCTCTTCCTTATTAAGTTTATTTACTATTTCTTGCAATTGCTCAGGTCAAGAACCGTATCATCAGCATATCTAAGGTTGTTGATGTTAAGTCCACCTATCTTTACATCATCCATTTCATCTATAGCTCTGAATATCATATCTGTGTAAAAGTTGAAGAGAGCAGGGGACAGTACGCATCCCTGTCTTACTCCTCGTTTTTATCATCACTTCATCAGAGAGTCCATTTTCTAGTCTCACGAAGGCTTTTTGAGTCCAGTACAGATTTCTTATGAATTTGATATCCCTTCCTGGTATTGCAATTTTCATGAGGTTTTCAATCATCCTCTGGTGGTTTACTCTATCGAATGCTTTCTCGTAGTCTATGAAGCATGCATGTACATTTTTGTTCATTGCCAGGTATCTCTCACATATAGTTCTCATATTGAATATCCCTTCACGAGTTCCTTTTCCTTTCATAAAACCTCTGCGTATCTTCCTTTTCTATTCGGTGTTTATTTCTTCCCAGTATAACTCGTAGTATAAGCTTCAGAATGTGGCTCATAAGGCTAATTAATCTAAACTCTTTGCATGCGATGGCCCTTAACTTTTTTGGAATTCTTAGAAATATGGAGTCATTCATGTCTCCAGGTATTTTTGCAACTTTATATACTTGATTGCAGAACTTGGCGAGCTATTTGGTGTTAGCTTCATCTAAGGCTTTGAGCATCTCTGTGTTGATTTTTTCCACACCAGGGGATTTGCTTGTTTTCATGCATTGTATGGCTCTTGTTATTTCTGACTCTAACATGTCAGCTTCTTCTCCTCCGTTTGTTATGATAACATAGGTATCGTCTATGTCATCGTCAAATAATTCAGATACATATTCCTGCCATCTTTTCTTGATGTCGTTTCATTGAATAGCATGTTTCCTTCTTTATCTTCAATGCATTCATTGCCTGTAGATTTCTTTTAGTGCCCGTTATTTCTTTGATTTTCTCGTGCATTTCTTGATGTCTGTTCATTGCTTCTAGTCTATATCATCGCATTTATTGTTCCACTATTTCTCTTTAGTTTGCATTTTTTAGAGATATCACGATCAATTTCTGCATGAAGCACATCATTATTCTTCGCCTGCTTTCTTTCATCCATCATGTCTAGAAATTCGTTCGTCATCCAACTTTGTATTGCTTTTCTCTGTTTAACTGGCACTAAATTCTTCCCAGCTTCAGTTAGAGCGTTAGAGCAGTCTTCACATCTTTCCATTCTTCCTCTAGGTTTTGAAGCTCTTCAACATTAAGACTTTGAAATCTGTTGTTAACTTCGATATTATATTTTTCTCTAATCTGTGCGTCTTCCAGCATGTTCCAGTCGTATTGCTCTTTGTACTTGGACTTTGGTTTACTTTTGAGTTTCACTCTGATTTTCATCACTACTGGGTTGTGATCTGATCCAGCATCAGCTCCAGGATATGTTTTAACATTTAATACAAAGTTTTTATGCATGTTGTTAATCATGATGTAATCTTTCTGGTTGCGCACTATGTCCCCGGGGCTCTTCCATGTGTATAGGTTTCTGCGGGATGTTGGTACATGGTGTTCATTATGATAAGTTCTTTGCCTTTACAGAATTCCACTAATCTATTCCCTCTTTCATTTCTAACACCAATGCCGTATTTTCCATTTATGGGATATTCTTTCATATTTCCAACCTTTGCATTGAAATCGCCCATCAACATTGTTATTTCACTGGACTTCGTATATTTGAGAATGGCTTCAATTTCATCATAAAATGCTTCTATCTAATTGTCACTGTGGTCCGACGTTGGGGCATAGACTTGAATCAAGTGGATATCGAAGGGTTTTGCTTGTATTTTAACCATCAAAACTCTTTCTGACATTTGCCAGAAGCCTATCATAGAGTTTGCCTCTTTCTTCGAGAGGAAGCATCCGACGCCATATTGATGTTTTTTACCTCCACAATATACAATAGTGAAGTCTCCTTCTTTTATCTTTCCACTTCTTGTCCATCTCGTTTCGCTTATTCCAAGGACATCAAGGTTCGTATTCTTCATTTCTTTACTAATGTTATCAAGCTTTCCTGCTTTAAACATTATCCTCACATTCCATGTTGCAAATTTGAACACCATTCCCCTGGCTTTCAGGTGACTCGCAACAGCTGCTGGCCTCCCAGGTGGGTTTTGGCCAGCAGTTTCATAATGAGTATTCCTATTTGCAGGTTCTTGGGTTCCTTCCCTGTAATTGTTTTAGCGTCCCATCGCAGGGATGCCAATGGGGTGGCTCATATCATTGTCTCTTCTATTTTCACACATTCTACTATATCTGACTATGGGATAATTCTTGGTAGGGCCCCAATCCTTTCCAAGTTGGCTGATCACCACCTTTTGATGCATCCTGGTGTGCCCTTCCGCGCGCCACACACGTTGCTTGGATGCCTTTGAAGTCGTTGTCCTGTAAGAGATCTTCCGCCTTCTCTACCACTCAAGACTTTTCCTTGGTTGGATGTACCTTTTGGATTGGTAATTTTTCAGTGTTACCTTCACCCCTGGATTAGTCTAAATGACTTTTTTACAGCTCTTGTTTTATTGCTGCTGGGTATCCAGGAACCCCTCCTCATCAGCTTAACCCGGCGACGACCCGGCATGATACAGGTAGCATGGTTTACATGGTAACCATGGCATCAATAATTGATGACCTGACAAAACTAAATTTGATTTTAACAACAATCCCTTATGGTTTTTAATGTATATTAACAAAATCAGACGTCTGTAAAACTATAGCTGCGACATATTGCTTGCTTCACAACATTGTGTTAGATGTTTTTATGCAGAAATGAAAAAGTTGTGTCCAAGCAATGAGTACATGCTAACAAAGACTTAAACTTCTTATCTAGGATTAGAACAATATACAAGACTAGACGTACTGCAAAATTTGTTGTACTTCAATATGCCATTGATTTATCTAAAAAGTTATCTGCAACATCATATCAGTAAATTCCTGCCCTTTTTGTGTTTCCTCTGACTGATTAAGAATGCAACCCAATTTTCAAGATTAGATTAGAATTCTAGCTTTTTCGAGTTTTTCGGAACTCACATGTAATACTTCAGAACATTGTGTTAGATGTTTTATGAAGACATAAAAAAGTTGTGTCCCTGCAATGAGTACATGCTAGCAGTAAAGGGTCTTTAAACAAAGACCTTAATTTCTTATCTAGGATTAGAACAACATAGAAGAGTAGATGCTAAATTTGTTGTACTTTAACATAATTCCTGCCCTTTTGTGTTTCCTCTGACTGATTAAAAAAGCAATCCTATTTTCAAGATTCTATGTCCCCGAGTTCTAGTTTACAGACCACCCTTTCTCAGAGTTTTTCGGAACTCACATGTAGACCAACTGACTGAGCCCGCCGGGATCAAATCAAAGGAGAGTTAAAAACTTGTTTCATTCATAAGACTGATGAGATAAACCTAATCAATGTCGCAAAATGAATTTTCTATGGCAGTGAAAAATGTGTCAGCACCTTCCGCCGATTGCGTAAAGATGACTTAAACACAAAATTTTGTAGCTTTTAAAAAATACTCCATGGAGGCGAACAAATTTATGTGTTTAAGTGGCAATGGGAAGGCGCGACTACCAAGGGGGACTAAATTGTATATAAAAGTAAGAAGATTAAAATCATTATTGGAAAGGGCTTTTGATAATCATAGAGACTGAAACTTTGCATTGAAAGGAAGAGGGACTGGAATTGACTTTGATATATGAATAAGAATTCAAAAATTCCATTTAGTTCATATTTTGGGTTGGATTCGTTGGTATTTATTGGTATAATGCGCCTGCCACGATGTGTGCCTGCTTCTTACCCTGGGCGAAATCCACCTACAATATGCAAATTATGAGAAAAATAAGTACAGTGTGTTGTAATAGAGGTATATCATCATAGATAGAAGTAAGATTTACAATCTCAAAAAAATTTGAAGGCCATGAGATGGGAAGCTATACAAATAATTATGATCAAGATTGCGTGGTCCCTAAATGGAGTAAATAGCCATGTCTGCTTTCAGCGAAGATAGTTCTCATTATGTCCAGCGTGTGTCATTATTTTTTATAAATTTCTAAATTACCATTAAATCTGTAACTTTTTTTGCACTTACTAATGTTTCGGAAAAAGATATTCGTGCCCCTTTTGTTCGTTTTGCCCTTCCCCCTCCTTCAAACCTGCGTCTGGCGGCCCTGAATTTTACTTACTTTTTTAATTGCAACCTTCTCCCAAACCACCGCTTCTTCTTTCAAGTTTTCGATCTCCGTTTTATCCTTTGCCATCTTATATTCCTTTGTAGTTCTGTATCTTATCACATGAGTGCAAGTTTCATCCATGCTGCATATATGGAAAATTGTAGAACATCCAGCCTCAAGAAGAATGTCGCTTTCCTCTCCGATGATCAATGTGTAACTTGATGCAAACATTTCGATTGCAAGGCAGAAGTTTGCCAACGCCTGCAGTAAGCATAGGAATTTGCAAGTGCGCATCGTGTTTTTTACACTGGCAAGAAAATTATGCGACAGTTTTATATTGATGAAGATTTAATTCCAATTGTCAATTTCCTGTGTGTATTGCTTTGACACAAAAATGACTAATATCTCAGGAAGGATTCATAAATATTAATGCTGTTAGAAATAATACCAGTTTTGAATTACTTTCATGACATCTAAAGACGAACCACACCGCAAATTGTATTTTGAAGCTATGTCAGAAAGGATTTGATTCAATGTTGCTATAAAATCAAAACGTAATGTGCACCTGTCCAAGCGTCTTTTGAGCAATGATTTTGATTAAAAATTTACAATATCCAGAGATTTATTCAGAGATGTATTGGTCAGAACATAACATATACTTTTATTTTAGCTTATATTGTACTCTTTGTGATAATTTTGTTCCTAAGAAAGGCTTTCTATTGTTCCTTGGATAAGTTCGCAACTTCTTTCACATTAAAAGCAACCGCCTTCCTTTTTACTATTGAAATTCTAGATCACATATACATCTTGGACAGCTGTGTCATTAAACTCAGCAAACACTCTTTCTCAAGGAGATCTTTCAAAGCCAGGAGATGGTATCTTGAGCTTGAGAAGGCTAAGCTTATCAAACTGGTGTGCCTCTAGAAAGTATAAAGTTTCTCGTTTGCAATAAATTCTGCATAACCTTTTTGAAAAAGTTGTCTTTGCTTGAAGTGTATTCATAGTCTTCTAGCATGCGATTTTATTTCTTTCCTGTTGGCACGGTTGCTTGTTGTAATAATATTATTTTGGCAGTTAGTCTGAAAAATCTTCTAAAGGCTGTTTCTGCCAGTGTTGTTGTAATATCAACCGCATTCTTTGGACATTCTTGTTACAAAGTCAGAAATAAAAAATGACATGCTGATTAGATTTCCCATTGATAACAGCAAATTTTTTTCATACAGAACCTTTCTTTTGCTATATTCAAAAACGTAGGCAATTTTCTCGCTATGAATTTCCCTTCCATCTGTTTGCATGTACAGTATCTATCATTGGAAAGCGATTGCCTCTATTTCACAAAATAAGCAAACAAATTATAAGTAAATAAATGATCTTTTAGGTCTAAAGACACCGTTAAAACAAGCGATTCTGCCATCGGACACTTTTAGATAACCCAGATTGTGCCAAAGTCTATAATGAGGATATGCTTCAGATAATTGACAGAGCCCGATCGTCTTCTCATCTAGCACTAGCCGTTTTTGGAAACGATCTGCATACAAAGAAAGAAGCAGTAGCGTTGCGCCCGCCATCGCCCCCCCCCCCTCCAATGCTAAGAAAAATGACTTGATTCTTTGTTCCTATTGTTATCAAAAAATGGTAGCCACTATAGTTAGTGTATAAACTGATATATCGATCGAAGTTATTTTTTCTATCTTCTGATACAACTATATTTCTTTTAAAAGTTTAACAATTTTTTCTCTATATGACGAAACTAAATTCAGTAACATGACATAATTAAAATTTCTATGCAGCCCTCGAAGTAATTTTTTTATCATCTCATGGTTAACCGGTCAAGGATGACACCAATACCTATCGGAGTCTTTTATACCCTCAGAGCATGAGCAAAGGTTTTCCCTGAATGATTGCCCTTACTTTACAACCCCTCCTCCGATGTGTGGTAAGGAAGGGCAACGATAATATAGTTAGCAAATAAATTTAGTGCCAGAATGAGAATATAATAGTTTGATTGTTAAAAACACGTCACTTGATAACGAGTACATGCTCGAAACGTCGTGTTTTTAACAATCAAACTATTATATTTTCATTCTGGTACTAAATTTATTTTCTAACTATATTATCGTTATTCTGGATGAAGTACCACACGCAACGTACACATTTAATTGGATTTTTTAAGGAAGGGCACTACACAAAATCAGTACCGTAGGAAGAATAGAATTATTGGAAGGCTAATAGGGACAAAAGGGATTGTTTGTTGAAAACAAATGATTTAAATGATAATTTTTGGATAAAAATTTTCATTATTTTACATGAAGAACAATATTCGCTATTAAATAGTCTATAGATTGTACCCGATTTCGATATTTCAAAAAACGAAATAAAGGTCGCAGCAGAACTATTGTGTCATAAAAATTTTAATATAATGCTGGAAGTTTTAACTTTTACCACATAGATGAGTACCCTGGGTACCAGACTCAATATAGTGAGTCTGGTACCCAGTGTAATAGATGAGGGAACACTATCAAAAACAACTGATAAATTAAAACCAGTTAAAAATTTAGATTTCAGATGAGTTGTGGTTAGCTGATTAAACAAATTTGGAGAATCTTTTTGTGGTTTCCTTTCAGACTATTTGGTCCAAATTCAAAGATTCTAAAGATACATACTTTATGACGTCATCATGTAAAAATTTTTTAAAATTTTCACGTGAATAGATTGTGAAGATTCACGTTAGAAGAACTTCAAAATTTTTACAGCATATATTTTACAAAATTTAAGGGTGGAACATTTTTTTTTTAAATTTGGGCGTTACAATGGGAATGCAGGCTGGGGACCCCCTTTGATGCGGCTACAACAAGACTCTCTTTGATGCAAAAAACCGCTGACCATAAGGTGTGTCTTCTCTAATTTGCATTGCAAGGAAAAGAGTTGTTGTCCTTGCGTATTGAAATTTCTGCCTAAAAGAGGAAACGCTAATAGTATTTGACATTTACATTGAAATATCGCTCAGATAAAATATTCAAAATGTAAGTATTGTGACTTTAACTGAAGTATGTAAGCACCCGTTCAGATGAATGCCTCACTACTATGTATTAGCTGTCGTGTTCCTTGAATGAATGTTTGAGGCCCGTCCCTCCTACATTCGAAGCTGCCCCCTCGATAGGCCTAGGCTATCTTAAATGCGACATACGAGCTTATTGGCTTTTTAGCATTTATTTATCATTCAGAGACATGCAGTTTTGGTACATGGTGCAAATAATGGAGGCTTTTGTTCCTTATCTGGAAAGGTTACTTAATATACACCAACCAGTGTGAGGTTTACCAGTCGACTATAATGAAATCGAAATCAGACAGTCTTTTACAAATACAATGTAAACATTTTTACTCTGTCTATCATTTAAGCTTAGAATATAGATATGTTGATTATTTGTTGAGTGATCACATTATAAGTTATCACAGTGCAGCCTACAGGATATTCTTTGATAAGCTAAATACACCCATTCATATACAGACAGACATACTTTATTTGATAAGCATGTCTTACTAAAATGGTTGCATGAAGCGTATGTGGGCCTGCTTCTTTAGCCCATTTAAAGCCAAGGGCTATCTTGTCCTTGGCCTTCATTAAAATGCCCGATTTCTGGTGCAGACAAATTTAACATGTTGCATTGGAAGCTCGGTGCAAACGATGCACTGATAGTTGCCCTCACTGTGTTATAAATGAAAAGTCACTTGCTCCTTTCTAGCCAATAGCCAACATAACTTAAAGCAGTAAAGGCACACTCGGTTATGGAGTTTTGTGACAGTGCTTTAGTTGTTGAAGATTTGAATTGAACAATCACACTCTTTAAATGGCAATCAGTGGTGGTTTTAAGGGGGTCCAGGGGTGCAATGGCCCCAGGCCCCGTGCTTATGGTAGCCAAAAGGGGCCCCACACCTAACAAAAAAGATGGAAATTGTAAAGAACAAAGGCGCTGCAGATGTTTTTGGCCCTTGGCCCTGCAGTCCCTAAAACTGCCACTGATGGCAATGGATACAACCAGTAAGAAATTTGCCAAAATAATACAAACACCACTTTAGTTGGGCCCTGTCTGTACAAGATAAGATCTTTTTTATATGCTTGTTAGCATTCCTTTCACCAAGAGATGACCAACACCATTTCTATCCTAGAAAAATTGGTACTGGAAAGCTTCAATTGCCATTGTTGCAGATCATGCAATGACCTTTTCTTGATAGCTTTTGTCCATTGGATATGTTTCAGTCAGTAAAACATTGATTTTTTGTTTGATCAATGTTCTACTTTGTGTTTTTTTGACTAGCTATATTCCTATTGTAAGGTTTAGGGATAATTGGAATATTCATAACATCGATATATTTGAAAATTATGGTTTTTTCAAGGTCCAACCAGAAATTAGTAACAACCCAGAAGCAGGTGGATGAGGTAGGTTGAAAACAGAGTACCTACCTTTTATGCTTAATTATAATCAGGACTACCTTTGCACTGTAATAAATACTCTTTTTTATAAAAAACACTCATTGATAAAACTTGTGATAAGGTTTCCTGCACTTGTCTATGATTATAGACATCTTAGATTTATTTGAGTTTGTTTAAAGCTACTTAAAAAATTGTTTTCTTGGCTTCCAAATTGAAAAATGTGCCCTTTTGTGATTGAAACCTCTGACTTCTCTTGTGCAACTTTACTTGTCCTTTTTTTAAAATTGCTCCACAGTTACAAGAGCAGCATTTCAAGACGTTTGAAGAGTCTTTCATATTTTTAAAAAAATTTATTTATTTTTGAGTCATTAAGGTTTCCATTTGAAGTCCTTGCTGGACAAAGAGTTTTGAACCCATTTATTGATTCAATTCAGACCAAATATATTCTTTTGAAGTGAAGCATTTACATTTTGCAAAACATGTTAGCATTTTCTAGGATTAAACCTTTACTATAATTGCTTTAATATAATCTGGTTATCAAGAGTTTGTACTTTTGAGATTGAGAAAGGAACTACTAGGTGATCTAAAAATTTCTTTTATTTTCAGATAAATGCTGCAAATATTTGTTACATTGTTTAGCATTTCAACATTTTATTTCATTTCATTCCATCAATCATTCAAGAATTCCTCTGTAGTATTCCTTTGTAGTGTAGTATTGCAGCTTAAGAATGCTACTTGGATCAAGTCTGTGAAACATGTGGTGAACAAAAATGATGTTTCTATGGTTAAAACACCTTTCTGCTGCTAGATAATTGATTCAATCTATAAAAATGCAAAGCTGGCGGTATTTCTTTTTGGGGTTATTCATCTATTTTTTGGTAATTTTAAGTGGGCTCCCCATTTATTGTTATGGATTTTCCATCATTTGTAATAAGAGTGCATCAATTCTAGGTGGTGGGTATTATGAGACAAAACATGGACAAAGTTTTGGAAAGGGACAACAAACTTTCAGATCTAGATAACAGGGCAGGTGAGCCTCAAGTCATATATAAAATTATAAGTGCTTGAATACATAGCCAGCCAACAGATGTAGTATTTTGTAAATGTTACATCTGACTTTTTGTGAAGAGTGGAGTATATTTTTGTCTGTGCAAGGACTTTTTAGTCTTTAGATATATAGCCCAATTCCCACTCTAAGAAATGAAGTTTCAAAGTCTTTGGATATACATTAGGGTATCAAAAGTATTGCACCACCTCAAAGTAGGAGAAATGGCGCATTAATGATCAAAAGCTATTGTTATGCAAATTAATTCTGCTTTTAATTGGTGAATGGCAATTGGTCGAAAGCAAAACAACCACCAATCAAAGCTTCAATTTATTAAGAGCATTTGTTTGAAAAATGACAGTACCAAATGTCTTTTAACAGTTTCAAATTGCAATATTTTGCCGGGCAGCTGCAAACTTTTAAAACCACAATAAGCCTCCTTGAAATTGATGCATACATTTGGTCAATGTATCAAAAGCCATGTGGATCATGGTTTGTAACATTTTTCACTTGAAGTCAAACATTTTTAGTGATGATAAAATCATGATTTGATTCTGCCTACGTCAAGGCTTTTATTCCTTTTGTTTGGAAACAAATCTTTTTGTAAAAATGGTTTCTGTTTATTCAGGTAACTTTTTATTTTGTGTTTCTGCATTCTGGACAGATTTTGAGCTACAAAACCTTGCTCATCGTTGAGTTTCATTTCTTTTACTGCTTCTAGGTATAAATGCAGTGAAATACAACCGACAATTTCTCTCCCCTCTAACATCAATCTTTTTGGTTGCCCAGTTCTTGGTTTCTTTGCTACTGTAGCACTCTCCGGAAATCTTTTTTTGTTTTCTCGCAGCTGTTGTGTGGCTGTATCTAGCTTGGTCAACATTTTTTTAAAAATAAAAGACCACTTCCCTGTAAATATTTTGTAGAGACTGGTCTCTCATTTCTCTCTTCGGCATGGTCTACATTTTTACAACAAAAATGTTTTCACGTAATTCATGCATTTCTAACTAAATTTTCTATGGCATCAGCAAAAGTTTCAAAACTTTTCCTGCTGAAATTTGCTATAAAATACGCCTATTTCAACTGATTCATGCACTCAAATGTTTTGTATTGTCAACAAAGATGAAAAAAGTGTTGCCATTTTGAGCAAGGTGGTGCAATCCATGTAAAGTCTTTGTAAGTTGCTTGATGTTCATCTGAAAATAAAGACAGGAAAAATAAATCCTTGTAGATGGCATTCAAAATGTGTTTAATTTCTTGGGACTTTTAGGCCTCGTTTGGATACAAGTGCTTGTATTAATAATATAGTTATATAAAATATAAAGCGACAGCCACAAAATGCAGCAAGCTTGTTGTAACATTGCATTTTTGCTGTGTCTAGAATCATTGCAAGCTGGTGCTTCACAATTTGAATCCAATGCTGGTCGGTTGAAGAGAAAAATGTGGTGGCAGAATTGTAAGGTAAGAAAAATTCACTAAAGATATACCAATACCTGAATTACAAACATGCTCAAGTTCGTGTTTCACAGCACATAAATTGGCTCATAGTTTTCTGGCTTTTGCTAATTATTCAGGCAACTGGCCTGGCCATGCTCCCCTCCAGGCGCTCTTCAAATGATGGAGGGGAGCTACATATTGCTCTCTTAAAATGCTCTAAAAAGCAAATTGCTCTTCTTGAAATCAATTTATCATTTCTTTCTTTTTATATTTATCTACAAACAGCTCATCTGGAAATTACTGTGAGAGCTGTTTACTGCTCCACTGCTAAAAGTCTTATGGCCAGGCCTGAGTCAATTTGTGTTCCTTGAAGCTCAGATAATCTGAACTGTTAATAATTTCAAATATTGTCTTGTATTTTCTCTTTTGTAACATGGAAATGTATTCATTTTAGATGTGGGTGATCTTGATTGTTGTTATCCTTGTCATTATAGCTGTCATTGTCAGTGAGTATTGCTCATTTTGAATCTTCTTCAGAGTTGAAAGTGTTCCCTTCATCAAAGAAACATAAATTTTTGAAAACTGAATATGGTCTCTAAAAGCATCAAGGATTAGTAATTAATCCTTGGTTGCTTTTTAATCTGCATAGTCTGAATTACCAAACTCTGGCAACAGGGGTGGATAATTCCAAAAAAAGTTGATCGGCTGGTTGTTACCCTGTGTAGTGATAAGTGGTCTCCTGCAGATAAAAACCTGTCGTCCCAGGTGCAGGGGAGCCTGAGTTTTCCATCCCTGCTAGTATTTTATTGGAAAACTTAGAATGCTGGTTTGTCACTGCTAGTTTTGTTTGTGAATCCAGTCACTAATTTTTCATACAAGATAACCAAACTGGCTGTGCTTTCTTAGATACAGACAAAATATCTTCCCCATTACAGATATCATTAATATTTTTACAAACATTTGCACTTTTTATTAACTTTTCAGTTTGGGCAGTTGCTGATAACAGTTCGAAAAAATCATAGATCTACAAAGAAGATTCAAAATTCCATGACAGTTGAATCAGCCCATGACAATGCAATATTTCTTGTTATAATTTAATTTCATAGTAAACCACCAAAAAGTTTTGTCAATATGCTTAATTTAAGTACAAGTTTTGATGGGTCTTGGTAAGTTGTACAGGGGTCTTTGTTCTTCATCTTTACTGAAGGATTCTAAATGCAGTAAAGGCTAACTACATTCTACATACGGTTGTGATTTGCCTTTTTCTTTTTAATATTTTTTGTGTCACTAAGCCCTCAACAGATGCATAAGAAAGGCACATTAAAATGCTCATTTCATTGCAGTAGTGTTATTTATTTTGGAACACAGCACCTGAAAATTGTATTTCTATGTATGTCTGTGAAACAGTCTCTGCCCTACATTGATACAAAATTTTATTCTTTGGGCCAGTTTCTCTTTTGATGACACTGTTATAGTAGATGTTTACTTAAAAGCTTTACATCATTGTTGTTCTAGGATAACATAAACATGCTTTGCTCAACTTGGCTGCACTGCATATTGATTTTCCTCTATATTTAGCTACATTTCAGGACTTGCTTTTGCATGTAGTGATTAGCTATTTTTTGCAACATTTCTTTGTTGTAATTATGTTAAGTAATGTAATTCTTGATTTATACATTTGATCAAATTAAACCACTCTCTTAGTTACCAGACATTGTCTGTATGCAATTTTTGACAGTATGCACTGCTTTACATCAAATCAAAAGTTAGTGTGCCATCAGCTAAGAAAGAAATTTAAAATTCACTTGGTTAATAGTAACAATGAGATAGAAGTGAAGATTAAAAGTCGAGTAAAATGGAAAACCATGTTTCATTGTTGTCATAAGGATTGATGGACAAAATGGATGATTTTAATGAAGCAATTTTAGCTATAAAATTTGTAGAGAGGGCATGTAGCCTGTCAATTTATCATGCAAATGTTTGCTTTCTCAAGGGATTCATGTAGAAGGGAGTCCAGGCTGTCATAATCTGCCAGTTGACTATTCGAAACCCCTCAGATTGATGACATCTTTATACGGTAAAAAACCGACAAAATAGTCACAATCCTTTGTTCGTTCTTCTATGCCGCTTATCACATCTTCTGTGCCATGTTCGTTCTTCTGTGCCACTTATCACATCTTCTGTGTCATGCTCGTTTCCTTGTGCTTGAAAAGAAGCCTCCGCTGTATATCTAACAGATCTTTTTGACTTCATCAGAGTTGTGGGAAATTCTTTTCCTGTGAACCATTTAGGCGTCAAAGGGTCAAGTTTATCTTCGTAATTCCAACTACAGGCTGTTGGGTCAGGTCTTATAGTACTTACATGTGAACAGCGAAGCTAAATAAAGGATGTTGAGTTTACACGCTTCAACTCTTTGACTTCAAGACAGAGTCCAGAAAAGTCCTCAACCTACCTCCGGTCAAATTTTTCCCCGTCAAAACTTTCCTCCAATTTTTCAAGCAATCGACTTGGACAGGGCGTGGCTGGGGAGTGGCTACGGAATAAGGGGTGACAGACACAATGAATCGAGACAAAGTTATGCCTTTGGGTCGATGGTAATTATCGCATACGATAAAACTTTGCTAGAATGCCAATCACATTACAGCTCAAGAATAAGTTTTCCTTTTAAAATGTCGAATAATGAAAATCGATGGAAACATGATATGATATACATTGAAAAATTTCACAACTATGAAACACGAACAGCATTTTCTTTTCAGATGCGTTGTCTGGCAGTAAAAGGGCGTGGCCTAGAAATTTTGCGTCTGTTCGTGCCACCACTATTCAACTGTGCAAACAGGGCTGCCAGGTCTCAAAATTGGCCAAAGCCAAATCTTGTGTGTCAAAAATTCAAATTAAGCCAAATATGAAAACGAGGTTTTAGAACAATAGAATCAAAGAAATGAAAACGAGGCATTTAAAGGTTTTGCAAGTTAATGTTAATTTGACAGTATCCGACAATTGCTTTCGAAAATAAGGTATAGTTAATAGAATTAATATTCTATGCATCTCTTTCTGATTTCTCGTGCTTCGACAGATTAGATGCTTTTGGAGCAATTGCTTGGTGACATAACTTGCAAAAAGTGTTTTGTGTTCAATCAGAAGCGCTGTTTCTTGTCTTCCTATGACTTAGCGTAACGCCGCCCATTCTCGTACAAAGATTTCCATTTAGACATGATTGCAAGAGAACAAGAAACAGCGACGATTACCCTATGCTAAAGGCTGGTTTTCATATCGTAATTCCTCGGCGATGGAAACCCGAAAGTCTCAAAGAAATGGACTAAAATGTGTTATCCTATTAAATTGAAACAGCTGTTAACCGAAATATCTGTTTAAAATTCAAAGGTTCAGAAAATTTTGAGAATTTTTCATATAAATCCAAAATAAGCCAAATTTTTGGCCAAATCCAAATCATATTTTGAAAGCCAAACAAATTTTCATAAATCCAAATTTCTGGAATCCAAATCCAAATAAGAAAAATCCAAACTGGCAACCCTGTGTGCAAAATTAAAAAACAAGACCGCAACAAAGAAACAAGTGCAAAATAAGTTGTTTTATTTGTCTTTTGAAACTCTATTTTACGAAAACCTTCCTCCAAATATCTATTGTTTCTCAAACCTTCCTCCGGTCAATGACCGTGCAACCGTAATGACCGTGGGACCGACATCGTGTAAACGGGGTCTTAGGTTCCATTCACCATACGCCCTATACCCTATACCACTCTTGTCAACGCATGATCGAAATAGTTCTTCTTAAATTTGCTAAAACTGTAGTCGGTTTTCAAGATTTTTCCCTGTCGAAAATATCACCATTGCACCCAGGGGCGTAACTTGGCCAATAGTTTTGGGGGGGTGAAAAGGGTTTTTGCCCTGCAAAACTGAGTGGTGCCCTGCAGAC
>NW_027019541.1:623568-669750 GCF_013076305.1 Rhopilema esculentum | reverse complement strand
TGTCGAACACCCCCACCAAAATTATTGTCGATTTCGCAGGGCAATACGATATGATTTTCGCAGGGCGCCAAGGACAGAGCTTTGTTGTCACGCATTTAAATACACCTTCTGGATATTCGTAATTTTTTAAGAGCTCGTTTCACTTTTGAATTTTTGAAATGGAAATTTATTTATATTTTGCTATTGTTTAACTCCCTTTCTTGCTGTATATTGCATTTTAGAGAACGGAAAAAGGTATGTTTCAGGTAGAGCTTCGTTTATTAGCAAAGCGAAAGCATTGCTTACCGAAAGTTCATATGCCAATTGGATGCAAATGATTGATGCATTTTAGTGTTTATGAGAGGCAGATTGATGTCCATATAAATTAATTTTAATGTGTTAATATTATTTTCATGAACAAGCCACGGCGGGAGGAATAAGGGGCTGATAATCGCTCACTTGTTGGGTCAAGATTAGGAATTTTTTTATCATTTTTTCTATTATTTTAAGCATGTGCTTATGGAACTAAAAACAAAATAAATCGTTTTAAGATACTCCGATTTTTGTTTCATCTAATTGCTTAACTTTTTTTCGCGTATAATTTTTATTATTTTCTTTGGTTATTTGCATTAATTTCAAGTTAATCATTTTTCTGTATCATTGCAATGTTTAATTTTGGATGTGTAAACATTGGCCTTTCTTGATACATAGATATACTTGGTGCGCACATTTCGTTCAGTTGAAAATATTATTCTTCTTTTCAATGCAACAACATTCTTCTCTGTCATTCACACTACGTGCAATCTGAATGTACGTAAAGGTTGCGTTTCCTTTCGCGTTCCCAAACGTCCTAACACTGAGAGTTTTAGCATGCTCGCCCTCTAATTTTCTTATAAATACAATAATATTTTCAATAAAAACAAAGTCAGCTTCTTTTTAGCACAATTAGTAATTTTGCTAAATTTTTTCGGTCTGAAAGATTGTCTTTTTTTAGGTCCCTTTTTACAAGGGGTAGGTAGATTCAAAAAGAAATTGTCCACGTCGGATTCAAAGATGTGGGTCCTCCTACTCACTAGACTCGCAACTGCTTAACCCACTGGACTACAGATTTCGTGTGCATTCTGTCTCCCCCCCCCCCCCCCCCCCCCACACCCCTCCGGTAGTTTCGCCCCTGATTGCACCAAAATAAGGCAAAAAGGAGTTGTTCATGGGTTACGTTCAAGGGCGGATCCAGACAAAAATTTGACATTCTCAAAATCCATTATGACCGACGGACCACGCCCATTTCTCAGATTTGTCGGATTTCTGTCTTTTATGGATGCAATGATTAAATAAAATTATCGTAATTTTAAGAGGAGAATAGAAACAACCAATAACCAATAAAAAGTGGCAGACACCCAGAGGGGATGAAGGGAGGCAGTTGTGCCCAAACATTTTTGGAAGACAGTGGTTTTATATTCTAAAAAGAATGGACAAATGTGATGTCATCTTATCAAAATAATAGGCTTGCCCCCTCAAAATATTGCCCGAAAATAATGATGCAACATTAAAGAATTTCTCAATAAGCATAGCAACACTAGTAATTGAACATTGGATAATGCAGCAAAAAATAACACAAAGATCAAGACAAAATTGAAATTGGTTTTCTAATGGTTTAAGATGTATAATTTTATAGAAAGAAGTGTAGTTTTGTGGACATCCAAATTTTTGATAAAAACTTAAGGGCACAAGACTAATCATAGAAAAGAGTTATTAACGAAAGTTGACCAATGAAATTACTAAAAATACAGGCACTTTTCAGAGTAAACAAGCCATAGAAACTTGGACAAAGAATTGGGTAAAAACCTTTTCTAGTAACAAAAATAGACTGCTAAGGCTAGTCAACTTATTTCTGGATTTAGCTCCATTACTGTTTAGAATGTAGGAAATTACCATTAAATTAGTACAGATTTTCTGACCATTATTCTTCTTGTATGTCATGCGCGGAGACGTTTATACTCTTCCAAAATTCCCTATCTTGCATCTTAAAATGTATTTATTCCCATCTGTTTCGATTTTTCAGTAGAAAATTCTTATTTTCTATGGTATATGTTCTAACAAGATAAAAAGATTTTTGTTTCATGGCACAGAAAGGGTGTTTCTTCTTAAAAGGTCAATAAATTTTCTCTAAGTATGCTTTGATTTTTTCAAGTGCTCAGCAATTAGGGCCATATACCGTAAATCCTCGAACTAGCCCCCTGGGGCTTATTTATTTTTTATATTTTTGGATTAGGGCTTATTCGAAGGGGAAGGGCTTATACGAGGGGGACTTATAAAATTATTGTAGACATTAAGAAGACATTATTAAAAGATCTCGTTTATTTTAGCAGGAATTTATTTATGAGCATTAATTAGTTTTCATGCAAAGTATAAATTTTGAGGTAATTCAATAAAACGCAAAAGACAACCTCAGATGCCCAAAAGTCATCAGATTTAAGGGGGCCAATTCAAGGATTTACAGAAGCAGTAGGGCTTATTCGAGGATGGGGCTTAATAAAAATTTTTAATTCTAGGGTGGGGGATTATTCGAGGGGGGGGGGCAAATTCGAGGATTTACGGTACGGGGCTGGCGAAACGTATTTGAAAGTGGCGGGGCCAAAATGTGAGGACTGTAGATGGGTTTAGTGATGGCCAATGGCTGGTTGCCAGTAGCGGAAGCTCATTTTTCAAGTAAGGGGGGGGGGCAATGCCCACAAAGCAAGCAAATTTGCTGACAGATGACATAATGTTACCAACAAAACCGACAATTTCTCCATTGCAATTTCCGCCACTGCTGGTGGCAGAAAAATCTTGTTCTAGAAATAATTTATTTAATGATGCTCTTTCGGGTTATGGGATTGAAATTCAAAAATTCCAAAAATACTATTTTTGTGACGTCATATCTTTGGTACTCTATATAGCCTGTGTATGGGTCTGGACACGCCGGCTATACTCTATATAGAATCTCAATTTCATGGTTTCATCCTACATTTACCACAAACAATTTCGTCAAATAAATTTTCGGCGGATAAATTTCGTCGAAAATGTTTTCGGACAGCTTTTCAAAATTTCGTCGTGACAAAATTTCGTCGTGGATTTTTAACACAATGATAGCAACTTTTTACCAAAATCTTCAGAGGCAAAACAATACAGGTTGCTTTGATTCAACACACCAGGCTGCTTTTTTACACAGAACAGCATGTCCGAAAAATCAAATTAAAGCGGTCAAAAGAGACGCTTTCAGCATTCAAAGATTCTCTACTCCATATTTATACGGCATGAAAGTTTATAAACAGAGTATAATTAAAAGCATTAGTGTGAATATAAGTATAAGATTCGGAAAGCATAAGACCATCCAACAGGAAAAGTTGGTCTCGTAATTTTGTTTTCTGTAGAGTTCAAAATTTGGGTTGAAATATGCAAATACCTTGAACGAATGAAAGAAATAGTGTAGTGATTCCATTCATTCTAATTTTTCCTCACCTATCGCCATCCATTTTTACTTTGTTTATTTTACCTACAGTAATTTCTTTACATCACTACCTCATCACTACACTCTACGAACATATCACTATGTCAACATTTCCTCTCTTTTGTTTAGGCCCTCATTAACCCTACACATCTACCTAAATCTCAATTCATAAACTATTCACACTTAGCCTAGCCCTTCCTATCCGTTGTTTTCCTTACATCATTAGTGTTAATTCTAGATATTCATTTCTGTATATAAGCATGTTAATTTTTATGTAAGTTAGTTCAGTTCATAGTTCAGTTCACATCAGAGTTACACAGGCAACACACTGTCTCTCTCACTGGCTCCGTGTTCTCTGCACGTAAAATAAGACACGCTGGGTTGGAAATGACACGTTAGTCAAGGATGGTTTTATTAGTGAACGAATCGCACATAACAAGGCTCAATTCTCGTTACACTAAAATAGTACAGTTGAGCATAAAAAGACAGAGGTGGAAACTTTTGAGACGGGCGACAAAAGACAGTTCTAGAACAGGTAGCCAGGGTGGTAAGATTTGAGGGGGAGGGGGGGGCAAAAGTGAGTTGATCAAAGGAAAATTGGAGTCCACACGCTTTTAAACGCCAAAAACGCCTTTTTCAAAGATATTTTTTGCTATGGGGGGCACCCGCCTCTCTTGCCTCCCTCTCGCTAAGTTAGAACTATTTTTATTGAACAATAGTTATAATGAAGATAATTCAAGAACCGACAATGATGATGATGATCATAATAAGAATAATCATGAAGACGATGTAAATGAGGAAAAGACATTGAAGAGATAAAAAGGATACAATAATTTGATTCGTCACCTCATGTAAGAGTTTTTCTATGCGAATTCTCAAATATCTTAAATGCAAAAAATTTCGTCGTGACCAAATTTCGTCTCATTTTGAATTTCGTCGACGAAAATTTCGTCAAAATATTTGTCCGAAATTTTGTCACGATGAAATTTTTACACCAATTTGACTTACGGCCTCGTTTTGAAAAATTCTTCAAAATTTATTTGTATAAAATTTTTGACCTCATATTCAGATTGAGAGCAATGATTTTAGTCTAATTGTAAGTTTCCATTATCATATTGCTCACGATATTGAGTTTATGACGACATGAAGATAAAAACTTTATAAGGGATTTGACCGTGATTGGCGACTAGGGGGGTAAAGTTTCCCCCGGAACGATTTTTGCGGTCAAATCCTTTACAAGTTTTCAAACTTCATTTCTCCGTGAAATCTAAAATACAATCTGAAACAATATCAAAAATGGTATCCCGCCTAAAATTATGGCGATAAAACCAAATCTGCGCTTAAAAAAGTCGTATAATTAAGTTTGGAGAAATTTCCAAAACGAGGTCGTAAGTCGAATTGGTGTATTTTGTCAATCTTTTTGTTGTTGCTGTTGTTTTGGTGGGAAACGCGAACGCGATTTCAAAGATGAGTCTATTCATAAACATATGGCAAGGAGCTTCGAAGCGAATTGAGAGCAAACAAATTCAAATGAAGAATTCTATGCTTAAAAATACGGAAAATGAGAAGAGCAAAGCTCAGGTATGGTGATGGAAGTCTGGAGAAAAATACATCACCATACAAAGCTAGAGTTATGTCCAATCTGGGGAAGCTGGTTAGGCCGAAATGCGGCTTGACGATGACATTTCTTTTGTGCATTTTCTCAACAGCAACGTTGTTCTTAATTGGGACCTATTACAGAGGCTCATTTTGGAAAGAAGAGGCTTTCAAAAATGTTGAATTTGATGTTAAAGAGGTTAAACAAACTGAGGAATTTCAAGATGTTTTGAGCGATTCAAACAGAATGCCTTCAATCAAAAGTGGTAGGTTTCAAGATAGGATACCCCAGAAGTTATCTCAAGAAAATGATGAAGCTAAATCTTTTGAAAAAACGTCCGAAGTTGAGAAGGATAAACAAAATATCGTAGTTGCGAAAAGGAAAACAGAAAATGGAGAACAGAAAGTTAACACTGCAACTGAAAATGCAGAATATTTTGTTTTGCTTCAACTTGTCAATGCTCATAGTGGAAGTAAATTTGCGGATAATTTCTACAATTGTATTAAATCAATAATGAAAAGAACAAAGCTAGATTTGAAATTTTTGCTCACTGTTGACGATGTTAGCAAAGCTACAGCAGAGAAAGTGTTTCAAGAAGTTGCCCATGACCTGAACCTGAAGAAAGAGAAAATGCCAAACAGGACATACTTCCCAATTGAACAAGTGAATGAAAAAGTTTTCCCATACACAAAGGCATTGCAGGTAACAGGTTTTGAATTCAGCAGTATATCTGACAGGAGTAAAGGGTGTATGAAATCCAAATTGTTCTGACATTTTGCTTGCACCATCTGTTGTTGGTTGACAACAATCCTTGGTCTGGATTTCATGCCAGTTTTTGACGAGATCTCGGGAGTGCACAAGCTATTACCTGGGAGTGCAATATCAAATTTCTCAGTGATTCTTGAGTGTGTGCATATTTTGTGCGGCACTTTTCCTGTTTACATCCATTTCACATCTCTGGGAAATCCTGATTTAAAATTGAACTATGCTTACCTATCACCACCATCAATGGCCGTTATTAAAATTCCTAAAGATTTGGCAAGTAAAGAGATAACTTAAAAAAATAATCATTATTTTTTAAAATAATCATAAAAAGGCATTATGTTTAAAAGGGCCAAAAATATGATCTCACAAGCAAAGCCACAGAAAGGGGGGCAAGGGGGCAAATTGCCTAAGGTCCTTGATGTCTAGGGAACCTCATAAAAAAGGAATTCAATTTTAAGAATGGAATTCATTTGTTTATAGTTGAATAATAGTAATCTGTTTATAGAATGGAAATAATAGTAAAATATGACAATGAAACAATTGAAACAAAGTAATATTGAAACAATTGCAAGAAAATGACTGCAAATGATATTCTGCAGCCTAGTCTGCAGCCAATCTAAAGAAAGTCACAAAAATTTTCTGCTCGCTTTGCTTGCAAAGGGGCCTTTCTTTTTCAGTTTTGCCTCAGCCCAACTGAAAAGTTTTTGCAGTTTTTCCAGCTCACTCAATTTAGAATGACACATTCTTTTCCAATCTCAGTTGTGGAAAAATTTACAAAGTCATTTTGCCATATTTGAAAAAACTTTCTAATTTGAACCACATCCAAAAACATGCCCAAACCACGTCCATCTTTCGGGTGTACAGGGGGAAACCAATTTTTTAACAAAAATCTCTTGGGAATGCAGTTGCCATGGAATTCATACTGGATCCTTGAGCGTTGATAAACGCCAACAGTCACACCAGAAAGTCACATAGGTTTCTACTTAATGATTTCGACTGTCACCAAGGCTAGAATGTACTACTTATTATAAATTACAGTATAGGTAATTATAAAATGAGTGCAACTTTATAGTAAATGTTTATACAAGAAAGCAACTCCCTTTGTTTTGATTGGTTTGCTTTTGATTGATTGGAAAATAAAACAATGGTTCCTGAGAAGGCTGCCAGTGTTCAAAGATGCCTTCTTTTCATCATCTCTCATTCCCATACACCAATATAATCAAAATTTGTGTTTCAGTACTTTATTTTGATATACTCTGCTAAATATTCTTTAAGTCATGTTGCTAGTGTATTAGTAAAGAACTGATTTTTTATAGGGGCAGAGGACCATCAATAGGAAATTTTACTAATGAAGCCATAGATCAAAAACATTTTGGGTTTCATTTCACCAACTGAAGGGCAATGGCATGTTGAAAATTACGAATTAATATTGTTAAATACTTTACATGCCTTAATGATATAGTTGGCATCATGACAAAAGTAACTTTTTACTGGTTTTTTATAAAGTGCTTGATGCCATGGAGACAGAGCTGTACTTGTTTCTCATTTTAAGATACTGTATTTATTCTATTACAAACTGGCCTTGATTATAAGCCCTAGAAAATGAGTTCATAAGAAAAAAGAATGTAAGCTGCCCCTGATTATAAGCAGGACCCACAACACCATGCATAGATACTGTAAAAGCTCCATTAAGCCCCCAGGGGACTTATTTATTTTCTTCAGTCCTTGAGAGAGGGCTTAAAAGAGATGGGGGCTTATTAGAGGGGGGTTATTTATAGTTCAATGTAAAAGTATGATAGAAATCCCCTTATGCATTTCTGTTATGAAAATGTCATACAATTGTTCTCAAAAACTTCGCTAGCAGCTTCAAAAATTTCTAAAAACCTATCAATTGTATTGTCCTCATCTTCCTCAGAGTCACCAGGATCAATTGATTTCCCCTGGGAGCAGGGGCGGACACTTGATCAATTATTGGGGGGGGGGGCAAGCCTATTGTTTTAATAAGGTGACGTCACATTTCTCATTGTTTTAAACAAAAGACCATTGTCCTCTAAAGTATTGGGGGGCCGTCACCCCCTCTTGTCCCCCAAGTGTCCGCCACTGCCTGGGAGATCTTCTAAACAAATTTCAACTGACTTCTTAGGTGCACAAATGAATATTTAGATGAGCTGTATTTAATGCACACAATCCACACCTTTCAAGAGACCCACCCAATGCACATGTTTTCTTTGTTTGACATTAAATGCTTAAGAGGCTTAATAGAGAAGGGGCTTGAATTTTATGGTACTTGTTTTTTGATGACAGATGAAAAGCTTCCTACATGTTCAAAAACTACCTCTGTGTAAAAATAGACATTGAAAGACATATTCAAGTAGCAGCAATATCATCCAGCAAAATTATCCAACAAAATAAAACACACATAGCAAAACTTGTCAAAAAATAATTATAAATGGGGGTTTCTCAACTGCTAAATACAGTCTATTTGTTGTATCAGCTGATAGCTTTGAGTTTTTTTACTTTAAGCTGTTTTATTAAGTTTTCAAATGAAAAAATTTCACTTTTGCCAGATTTTTCATTTTAGTTTTCAAGAGACATCCTGTGCATATTTAAGAAAGTTTGATAGTTCCCAAGGATATCCATGAACCTTTTGGCAATGATGTAATAATAGCTGTATTGATAAAGGTCATATTTTCATTTTCACAGCAACTATTCAGCAGCGGAGAAGGAGCATATTATAGTCATGCCATATTCTTCATTGCACCAGTAATACACAAGATTTTGCCAAAAAATATTAAACGTGTTGTTATGCTTGATACAGACCTGCAGTTCCGGGCAGACATTAAGGACCTCTTTCGATTGTTTGACAGCATGTCTGAAAGGGCCATAATGGCTCTTGCAACTGATCAGCAACCTGTTTATAGGTTTGTTGGTTTTATATTTAATCAGCATTTCAATATTGTACATGCCAATTTGATGTATAGAGTTCCTTTACATGAATTTTGCTGATTTAAAATGCAAAATATTCCAGGCAATCCCTATTAGTTTGAATCAGGCAGGTAGTTGCTAATCAAAATAGTTTAGTTGTTTATAAATTTTTATGCTGATGTGAAGCTCGGTTTCTAGAGCACACTAGTCAGAAATTAATGGATAGAGTAAAACAGCATGTTCTCGCCAGCAGCAGGCAAAAAACGGTTCAAAAAAGAGAACAGCCATGGTGTATTTGCAGAAGCTAAAATCCCCAAATAAAATGTAATTCTGCAATTGGTCAACACTTACTTACAAATCTAGAATGTGCCAAAACATATAGTGAGAACAATTTAAAAATCATTGGGCAAACAAAGTCATTGTTTCATTTAGGAGTTTTGAAATCTGTTTAATATATAAATTGATTTGAGATTTTGATTTAAGAGGATCCTGATTTGTGTAAAAAGAGTTCATTCCATACAGGTGCGACATAAAGTGTTTTGACATTCTTTTAAAAATAAATCTATCAATGGGTATCACTACATTAAAAAATCCTTTAGGTCTAGAAAAAAAAGCTAATTGTTTTTTTTGCGCTGTGTTGAATTAATGCAACTTTTCTCTAAGATATTCTGATTTTTTAGACATGTCCTTTGGAGCTATCGGAACAAGAATCCTGGAACCAAAGTTGGTGGTCCTCCACCAGATGGTCTAACTGGTTTCAACAGTGGTGTGAAGCTGGTAAATGTAGAAGAAATGAGAAACAGCAAGCTTTACAATCAGTTGATTCAAGGACAAAATGCCTCTAGGCTGGCCAAAAAATATGATTTCAAAGGACACCTTGGTGACCAAGATTTTTACTCATTAATCAGCTTTGATTATCCACATTTGTTTTACAACCTTCCTTGCCAATGGAACAGACAGTTATGCACCTGGTGGAAAAACCATGGCTACCAACATGTATTTGACATGTACTTTAAATGTGATGCCCCATACTATGTCTTGCATGGCAACTGCAACACACCAATCCCAAGTGAATAGCAAAGCTTAAAAAAAGTTGCCAGGCAGATTATCCAGCACGATTCATCTGTTCAATATGACCAAAGTTAGAACATATTTCAATTATTTATTTATTCTAAATAAAACTTATTGATCACAATTAACAAGGAGAATTTCAATATCAATATTACAATTTCAAATATTTTTGTCTGTATTTAAGTGGGAAGTGTCTCTTTTCCTGCAACTATGGTGAAAAAATAACAGGAAACATACAATCATATCAGATTGTATACTCTTGGTTATCAATTTGGAATTTCAAAGCAGTAAAATTTTTAAAGAAAGCCAAGATAAGCAAAAAGCTGTTTAATATGTTCCAGAAAATTCAATTTTTAAAGCTAAAAATTTTATAAGTTCAATTTCTGTAATTTGGCTTTAGAAAAAATGCCATTTTTGAGTCCTGTTTGCCTTGCTGAGAGAATCAACAGCTTTTCTGATAGCACTTTTCGTTTTTGATATATTAATATTAAAGTCTGGAGGCTTGACATAATTCCATTGAAACAGAAGCAATAGTTTTAAATGAAAGTTGCATTTTCTCAGATTATACAACATGACTGACAATTGTCAAGCTTTGGAATTGATGCAAATACACAAAAAGTGACATCCATTTTCTTGCCATGTAGGTAAACTTTTCACAAGGGCTCTTACTGTGAATTTTTTGCATCCTATTTCCATTTGTTTCAAAGAAACAGCAAAAAAGGAAATACAGTTTTTATCGCTAGTAGATTAATGATAAACTATATCACAAGTCATTTGATCATTCAAGTCATTTAAAATATGCAAGATACTACTGGTGATCATTTTCAAGAAATTCCCCTTCTTTTATACAGAATAAGGCTTTTGTTACTTTAAAGAAATGTCTAATTCAAGGTGAAGTTACAGAGACACTCGAGGCTCTACACTAGCTTAAATATCCACAATTTTTGTTTTACTTAATTTTGGCTTCTCTGAGAAAGAAAAGAAAATCAAGATCAAACTGGGAAATAAATCTATTTTATTATCTCTGTTTACCAAGTTTCTCATCCTATTATTTTAGCATGTGCTTCAATTGTCCTTCAGCCAAATATGCAAGCAGTGTATCAGAAGATTTTCGATAGAAATTTCCTATTGAATCACTTTTTATTGGTTTGCCAATTGCAGCTCTATTTCATCCATTTCAATCTGTGTGCAAGTTAACATTCATCAGATAAGCGCAAGTTCAGCCATGCATAAAGACTGAAACAAAGTTTACATTCTGCATCAGCAAAGATGCCATACTAGTAGCACCATTTTAATAAAATATATAAACGACAACAAGTATTTTAGGCCTTTTCATTCGTAACTACGCCATACATAAAGCATTATCAAAATGCAATACTATCTGTACACAAAATTAAAAGACTGTTGTTTAGCAAGCCTATGAACACATGCATATTAAACAAGTTTAGCCTCAGGGCCCTCACCACAGGAAGGAGATTTCTCTGCTAAATGAAAGACTATTTATATAGGAATATTTACATAGATAAACCTGTAAATTAAAACAGATGTATTGAATCAAAATACACAAGAGAAATGGCGTCAGCAAAAACATTCCTATGATGGGGGTTAGGGGCAACATGACATTTTATTTACATTGCTGCTATCCCCGTTTGGTATTGTTGGGGCGTGCCCTGAGAAATAGGATAGCCGAATGGTGTCTGTGGATGATAAAAGGTTTGTAACGAGAAAAAATAACGCCTAACATCAAAATTGAAGCACGAAAAAACAAAGCAGGCTGTTTTTCCTAAACACCAAAACATGTCGAAATATGAACTAATATTAACACAACCTTGATTTTTTTTTCTAGCATGCGAGTCCTTGCAGGTGAACCAATGGTTGTTAACTCTAGCGATTTAGGTATCAACTTTCCTCTAAGGCATATCTAGGGTGGTGAGAATTTGATATTTTTAAAGTATTGTGGCCAATAAATTAGTTCTGTCAAAGGCTTTTGCAGATTTGCTAAAACTGATTCAGTTCTATAGCAGTCCATCAAATCTAAGATAACGAATTAAATGGCTTGGCAAAGGCAATTCTTCGATGGATTTGCCATTTGAAGGTCCAATTGTCCTTCGGACCATTACACGACAATGTGTCTGTAGAGATCTTGGTTTTCCTGTAAAAAATGTTTTATTCGAAATTATGGATCATTTCCGAAATTGACTGAAAACTAAAGCTGCTTAAAAACAAATTGCTGCAAATAATTACGGAGTTAGAATCTCAAAAGAGCACCAATCAAGAGGAAAAGCTTTCATATTGTATTATTAGTCCACATCGGTTCTCATTGGTTCTCAAAAAGTATAAACAGACTGGTTCACATTCTCGTGAGTCGTTGAAAAACATTCTTCTGAATAAAGGAACTATTTCTCCCTACAAGTAAATGTTCTCATTCTAGGTCTTCCATGATCAGCTCCAGAGATAGCAAGAACAAGTCTGTAGTAAACCAATAATTTTATGGGCCAGCCAAACTCTTGCCTAAAAGGCCAGTACGTCGAAAAATGTTTTCTACCAGACATTCCATACAATGTTCTTAGATTCAGCTCAATCCAATGACAATGGCAAATTGTTTTCAGAATAACAGAATTGACGTTCGCTTATTCTCTTCAAGATCACTGTGAGTTAAACAGGAGGCTGCTTGGCTTAATTTCATTTTGAAAGCTCTGGTGAACTTAGTAAAGTCTAATAAATAGAGATTTGAGAACAAAGAACTTAAAATTATACAACACGTAGCACGCCTTCAATGGTAAAAGTTTGGGTTACCTTCAGAAAATTTGAGATTGTTCTCTAAAGCATCTTTGGTACTCGATGAAACATTTCTATTCTTTGGGTTAGACAGCATTTCCAGAGCAGTTTCTTTGTTTTTGTCCATCAAGCAAGGGTTAGCACCATATTCCAGTAAAATTGGCACCATGGAATCGGCCTTCTCATTTCTGCATGCTAGTGGAGATGAAAGAAGGTACAATGAATATGTAGACAAACAAAATATCTTTATAATAAACATATCTCCTTGCCGATTCATAAGTATTTTCCTTCCAGTAGGAACAAAGCACAGAATGAATTAGGCTTTCCTTACGAAAAGCAGGATTGTGTATAGAATATGAAGAAAATGGTTTTGAAAGCTGACACCCTTCAGCAGAGTATAAAACTTCAGAATAAGGGCAATAAAGATCATGAAAGAAAATATCTGCCCAGTTGTTGATCGAAAAAGGCAAATCAGAAGAACGTGTGCACATGACCGGTATAGTTACCCAATCAGTGCCGCGTGCCTGTAGGAAATTACCATTGGATTCCAGGGATGAAAACGAACTTAATCTATCTTCTTTTTCGGTTTAATGTGGGTCGCTACCAAAACCGCTAGAAGAAGAAAATACCGGGCTCTGCCAATTATCTGAAACATGTCGTCGTCATTATAGACCTTGGCACAATCTGGGTTATCTAAAAGATGTTGCCCGAAAGAAGTTTAACAGTGTTTTTTGAGTTGACCTACAAGCTTTAGGAGGCTGTTCTCTTTAAGGGACATTTTTGTTTCTTATGCCAGAAGGAACATGTTGTTTTATCCTATCCCACTTCCATTGAGTTGTGAGTCCTACCGTCTAAATTTTTTGAACCATCTATGGGACTATTCAAATAGGCAAATAAGCCTTTGGTACCGCAAACTTTGAAAATAGCACGATCCACATGTTTCCACTTTTCCACTTTCAATATTTCTTTAATTTTTGACAGCCTCTTCGATAGAGTTCCACAGTGTGATGCTACGTAAACTATTTTAAGAATTGTTTAACTTTTGAATGCATAACTTTAAAAAGCATTGTGGGGAAACCTTGAAATATGAAAAATTCAGTTAAGTATGATGATAACTTGGTGACATACGGCCAATGAAAGATCTGAAGCTTGCTAACGCGGATAACTGTTCTAACAGATTCTCCTTTAAGTTATGCGGTCAAAATTCAAATATTCTAAAATTTGATTTTTGACACCATCTTTTTAAAGCACTATGGAATGAAAAAAAATCTACATACTGCAGTTAAGGCTTTGGTTTTGCAAGTTTTTTGCTATAAAATAGCTTCTATGTAGCAAAACGGAAAGGACTGGAGAGATGTAAGTCTTTGCTAAGAGCAGAAATTGAAAGCGTTGGGACTCACCATAGTGCAATGTAGTTTGTCCGGTGCTGTCTTGGATATTAGGGTCAGCCCCTGCATCAAGAAGTGCCAATGCACAATCAATATAATTGTTCTCTATGCAAATATGAAGTGGAGTCTTTCCATCGAGTTTTCCTCGCAGGCCTGTTGATGCATTCTTGGAAAGAAGCATTTTCACCATTTCGCTTGAAAAATACATAAAAAAGACACTTAAAAATCTAAACATCACTTAAAAGACTTGCATCAATATTCACAAAAACACAATTTCACAAATCTTCAATTTGGACAGGAATATTGTAGCCATCATTTCCTAATTATCTGGATTGTCTTTACTACACGAATTCATTTGTTGATTAAATAAAACGAAATTACTTTTCGACGCTTTGAAACATGCAGGCACCGTGCAGCCATTGGGCTAGCAGGGGCTATAGCCCCCCCCCCACTTTTTTCCAATAGAAGGTTAGACAATTTGCGGAAAGCTTACTTTAATGCATTTTGGAAAGTTTACTCTAACAAATCCTGAGTAGTAGTAGTTCTTCTTGACTGGGAACCCTTTTTTGTTCCTGTTCTTGGTGTCTTGTTTTGCGAAATCTATTTTTATAGTAACTGGTATCTTCTCTTGATCGCACTGTTTTTAAATAACAAGTGGAAGGAAGGAAGTACTTTCTAAAAGGGGCATTTTTGGCGTTCTCAAAAATACTCAAAAATTTTCGATCACGCCCTTTTCAGCCCGCCCACTTCTAGACTGGTGCGCGATGCCTGTATAAATGTGCATGATATAACAAAAACTACCACACTCTAATTAGCAAGGCTTTTTTAGCAAGACTTTTTCAGCAAGGCTTTTTTAGCAAGGCTTTTTAGCAAGACTTTTTCAGCAAGACTTTTTTAGCAAGGCTTTTTAGCAAGGCTTTTTAGCAAGGCTTTTTAGCAAGGCTTTTTAGCAAGGCTTTTTAGCAAGGCTTTTTAGCAAGGCTTTTTAGCAAGGCTTTTTAGCAAGGCTTTTTAGCAAGGCTTTTTTAGCAAAGCTGACACAAAATAACTGTTATCGTTAGGTACATCATAGCAGTGAGACTTTTTTTTTATGTTCATAACTTTTAAGTTATAGTAGAAGTTTGGCTAAAATTGAGACATGTTTGCTGTTACTCTGAGTTTCATACTTGCACACTCATCAGGCAGTTTTTTTAAAATTTATCATTGGCACATATTACAAGGTAAGTGTACTCACTTACACCATCAAATGTTAATATACAAAATTTTTGAGAGAAAATTGAACAGAATAAAATAATAAAGAAGATAGTAGGTTACTGAACCTTTATCTGAACCATTGATATTAGACTATTTTGAAATCAAATTAAAGTCAATAAACATATTTAACCAACAAGCTTAATTGAAAGAAGAGTCTTCCCCCCTTTTTCATTTTGAGGGGGAGGTTGAGGCTCTTTTTGCTCCTTCTACTTATGGATTTCCATATGAATTTTTAACATGCCATCAGCCTCTTATTTAGCTCTAGAAACACTAATTTCAATAATGTTCACTCACAAGCATTTCATCATTTTAAAATGCTATCTATAATACCTTTTGACCAATCCATGGCCATTATATATACATTGCCTATAAAAGTAATAATAGCTGATCAGTCTTGTTATGCAGACATTGCTAATATTCATATTCAGATTCATATTTGCAAGAAAATTTGAAGAATTCTAACATTTTCAAAAATTTCAAATTATTTGTGCAAGCTTTGTGAGGAGAGGGAGGCATACGAGCTAAATCAAGCTCGTTCAAACAAGCATCTACTAAGCGTTTGCTGTCTAAAACTAAATTCAAAAGATTGAATTTGTAATTGATGGTATTTGATAATATATTATCAAATATATTTGATAATATCTCTGTTTTGGATAGGCCTACTTTTGTGCTCCTTACAAGGTCTGTAAGGATATCTTAAACTTTCTCTTCGTATAGATTCAAAATAAATTGCAAAATGTTTGTTCAACTGTTCCTTCATATACCGCCTTTGGATAAAGTGTATGAATAAAATAAAGAAGTATACTGCTTTATACTACTACTAAAATCAACCACAATACTTTATAACTGAATATAAAAATGTTTTAACATTTCATACCTGTTCCCTTTCTGTGATGCGATTGCTAGAGGTGTGAGACCCCAATTTTCTTGTGTATTTATGCCACCTCCATTTTCTAAAATAATTTCGGCACATTTATGCCTATTGAAAAATACAGCCTGGTGCAAAGCAGTACAACCAAATCTAGAAAAAAATAAAGAAACTTCCAGACATCGCACTTGAACCTTTGCTAATTTTAAACAACCTTTTTGAAGAAAATCTATAAACCATAAGTTGCTTTTGTAGAACAATAGATATATTTTAGATATTTTGCTTCTGTTTCATTGAATTGAGAACTTACCGATTAAAAGCATTTCATATAGAAAAACTTTACATAATTTGTAACCATTGCAATCTAGCATATATTATGGGATTTATAAGTAAGATTATACAAGTCTTGGATGATGTTTGCTTTCTGATCAATAATAGATATATTCAAACTCATTTGCAAAATAAAAGTAGAATTATCTTCTATTTTCTCAAACCTTGTAGTAGCATGCACATCAGCTTTGGCTTTTAACAGAATACGAACACATTCAACATGGCCTCCATATGTTGCAAAATGCAAAGGAGTCATCCCCTCTGTTGTTCTACAATTTACATGGGCACCTAAGGAAATGTATTCACTCCTGATTAAAAGATATATTGAAGAATTTTTCATCTGAGAACAAAACAGCAAGCATACAGAGTATGGCAAAACCACACAAGAGATCAGTTTATTACAATTTTTCAAAAACTTGAAATTTCAATTAAAACTAAATATTCAATATTAGAAAATATTCTGTTTCTAGGCAATCTGGCTAATGACGAGAGTTTACGGACAGCAAATATTATTGAAATGAATGAGTCTGTCGCACGACCCTTTCTCATCTAAATCAGGCCTTTTGGTAAGGAATTGCTCATAGAGTGGACCAGAGCTTGTGTGATCTCTCTTGTGTGAATAAATTTTATATGAATAAAAACTTGTCTAAACACGCTATCCTTTATAAATTTACACCATGAATGTCATCAATGTACATCATTCTGGGATTATATTGGCAGCTTTTAGAATTTTATTGAAATAAATAACAATGTTTGTTAGCTTAGATTTCCAATATCCATTGAACAATATTTTCTCAGAGTTCACTCGCTATTGTTGAAAACTCTGAGTTTATGATCAGTTTCATTGTAACTAATTTTATTTTTCTCTTCTTGTATATTCACATCTAGGTGCAGCCTTTTGGCTGCTGGTTCATTCACTTTAGTCTTTTGCTGCCTTCCGGGTAAATATCCTATGCTCTTTCAAGGATATCTACCTGCTCTTTTGAGACCAGTTGTTGTCGCTGACCGCAAACATCAAAGCTTCTTTCTGACAAAATGTTCGTCAGCAGGCTAAACCCTCTCTTGATGGCAGAATTGGTTCTGCTCATAGATATAATTATTTCAACAAGGGCACAGAAAATTGTAAATGCCTTTCCTTTGAATGCAATAATTTTTTGTTTTTTTTCTAAAAGACTGAACACCCCCAAGAACACCCTAAGAACAAGCCATAAAATCCCCATTAGGAGGCTGAACACCCTTTAAAGCATATCAAAATCAGCATATCATTCGAAAAATAATTTGGTCAATCAATTGAAATTAATTTTGGGGCAGGAAAGGGCCTGCTAAGTCTAATGCTGTTGGTGTTGTTACAACCAACTGATGTTTTGTGCGCCAAAGGTGTGAGTAGGGTTTATACATGCAGAGCAAATTTGAGTTTGACTTTCTGACGCTCCCTTTGTGCATTCAAGCGAATTGCCTTTGTTTTGAAACTCTTTCACATCCAGTGACAATAAATGATGTAAAAATACAGCATGTGACTTGACTTCCTACTGTCCTCCAGACAATTTTTTTTCCCATCCGCTAATTTGCCCATGTGGTCACAACATAGAAATAACTATTCTGTGGTCATGGTATGCTAATATAGCTAGTGCTAATATATCAATTTTTCACTCGTTAATGAAGATCGCTCCAGGCTTCAGTTGATGATATAACCCCCGTTCACACTTCTGAGGTATAAAACATCTCAGTTAGTTGCAACAACACCAACAGCATTAGACTTATCAGGGCCTTTCCTGCTCCAAAATCAATTTTAATTGATTGGCCAAATTATTTTTCAAATGATATGCCAATTTTGATATGTCTTAAAGGGTGTTCAGCCACTGAATGGCTTGTTCATAGGGTGTTCTTGGAGTGTTCAACCTGTTATAGGGGTGTTCAGTCTTTTAGAAACAACAAAGAATTTTTTCCCAAAGGCCCAAGCCTGATAATATTAGGTGTGCAAACACCTGTACGCTTCCAAACACTCAAGAAACTCCTCAGAAATGCTTTTTATCATATTTGCAGTGCCACGTTTTGATTGATCTTTCTTGTTTGTTTTTATCTAAATTTTTTATTTCTTTTCTGTGCATTATC
Source organism: Rhopilema esculentum (assembly GCF_013076305.1). The sequence goes on along the minus strand of NW_027019541.1, from coordinate 651,193 downwards.
TTGATGGCATTTTCTGGGAGCATAATCACTTATTAAGGCTCTGTTTCCATTACTCTGTTTTTGTATGTCTCTGTTTTCGGATCATTTTGTTTTTGAAATTTCTGCGATTCCAATTTCTCGGGGCCACTCTATTTTGGTCAAAATAAAAACGATAGTGTTCCCAATACTCTGTTTTCATCTGTTTTCATAACCTTTTCCTCTTCAACTACATTACATTTAAAAGGCAATCAAATTGTAAGGTCTTCTTTTTGTAGAAAAAAATTTCCTTCAGAGTTTTCTTCCAGCTTAAAGCAAGATGACTGTCCATTGATTTGTCATTTTCTCCTGCACCTTCACTTGCATTCATCAAGCTCCATCTGGGTCAAATCAATTGTGGGTGGTTGAGATGTTACGTGTGATATTATCTGTTGAGATGTTGCTAATTCATTTTAGTTATGTTTCCTGTGGTTTGATCTACCAGCTTTGTACTGTTTATGTAGCTTGCTTGGGCCACAACAGGAAATATGTTTGTTGATGAAATATTCGCACTACTCGACAAGAAAGTGAATGAGTTTTTCAAAAACACAGTGCAAAATTCCACATAAATTACCTTTTTGCATGAGCAATGAAAAGCTCACAGAGATAGATTTGTGCAAGTGTCTATCAAACAAAAAGGCCTGATCAAAACCTATAAATGCATCTAAAAATCTTCTGAAAGGGATGGAAGGGTATAAAGGCTAACCTGCTTTAATGAGAATATCAGCACATCTTGCATGGCCCCTTGCAGATGTAAAATGCAGCGCAGTCGACTGATCTTCTCCATCTCGAATGTTTGGTGATGCATTCTTTTGGTTTAGCACCCAGACCAAGTCACTTAGACGCCCTTCCTTGGCAGCAAAGAAAAAGGTGTACTTCTGCCCCATCATAAAGTTACCTGGATCAAAAATTCATCAATATACAACCTTGTGTGTGCAAAAGCAAACAAAATGTGTGACATAATGCTGACATAGTATGCAATATGTGCATGCTATTTGGTTTTGGCAGCAAGCTTCCAAGGGGCAAAATAAAGACTAAGAATGGCTCTCACAGTGTGTTACAGCACTTATTAAAGGCTCTGTGAGTACTTCACAAAATTTACTTAGGGTCAGTTATATTTTTTGGAACTTAAATCATGATTATTTTGAAACAATTCCCTGGCCATACTGTGGTAGCCTATAGGATGGGGACCTCTAAATTTTTTTGGGGGGAGTGCTTCCTTAACCCCCTTCCTCCTTTCTCCCATCTCACATACCCTAGATATTTTCCTAGCTCCACCTCTGAAAATAAGTTGCTCGCGTGTTACCTTCATTCCACCTAAAAGGGCTTTCTTAAACATTTTTGGGTACTAAAGCACATAAAATTTGGAAGGGGGTAGCTGCTAGCATCTATGAAAGCTAAACCGATATTTGTTTTTCAAATTTTTTAACCCTTCTCCATAACCTTACAAGACATGATTGGAGCATTACCGAAATTATTTTGACAGCAATTTTTTCAACTTCTGACAGTACGATGGTTCTCATGCTGTTTATTTAGGTGATCAACTCGCAACAAGTCATAATGTTTATTAAACGCTGAAAATCCTAATCAATTGGCATTTTTTCAAAAGACAAACTTGGTTTTTAGCAAGATTTATATATTGTAGTTACGCACGAGCTTCAATGTGTTAAAAGAACATGTTGTATGTAAACAAATTGGAATAACTATATTGAAATAAAGGGTAAATGTTACATCAACACAAAGAAAGATCACGACCAGTTTAAATACCGAACAGAATAAGTCAAAACGAAATATGGAGCATTTTCATTTGAATGATTTGACATATTGGCCTTTTCAAGCCAGACACTGCTCTCTAGACTTGACAAGAACGTTTCAATGATAATGTAGCAAATAAGAAACACCGCAATACGTCGAGAATAAACAACAATAAATACACGTAAATCAGTGAAGGCTAATTTCGCCCAAGCATACGGGGCTTCATCATTGCAATGATAGTCTGTAAAGAGAACCAGATGATACTTTAAGACAAAATAAACAAATACCTGTATCCACAACCATTTGGAAATATTATTCACACCAACCTCTATTGAAACGTGCATGAATCTATCTAGACGTGTATCAATGCTCGCATATCGCCACCATTATTATTTTTGTTTGAGAAAAACAACTTCTCGAAGCTCCTTCCTAGTGAAAACGCAGTCATATGATCCGCTCCGCAGAGGCAGTTCTAAATTTCCTCTTTTCGTTTTTCGTACTCTGGGTCCAAGGCGGTAAGTGTGTGATTGGGCAGCCCGTAACTTTTTTAACATGGACATTTTATACTTTTGCATACTTTTGTATATATAAGACCTCTTGTGACTGTAAGCTTTCTGAAGAAAATTTCCTGTGGAAAAAATATAATTTTATATCTAGAAACGTTTCGGAGTTCCTGGGGCAAAAGCGAAAGACGTGGCCCACTGCGAGCAGAAAACTTTTGCAACCAGTCCCTTAAAATTAGCTTAAAATGCATTTTTGAATAATTATTGCAGTCCTTTCTTACAATCTTTTCAAGTATTTTACTTTCTTAGAAACACGTTTACTACCATTGATATATTATTTATTCCTGGCACAATTTACTTATGTAGCAACTATGAAACACCACAATACGCCGAGAATAAACAACAATAAAACACGTAAGTCAGTAAAGGCTAATATTTCGCCCCGGCATACGGGACAATTTACTTACATTCATATTTATTTTTTACACTTTTGCTACGTTTGATTAGGTCCATTCCTTAAATGGAATTTATTACTCTATGAGGCTCCCTAGAAGTGAAGGCCCTAGATAAATGTTCCCCCTTCTCCCCCCTCTGGGTGGCACTTCTTATAAAGGACATTATTAACAAAACTGTTTCAAAAGGCAAGCAAATGGGAAATATTGTCATTCGTGTATAATTGATAATATTGTAATGATTCATAAACACGGGCACCGGAGGTACGGAGGCAACGGGGGCAGTTGCCCCCTGCCCTGACTCTACGGGAGCAGCGGGGGCAACATTGTGCCTTTATGAAAATTGTACTGTGTTTATGCGAATGGAATAAATATATAAATTCCCGAGTTCTTGGGAGAGATAAAGCATTAGTGCGGCTAGGAACAAAATGAAGGCAATTAAAACATTGGATTAATTTGCTATGAACTTATATGCAATAATGCTATTTCTTTTGGCGACAATCTAAAATGTAGGAAGTTACTGTAGAATAAGGTGAGTGGCGTAACGGAGGCATCTGGGGTCTTAAGGGAAAACTGAGATGGGGGACCTATTAACGGACTATAGCACAGCACGTGAAACACTAATGCAATACGTAACACTAATCCAAGTTGACTAGTAGAATATTCAATTGTTGTAATCTAAAAGTTTTTTGAAATGAGGGGAACTTTAGCAAAGTCATTAGAATGAGATAAGATAGGCATGCATATTATTTCGTGCCTGCCTGTTTTCACAAAGGTTTTGTAACTTGATGTTTCTTGCACCAGGCTGAGTCAGAAAATCGTTCTATGCTATTTTTAGGCCAGAAAGTTAATCGTTCGTTGCTCTCTTGTTGGGTAGGTTTGAAGCGCCTGGAGTCAGGTAGAGAGACTGCACAGCGTATTTTAAAGAAAGGCCAAAATCTTATGTATAACATTTATCCAAGTTGACTAGTAGAAGATTCAATTGGAATAATCCAAAAGCTTTTTAAAATGAGGGCAACTTTAGCAAAGTCATCAGAGTTTATTAAAAAGAAGTTGCCATACCAATAAAAAAGGTAACAAAGATGGAAACCCTTTGATCAATAATGACTTCAATTGAATGGCATAAAGAATGCTTGCCAGAGCTCACAAGTCATTGCAATGCAATTGTGCAATTCATTTGCACTTTTATCTGCAACTGCAGAACGCACTTTTAGCATAATGCATCGTGATAGGACACGACAGCCAACAGTCTGAGCCTGAAAATGGCACGTCCCCCTAACTTCAAACATGTTAAGGTACTCCCCCCCCCCTCAGCGAAAGATTAAACAACAGAATAGGAAATTTTCGACTGGCCTTTTAAATTAAACGTTTTATCGGTACCAAAGGATTATGTTATATCATTTTTTTGTTACAATGCTAATATAAGTCATTGAAAATGTGCCCTTTTTGAATAGCTGCCCCCGCCGTCTCAAAATACTTTCGGCACCCCTGTTCATAAATAAGCGAACATTAAAATGGCAATTCCTGCATCTTGATGAATGTAGGGATTTTATAAAAGACCTGCATTATAAAAATACCCCAGACATTCATATCAATCAGAAGTAATTTGTTACATTTTGAAAGGGAAGCTTGGGCTCCCCTAACACAACATCATTATGCTAAAAATAGTTTTGCAGTGAAAGGGGGTACTTTCCTACAAACCTTTTTTTTCCTTCAAAACTGTTTACCATTTTGCAAAGTGTATAAAACTGTTAAAATATCAATCCATGATTGAAAATTTTCAATGGGAAAAATTTCTTGACTTTGATTTTTTTGTGACCACACGGCGTCTCCCGCAACATTTATGCTCAATTTATGGAAACAATCTCCCCCTCACAGCCACCGATTTGAAACGAAGTGAAGTCAGCCAGCTGGTCAGATATTTTCTTCAGCTTATTTTGCGATCCAACAATCATTGCCTGGGTTTTAATAATGTTAAAGAAATGCCTATTGCCCTCTACCCAGTCCCTGAGGCAATATAAATCTCTATCAAAAGCTTGATTAAGATTGCATATATCCTTTGAAGCGTACCAGAGATTGGTATCATCTGCATACCTAGTCAACTGGCTATTCGGAAGGCAAAAGGACAGATCGTTTATCATAGTATGTCTACTATGTATATGTATATTATATGTTATATGTATATTAGGAACAAAAACCAGTCAAGAAAAGAGCCTTTTGGGTCACTATAAGTTTCATTTTCTAGTTTAGATGGTACACTATTTTAACTGCAGAAATATTTTCTGTTTGCCAATATGACATGAAACCAATACTTTTTTGGTCCATCAGCTCCACATACTCCTTTAGTAAGATCACGGAACAGAGTTCATATGTAATTTCTATTCTGTGGTTAAGGTATTATGGTCAACTGTATCAAAAGCTTTCTTGAGATACATTAAAACAAGTCCCACGTAGTTCCTGCTGTCCATAATCACATACCAGTCATTGCCAGGAAGACTGATGTGTCAAAAACCTACTGAAATGTGCAGCCTAAATTTTTTTGATGCGAGGAGCTACCGGAGCAAAAATCTTTACAGTCATTCCTTCCCGCTATATAATGATTCTCAGTTAATTGCAATCAACGCTGAGAGCGGTAAAAACAAGCTTTTTTATTGGACATTAGAAACCTGGAGATTAGTGACAAGACCTTTTGGACTGTATCTAGGAAAAACCATGTTTTTAAGGGAATTAGCCAAAGAGAAAGCAAATAGATGAGAAATGCAGTAGTTAGAGAGAGCCCAGTCTGCTGACCCAAGATGCAGCCATGGTAGCATCTAAAGCTGTAATGTGGGTGCACCCAAAAAATAGATGTATTGAATTTAAACCTGCTTAAGTTGATAGTGCTGGCATACCTGTCAATGTTAGATAATTTCAACGCACCTGCACATGAGGAACGCGGCTGTTGGAGCATAGCATCATATTTTGAATATCAATTTAATGAATCCCGGGTGCCACAAACAATAACAATACCCGAGGGTACTGTAGGATAGAAACACTTTCAGCATGTATTTCCAGGTTCCCTTTGCGCTTTGGAAGGTATAGCTGTTGAATAAAACTTGTGGGACAAGAAGCATTTAAGGAACCTGAGCTTGTGTTTATCAAAGTTAAAGTATTTATTCCGTCGTAGCACTAGTTATCGGGTAGTGTATTCTGAAATTTATTGCTACGGTCACAACGATCTTGCAAGAAAGCGACTGTAACCAGGCAGGTGTTTATGCAGATGCTGGGACAACGCAAGAATGCATTGTAGGTTAAGGGACAGATGAGGCTTATGAAATGACGTCTAGTGGAGACGTTTAGCTTCGTGTAAATCATCGTGATCGTGCAAATGGATGTCACCGCTCAATCAATCGAGCTCAGATACTTCGAAATCAATACTAACTATGCATTCATTGATCATCCCATCAAGTGACAGAGCCAGAAGCAAGATTTGATCTTTCAATTATGAAAGGGATAATGTAACAGGACTCCTGGTTACCAAAACACATACTTCTATCACGTGCAAAATCATTTTCTATCGTAAATTCTATCATGGGATCCCTCCTGAAAGGAACATTTGCAAAACCTTGGGGAGGGTACAGAAAGTCTCTTGAGCTAGTTGAAACTTAATGTTAAAACATAACGCCAAAAAATAATAAGTGCAATGTCTGTCGTAAACTCCTGTTGATAAGAATAATTAAGAACGATGTAGGTCCCCTTTTGAGTCGATTTTACATACTGGAAGGAGAAATGAAGTGACAATAAGAGATCATTTGAGAACAAATATTATTTAACTAACAAAACGTTTTCTCTTAAGAATGGTGAAACAATATTAGAAACAGTTTTCTTCACTGGCCTTCATAAAACCTCGGTATCTCGTTGCCAGTGAGAACTCTTCTCTCGACGCCATCTTTGTTAACAGCAGCCATCCTGATAACACCTCCAGATGAGCCATCTCGGAACATCGCTAAAGCAACAGCTGCAACAAAAAATAAAATATTTGAAGCTTAGTTTCGTTGAAATGTTAACAAAATGGGGAAAGTTAGGGTGTTTGTTATAAAGGAATATTTCTTACAATGCAATGACTTTTGAGACAGCCAATTAAATCAACTTCAAGTTCAAAATATTATATTTAGTCAGGTTTAAATTCAAAATATTATATTTAGACAAGCTTAATTGTTTTGAAATTCTATTACACAACATTGGATTCTGGTTGTCGTTATCGCAAAAAGTGACATGAATACTTGAAAAGGTCCCTCAGCAGAAGCTGGTCAGCGCCATTGTATCAGCGCATTTGTAACTATTACAAGACAGGAAACAAACTTTGTTCGCCTTCACCAAGAATCAAACTTATCAAAGCGGTCATATTTGACAAAACGGGCGCCGTTTTCCTAGATTTGGCCCTTTTTCGAAATACTAACATCAACAATTGGCTTTGTATTTTCAATTTCTCTTCCCAAACATTACTACTCCTGCCCCTCCCCTCCACCCCCAGAACAACGTTTGTAGTTTAGGCGAAGTTCAAACAAGTCGCACGATAAACCTTCCAATGTCAATATTTTGGGTCTAAGTTTTCACATTGGAGCAATATTTGGGGAAATTAATCTGAAAGAAATTAAAACCTGGGTTATTCCATAATCATAGAGCTATTAATTATCGGGTAACCAAAACGTAGAACCAACATCTAGTCTTATTTACCTTGGCAAAGAAATAAAAAAGGCCACCAAATAAAACTTCATGAAGATGTCGATAAATTGAAAAAAGTTGAAAACACATTGCAAATAGGCATAGCATGAAGATAGGAAAAACATGATAATGACCATTGGCAACAAATCTGTAGCATTCTTCTTTTGTCATGTTGTGCTTGTATGTTGCATCACAATGCCCATAAATGTAAGTACTCCCAGATCCTGAAAGATCGATTTAGTCTTACAGTATACATACATGTATATTACTCAAGCCACAGGTTCTGCATAAGTTGTGCTGGGAGGGTTGAAAAAATTTGTCATTATACTTTAAGCTATTAAGCTTTTAATATATCATATCATACTTTTATTTTTTTCCTATCCCAATGCAATAAAGTCAGTGCTTTAGTTGCTCAACAGTTTTTCTGAGGAACCCATAATATTGCCTAAACTTGCCTGACCATCTAGAGGCACTATTACCTTACCTTACCTATTTTATTGTATTAATATATACCTTTAAGTTAAAATGAATAAACTAATGTGAAAGATTATTTTGAACCTAAAACAACTGGTCACAAACTTGAACTCAAAAACTATTTTGACATTTCAAAAGCCAGATCCACCAACAATGGCATCAGATCATTAAGTTTTCAAGGGCCAAAAATCTGAAATTCATGCCTAGAATCAATAAAACAGCCTTAAATACTACACAATTCAAGAATTCGATGGAAATTGGGTTCCTTGAAAACAAGTGTGCGTGCTTGTTTTGCAGTAAGTGCAACATATGATGCAACATAGTAAGTGATCTGTCTTTTGAATCCTTGAAACTGCTTTATGTTAATCTTGATCTGTGTATGTTCACTATTCTAAAAACTAACATTCAATAAACTAATACAATAACAAAAAATGTATAGAAATAATATTGATAAGCCAAAATCTCTAAGCAGTTTATTCATATTAAACAGGAAACCTCACTAATTAATCAAAACTACAAACTTGCTATGCTCAAAATGTATCTGCAAGCACATAAGCAAATCTTTCAGTCAAATACATGAAACCTTCAAGCAATGAATAATTACCAGATAAGGTATTAGATTAGACTGTTACATATCAACAAACTGTTAAAATGTTAAAATGACTGTGGCAAAAATATAGGATGTAGTGTAGATGTTTGAAACTGACTTAAAAACTGGATAGGTAGGTTGATAATTTCATAAGGCATTTCTTATTTCATTACAAGACATTGAAAGCTTGCTGTAGATTGTGGAATATCAAGCATGAAGCAACACATACCTCCAATTGAAAATGGTTGCCGAACACACATGCCACCAAGAGGCACAGTAAATACCTGCAAAGTATTGTACAAATGCCAAATGAATAACAAGGCTAGACATTTATATCACTGCTAATTGGTTGGATTGAATTTTCAATGAGAGGTAACTTGCCGAATCAGAAAAATAAACCAAAATTTACAGGCTGTCTTTTTGCAGAGCTATATGAAGCAAACATGTCATCTTTTGAGCTTTGAGTACGTACGTTTACAAATAGTTCTAACAGTACTGTATTGTAAAGAGTTCTAATGCCATTTCTATGAGAATATGATAAACAAGACACAAAGGTAAACAGATTGAAATGACCAACAACAAAATAAAGATAACATTAGCAATAATTTTGCCATCAGGATAAACTTTTCAATCATTCAGAATAAACATCAGAATGAACAAATAAACTTTTCAATAATTACTTGGCCACCAGACTTCTCATCCCAGCCTGCAACAATTATTCCAGCAACAGCACTGTCTCTTTTAGCATAACATATTTCTTTGAATAAATTAGCCGCAGTCTTTACTGTAGTCTGCTCACCCAACTCCATTCTACAGAAAAATACATTAAACCTTTAAAGTGGGACTGAATGGCAATGAGAATAAAGAAAGGTATTTTTATAGAATTTTATCTAGTCAAACATGTACACACAAGGATCAAGGACCCTTTAAAATGAAGCAAAGTTTCTAAGGAATTATGTATGATCAGTGTGGGGAAAAAATGCGCATGGCAATTTTGGGAGTAAAAATTGCACACCTATTTCTTCGCCATTGTGGAGGAGTAACAAGCAGTTTGAGATATGGTATGATAAACCAAACCTTTGATGATAGTTTCAATGAATACCAAATCCAAAGATAGTGAGCTTTTGTTTTTCATTGTGTACTTGAAAAGTGGAAGCTGCAATTCATGAAAATATCGAGTTTTCGATGACAACAGTAAAATTTTCAATTTCTCAGCTCATTGACTGAATTCCAAAGGTTTTGTCACAGCATAACATTACTTCAGTGTTGAGGTCGTTGCCTATAAACAAATATTGTTGCTCCTCCCAAGAGACATGCTTAGAGGGGTCTGCGCATTTTTTAACCACAGAATTTCATAAGTGAGGGGAAAAAATGCGCACCATAAAATTATGTTTTTCCTTAGAAAATAGACTGTGTCTGTTCTTGTAATAAGTGGCACATGTAAGACTGAATTAAAACTCCACAACCATGTGGATTTGGGAAGTATTTGGATAAATTTCTCTTTATAAAACCCGGTTTTTTCATGAAGAGGCAAGCTATAAAAGACACTGACTCTTTAGAGCCCCCTTAGAGCAATTTGCCTTTCTAAAAATTCCTTTAAAAATACAGATCAAAAGATGACTTTCATGGAATATACTAATGAGTCAACTTAATTAATGATTCAATTCAATTTAGTTACAGCAATTTACAGGAGGGGGGAAACCGGAGAAAGTAGCTATCAGAAAAAAAAGAAAACTAAGTAATCTCTTATGACGAAGATATTTCCGAGAGTTCAATGAATTCTAACAGCAATAAAAAATAAACAAATAATGGGGAGGGGAAGTTGAAGAAATTCAGCAAGCCAGGAAGCCAAGGTGATGACAAGAGATATCTTTTCTATAGCGTGTACTACGGGGACCAGTTTTATTGAGAAAAGGGACAGAAAGACATTGGCACAGATCTCAATGAAAATGGCAACACATTGGGGATGAACTACCTTTGTGGATTTTAGGATTTTTCTAAGATACTTGATATGGAAATCATTGATTTTAAGTACCTGTTCCTGGGAGCTTGTATTTGTAATTCAACAAAGCTCTGCACAATCATGATTCAGTACAATACAGAAACATGACCTCTGTGGATGTTGAATCTATTAGCTGTATTTATATCGTATTGACCGATCTATTCTTCTTGTAATAATGATGTATCTTAATTTCAGAAATCATTTCAAAGAAGTATTAACCAATTTATTGAATCAAATTAACACTCTTTGGTAATTGAGAGGTGCACAGTTTTTTGACCACATATGTGCATTTCCCCCTTTTTGTGGTTAAAAAATGTGAACTAGATTGTCATTCTGAAAAAATAATCGCTTTATGAATGGATGGCCATCTTTGGTTGTTAATGGAAGATATCTGGGCTACTCTGTAACTATACAAGATTTTTTCCAAAAAATGTGAATTGTGAGGGAGGAAAGGAAATTTTTGAAAAAAATCTGCATTTTCCCCTCACTATTCAAATAAGCAAAGAGTGTGTTTAATATTCATTTCAAAAGTAAAAAAACATTTGTTTTTTGAAGAAAAAAATTAGTCAAGAAAGGTGTAAGCATACCTGAGTAGATAAAGATTATATTTTACTTGGTCTGCTATGGCTTGAGTGTCTGCAGCTGATCCAGATCGACAGCAAAATATGTTTTCAGTAACTGGAGTCAACTTGTCTGTTACCCTATTCACTATATATGCCCTAGTTAAAAAAAGAAATACAACTTTGAACACATAATGAAAACATTTTTCCAATTGAAATTATAATCAGAGCAAAAGACATAAAACAAAAATTGATTCAATACCAAATAGTGTTATAAGTTCAAAACCAGTATTATGACAAAAGGATAAAATTTATATCCCCTGTATGTAGGCCTATACATTCAAACATAAGAGTTAAGGGCACAACATTTCATCATTCAAATATGTGGTTGTTTTATTTCATCATGCAGAGAGGCAGCAAGGCATTACTAGGGGAAAGGAATATATTCAACATGGGTTTAAGTTTTGATTCAAGAGTCATTGAAAGTTGCACGCTGCAAAAACTTTTCCAAAGAGGTTATCAAAGTCAGGAGGGAGCTTTCTCAAAAAATCTATCTATCTATCAAAAAATCTAGACATCTTTTTTCAAAATTCATATAAAATGCGAAATTGGGTACATTGCTTCTAAGGTTAAAAATTCATCGAATAATTGTTCACTTGAAACCAATGCTAAATTGAAATTAAATCAAATCATTTCTGGTGTTCAAATTTTAAACTGCAGTAAAAATTCTTAGAAAATTTTGCTCAGAACAAAGCATGCCCAAGTTACCTCAATTAGTATTGCTAATATTTATCAGATAGTCATTAGAGTAATGGATGCACACAATTACAGTATATCTGGTGAGCAATGGAGCTAAAGTGAGTGTGGACAGCAAAAAGCAAAGTTTATGATGAGAAATATTTTGACCAGACACTAGCAAGGCAGATCTTGGATACGAAGAGAGACTAAAGAGATTAAGTCTTCCAAGCTTAGTTTACCAAAGGTTCCGTGGGGACATGATTGCGACATACAAAAATATATACACGCCTGTTATGACATAAAGTCTGTGTTGAAAATGGACAACTGTGGGAAAACGAGGGGACATGAAGCGCATCTACAGTGTCAGGGTTGGGCATGAATGGAACCGTATTCCAAGAGATGTAGTAGATGCCAAATCATTGAACTTATTCAAACAGAAACTGGACAATTATTGTGGAGACAGAAAATTCTTATGTGATCCAGTATTTGTTAAGTCAGTGTTTTTAGATAGTACTTGGGCATATTTTAGGGTTTTCTGTTTCTGTTTTTAACTACATAAAGGTTTTTTGAGACCATCGTCTACAAAAACAAACAACAACAGGTATTCAGATTAACAATTTGTAAGGCTCTTAGCCTACATTGCAGTATTTTGTTATGCTTGTTATGTTATGTAAAGGTGAAAGAAAAGAAGTTGTTGGAATTATGATGATTATATTTACATTACTAGATTTTAGTTACCCCGCCACAGGAACAATGAACACCTATCTGTTTAGTTGATTGACATGTTGTTGTGATCAGTAACACCTCTTTTGTTTTATCTTTTAGCACATTGTTTAGCAGTAAAGTCTTGCTTAATTGTTGTTATAATATTTTTCTGTAGTGAAAAGGTTTCGTTCGTTTATTCCATTTCTTATTAGAGCCATAGGTCTGCAGAATTCTAACAATAATTCAGTTCCAACATTGGAGTTGAATCCAGATTGGTAAAAGGTATCTTTTGAAGAAAAATTTTTAAAGAAAACCAAACCAAGTATCACCAAAGCTAATATTGCACACTGTAGCTTATTACAATGAAAATATTTTAAAAAAAGACTGGAAGACATACCCTGTTGTTGTTCTAGAATCTGCACCAAAAACCACTCCTCCATCATATTCAACTGCCATGATGGTAGTCTAAAAATGTTTGAACGAACATAAAATTTGAATATAAAGGATTAAAACCTGATTTACTGATCATTTGCCAAAACATTACAAAATTTTAATAATCATTTGAAATGGCTTAGGTATGGAACTGGAAGAAGCATTTTTAGCAGAGAGGTAAGGTAATTAGTCCACAATTAAGGATTTGTATGACATTTATGCATTCCTACTTTCTATCCAGATTCTTTGCAACTATTTTTTGACATAGGTACTCACCCCAGTCTTGTGTTCAGCATTATACCAATCTGGATAGATATCTGAATCCGCACCTATTGAGTTCATTCTAACAGTTGCTTGCATCGTCATGGCCATCTTGAAAGTTTTCTGACTACACGAGCTAGAGGCTGCAAGTACAGGGGTACGAGGGTTTTAGGCCTTGAATGAAGGCCACAGTCAGCCAAAGTCATGACGACACCATAATCCTATTTTTCTGTCGCAAGCTTTTGTCTTGCATTCATTAAAACTAGATTTTACATCTTTTTGTTTTTTCCCATGTATGCCTCCCAACATTGATATTTGTGCCAAAATGCTAAAAATGTGATTATTTCTTTTGAAACTGTTTTTGAAAAAGAGGTCGATGAACTGAACCGAGGTCACACAAAAAACAATGGCGCCAGTAAGGAAAAGTGGAAAACGTGCACCTTGGAAGCAATATTTTAAGGGATTGACAGTACAAGATTTGTTGAATATCACCAAGGATGTATTATTTGAACCAAAGCTCGCATGGATTCTTGCATGCTGCCTTTTATTTGCCGAGATCTTCGTGAATATTATTGTAATAAGAAATGTAAAATGTAAGTTTTCCCAGCCCCAGACTGGAGAGTATGGCAAGTGCACACCCGAGATATTTTTTTCTAAAATGTTCCTGCACGCCTGCTAAAGGGTGTAGTATTTAGAGATCTGGGCGTTACATGGGTGTGTCCTCTTATTTTTATGTACTTCACCGGACATAGGTATGTCGACAATCCAAGTATATGCATAAAAGATAACATGGACCATTTTTCATTAAATTGAATGTCGCCAAAATCTAGATTTAAAGCATAGCTAAGTCTAAAGAGAGGAGCTGTAGGGGAGTAGCGAAATCGTCAAATCTGCTATTTTTTATTGCATAGTTTGCAAATCCGCTACTTTTGCTAAATTAGGGATCAAAAATGAAAATCTTGTTCACAACACTAAATGTTCCTTAAAGAATTCAAATACAAAAATGTCTCCTATAGTCTTCTGTGTTTGGATTTGTTCACTGAAATGTCATAAAGCCTTGAAAAGGGGTAAACTTTTGCACAAATCTCTTCTCCAATTTTTGCATCATAGAAAGTGCATGTTTGCCAATGTATGTTTTGTCACTGACAATTATAATTCCCCTGAGAAATAGTGATAAATATTCACAGGGAAAAAATAGACCAAAAAACGGTGAATCTTTTTAGAGAAGTTTGTCATATCGAGGAAAATTATGATAAAGGGACCTACAATTAGGTTCGTAATAACGAGAGTTAGTTAAATGCGGATTCAATGTATACTGAGGGAATTTATATGGAGTTAGGCAGAATCCAAGGGACCAGACATTTGTTTGCTGATCTCCTTGTAAACTGCCAAACTCTGCAGACCAGTTCTAGCCATAAATAAGGAATAAATTTACTTCTTCTACCAGGGGAAAAGTTTGCCTACTGACTTGCCAACCATACTGCATTCTCTGTGTTTTGCATGGGGCAGATGTGATTAATGATACTTCTGTATGACAAGATTTTTTAAAAACCACTATTAGTTTAGAATCCTGAATTAGCAATAAAAATAACATAACAAAAACAAGAATAATCACTAAAAGACTAAGATTAACAGCAACTAACTGACAAGAATTAGCTAAAACAAGCATGAAACTATTTAAAAATTATTTTTTGCTATTTTTAAAATATCTTCACATATAGATGTTTTCAGAACCACCTTAGGTTGCGCAGAGAATATGTTCTTAGTGCATTACAAAGAATGCAGTCTGGCTTGCCAGTTTGTGGATAAGATATATTTTGTTCAAATAAAACTCTCATGGGTTAGGTTTGTGCCAAACCAAAGAGACAAGAGGGCCTCTTGACACTGACTCATTCAGGAAGAAGTAAAACCACAATTGATACAGATATGTAACTATAATATGATGCAGAATATTCTATATTTTATACTGCAGTCAAATGAATAAATTGTGCTGCTTTTTATCACATGAGCAATGCACACAAAATAAAAATTTAATTGCAATCATTTGTTGATGTTGTTATGGTAATTTCAAATTTCCCCAAGACTGATATTGTGTCTGCATTTGATCTCAGACGAATTGAAAATAATGACACACTTCACTGTTTATTGGGGGTGTAAGAGGTTGTAATGCTCAGGAAAAGAGGGAACAGGGTCAGAAAGTTAGTGGCCAAGACTGGTTTAAAGATGTTTTGATGGCTCCTACACACAAGCCTAACAGTACAGATCCAACCAACAGGCCAAAATCTTCTTATTACCAAAAGGATCAAAATATTATGCTGGCATGCTATTTTCATGCTATTTTCAACTCGCATTACTTGCAGCTACACATAGCCAAGTCATTATACATGCTCTCAAATTTGAGTATGAAAAGGTTCTGTATGGTTGAAGATTACTCAGTATAACACTTTCATATCCACACAAAAAACTATCCTTATTTTCATTTAGAAGAAGATTTTAATGGAGAAGTGAGGGCTATCGCAGGCCTTGCCCGGAAAGGCGCTCGATCGAGTGCGCGCGCCTAGAGCGCACCCAAAAGAAGCCTTGGAGAGCGATTTATAGAGCCCCTCAAAACGTAAAAACAATATTACCATGGAGCAAAATAATTTATTGGCCTTTGTCTAATAAACTTGATCAAGCATAAACAATCTTCCCAATAGACCGAAATATTATGATTTGTGTATCATCCCTTGAGAAAAAAATTCAGCAAATTCAACGTTTGGTTTTTGATACCATTTTTAATCTAATAACCCTCTAATAACCACCAAGGACACAGGTCATCAAGCGTATTCTCCGGCAGATTTATTTGATTTTCAAGCAAGCGTTAATCTTCTGTTGAAGTATTATTTTCTGTTTTTTCTTAATAATTTAGAATCACCTTTGCAAATCAAAGATCACGTTTCCGTCCAAATTACCGCATTGCTTTTCATTTTTCATTTGCTTTCGTGAGTAGTAGATGTTCTAGTGAGTCTTACAGAAAGAATAGCATAAAAAGGGAAACAAAGCTAATGTTCGACTTAAAGCCATGCGTTTTCCTATATTTATATATTTGTATTAACATAGTGTTTGCTGCATGTTTTGTTATTTCATATTATGGTGCTTTTTGGTATCACCATTAAATTTCTTATTTAACACTCTTCCAAAGCTTTCGATATGAAGCTCTTGATCTTCCAAAGTTCTTGAAGGATGCTCTCAAGGATATTTTATTTAAAGGTGCGAAATAGAGCACCTAGAGTTTCTAAGGGGCTCTTTTTATGGAGCACCTTCATTTTGTTTAGAGTAAGGCCTGCTATCGCTTTTATCATTATGCCCATATAATTTATAACTATTATGTCCTATCTTCTCTTTAGATACAGAGATTGATTGGGAAGCCTACATGGAAGAGGTTGAAGGTTTTTTGAATGGAACATATGACTATTACCAATTAAAAGGATCAACTGGTCCCTTAGTGTAAGTAGTAAATGTTGAATCACATGACTTTTTACCTCAAATGAAACTTGTTTGCAAAGAAATAAGACATACTTTGAACTGCCATCTATGAACTACATCAGTCACACTTTTTTGCTCATTTTACTAGTATGCATTTTGCAAGTTATTTTTGACTAATTTATCACATTTATTCAGACAAAGGCCTTTTTGCAATGTCTAATTATTGCTTAACTTGGCTTTGTTTTTAAATTTTGGTTTTAAATTATATATATATCTTTATTAGATTTTTCTGCCAATTGTCTATCATTAATATTATATATTTCAAGAGTAAAAAATCTGGCAGACTGCCAAACCAGCCTATATTCCTTCTGGCATATCTAACAAGAAATGACTTCACTTGCAGTTTGTGAGGTATTTTTTTTCTATATTAAGTTAAGGTTTTTTGATGATGCAATTTGTTTAGGTATCCTGCTGGTTTTGTCTACATCTTCAGTGGATTCTATTTCCTAACTTCACATGGCTTGAATATAAGACTTGCTCAATACGTGTTTGCAGTGCTATACATAGCATTTCTGGTTGCTGTTTTCTATTTGTATCACAGAAGCAAAACAGTAAGACATTGTTATTGCTGCATATGTATTGAATTTATCTGTTATTTGCTGCTTATTTATGTCCAGACATTTTTTCCATCTCTTTTTAAGGTAGCATGTATTTATTTTCCTCAAGTGTTTTCTGCACTGAATAGATTGCACATTTTACAATCCTTTTCATCTCAAAATGACCAGGAGGTGACATAAAACTTATCTTCAAATGCAAAGTTTCATAGTTTGAGTGTTATTAGGGTGTGTTTGATTGGTTCCATTTTTACATTTCTACAAAATGTTAACCTATCACCTAGAAAGTTTAAGAAAAGGAGAACAAATGTTTGCAAATCAGGATTTATTTAGAAATGTTCAAATGAGGATCAATGTAGATTATTCTCAATACCTCTAAATGAGACAGCCTTTCTTGCCCAGTGATATTTAGATCATTCTTTGTAAGCTGTGTTGAGCATTTTGGGCTTTTTGATTACTCTTGGGGCCATATGAAGGACTTTTTATTTGTTGTTTTTTTCCTGCTATCCAAAATTATTCAGTACTGCTTTAAATGATATCATTTGTATTATAAACTGAACAGAAATCAAGAAAATTGAAGGAGAAACTGTTCTTATCATAGCAGCTGTTCATAAAAAAAATATCTTACCATTTGATCTGGCAGCTACTGTCCATGATAATACAGAAATGGTAGAGTATGTCACTAAATTGTGACGTTGCTGTTAAATTACTTTATGTAATTTGCTGCTTATTTATGTCCAGACAGTTTTCCATCTCTTTTTGAGGTAGCATGTTTATTCAATTACGCATTTTACAATTATTAATTAAATATTATAAGAATACTTTAATAATCTTGCAGAGCTGCCCTTAAATTGAATATGGCCTCCCACTGCTTTACAAATGATTTTTAAAATCTTAGGCTGTTGAATTTTCAATAATTTTTTTGTCACAATTTTTTTGTTTTTTTTTATGTGCAATATTTACACATCTTGGGCAATTTGGGCCTACTGTATTTACTGGTAAAAGATTGTCAAATGATCTTTTTTAATGAACGGGCCATTTTTCAGGACCAAAATAAATTCAAAATGAAAGAACCCGTTCTAAAGAAAAACTGGAAAGATGCCTTCTTAATTTTCCATTTTAATGAAGGATCTGCTTCATTTTGTACAGTTTGAGCCCACCTTGATAAAAGGAATTCTGAATTTGTGTTTCAAAAAGATAAATTTCTGATTTTTATGGACAGAATAAGTTGCAGAGTAAGTAGACGTTCTTGTCATATACTCTGTTTAAATTTTAGGTTCCACCTTATGCCTTCTTTTTCTTATGCTGTGCATCCTATCGTATCCATTCAATTTTCATCCTGAGACTCTTCAATGATCCAGTTGCAATGTTTCTGTTCTATGTTTCACTTTGCTGCATGTTTAAGGAACACTGGAATGTTGGCTGCATTTTGTACAGGTGACTAAATGATCTCTCATTTATTTTAGTAGGTTGGTCAGATTTTAGATAAATGCTTATGGTTGAGATAAAGTTACGGTTGCCTTTTCACCAACTAAATGAATTAAATTATTGTGTTTTATAATTCATATTCTCAGTTCATTCATCTATATGCACCTGCTTTTTAAACATTATTACTCTTTCCTTCTGTTCATATTAATTACATCTTTATTTACACACATATTTTTATATGTTTATGTTCATGAATTTCTGTTTAAAAGCACTTGTTGAATTTAAAATGCGTTGGTCATTTACAGGCACATGTTTACACTTGCATGCATGTATTGGTACAAAGATTTCCCATCTCAACCCAAAATTATGTTCTAGCCTCTTCCGAACATGTTCTACCTTTCCATGTGCTGTTGTAGCCCTTTGAAGAATTGAAACACTTTCAGAAGGGGGGACTTATCTTTTCGTAGAACTCAAGCTCGCTTGCTCAATCTGTATGCTGTGTTTCGACCAACTGGTGAATTATGTGCATTGAAATATTAAATGATAAATAGAAACTAAAATGTTATGAAAATATGAAGGAGTGAAATTTTAAATGTAAATTCAAAGCAGGTACATATATCAAATGAATGTAAAAAGTAAGAATTTGGATGATTATACACATGAGTGTATGTTATTTAATTTTACTACAAATAAGCAACTGTTTTTTGCTTATTAAAAGAATTTGAAAATATTGTACTGTTTGTTAAGGATTTTTCTCAAACACTCTATCTACACATCCACTTTAGAGTAAGAGCCCAATGCCATTCCAAACTTTGTTTTCAAAGTTCATTTGACATTTATGGCATTCTATTTTTTAGGTATTATATGCTAGGGGTGACTCATTGTCAGTTTGAAAGTCTCTATTCTGCAGCAGGGTCTTGTAAACAACCCGTAAACAACAAGTTATCATTTTCTCCTTCACATAATTTTTTATACAGCTTTTTTTACTACATAATTTCAAAATAGCATAAAGAAGCATTTTCGTTTTTGCAGTTTGGCTGTAAGTGTTAAAATGAACATTCTCCTGTTTGCTCCTGGCTTGCTTTTGGTGCTTCTCAACACATTTGGTCTGCCTCAGGCAGTCCTCAAAATTTCACTATGTGCCCTTGTGCAGGTAAGAAAACAATTTATTGCATTCGTCCTTGGGTGATTAAATTACAGTTTTCAAGTCTGCTGTTTACTGCCTGATGCTGTTTAAGGCATCTCCACGTGATTTGTTTATAACTTACTTCTATAAGCTCTTTGAGTGTGACACACGGTTTCTGATCATGCCTTTTTTAAGGAGTCACAAATGAGTAACTAACAAGGTCTTGAAAAGAAGATTATGTTTTACAATTGGTTAACTACGCACGACCACAGGCACCGCGGAGCAAGGGGGGCATTGTGGAGCTTTAGCCACTTTTTGCAAAAAACGTTAATTCACGTACATGAAACAATAGCAAAAGGTTTATAACATCCCTTTCTCGTGCTTCCCTCGCTTTGTCGAGCTCGATCTTAAATGCCCTGCTTTTCTGCAATATGCGTATCTTGTTATCATTCTGCGTTCCAGATTCTTCTTGGTCTACCGTTTTTGCTTACAAATCCTGTTGCTTACGTTGCCCGCTCATTCGACCTTGGAAGACAGTTCTTCTTCACGTGGACAGTCAACTGGAGATTTTTACCTGAATGGCTTTTTCTGAACAGATACTTTCATTTTGCACTTCTCCTGCTGCACATCATAACTCTGATAACATTTTGGATTAAGAAGTGGCCGAGGTAGGCGGTGCAATTTGTTAGCTTTTATTCTTTCAGGAAGAGGGATATCAGGTCAGGTTTGCCTTGAAGAAAACAACTATTATATTTCAAGCTGAATTTCCTTGCCAATCAACAGACCTGTTTTGCAAACGTTGTTTATTACCATTCGGCAGGAGGCCTAGCCCTATACACTTATCTTCGAAAAGTATTGCATCACCTGCCGCAAAATTCCAGTAGAGCTGCCAATTTTTTTTAATAACCGAAAATTCAAAAAACTGTTGCAAGTTTTTTTATGGTTTTATAAATATTCTAAGATGACTGTTCCGGTGCAAAATAAGAGAAAATTTATCAAGTTAATAAAGATATAAATTGCAGAAAAACTGAAGTTTTTTCTATTTCTAAATAATATCAACGATTGCCGTTAACTTAGAGTTGTTCATTTTTATTTTCCACATGTCTGCCTTGCTTTCGTCTTGGTACACCTTGATAACACTCTCTTGTTAGTCGTTAATTTGGAAAAGACACTGTAATAGGCACGGTAGAATTTATAGCAACGAATTTTGAAATCAGTAATTCAATTTTGCCGATATTTTTGCTCGATCTTTGCTGAAATCTTGTTGTCTTTTGGCAGACCGGCTAGTGGTTGGTCTTCATTGTTAACAAGAGACTTTGTAGGAACGAAGCTGGACGCGACAAGTATCCTTATACAATATAATTTCTTCTCTTTTCTCTTGGATCTATGTCCTTTGATTATGTGGCTCGATGCTCTCATTTTACACTAGATAACTTTAGTTTCGTAAAGACATATAACTGATTATAAGCTGGTATTTCATGCCCTTCTGACTGCAGTTTTTATATCTAATCTTCAGCATGTCAAATCCTGTATCTTACTAACGTATAATACAATCTATTCAGATTTACTTATTTCCCACTTCATTTTATGCAAAAATCAGGTATTTTTAGAATCCCAAGTTCTACATTAAATTGTTTCGCTCTCAAAATTACTAGAGATGGTTTATTTTCAAGTGACAATTTTCCTTAGCTGCAAAAAGGTATGTTAGAGATTCTATTTGCTTCCAACTTTATTGGGATGTGCTTTTCAAGGTCCCTTCATTACCAATTCTATGTGTGGTATTTCCATACTTTGCCATTTTTACTATGGAGGACAGATTTGATCACACCAGTCAAGTAAGTTATTTTTATTGCTTCTTAGTGTCCTATCTTCAGTTTTGTTTAACTTTTAGTTGGTTTAATAATGTATCTCTTGTTATTCATATATTTTTTTAAGATAAAACCCATTGGCGTTATTTAAGACTTTGTTTTTCTTGAACACCGCGACGGACCATTTTTTGTATTATCAAGATAAAGTAATTTTCCTGGTGTCTTTTTAATGTCAGCCCTACCCCAGAATATTCATTCAAAACAATGATTAATGCGATTCTGAACAATTTTCCTTTTCCAGAATACTTATCTTGGGTCTTCTTGAATTATGCTGGAACACCTATCCGTCGACAAGCGCCAGTTCCTTGACGATCCATGCCTGCCATCTCATTATTATCATCGGTCTCTATGTGTCGAAGCAAAAGCAGAAGAAAACATAATTCTGACAGCATTGGCCGTATATTCCGAATACATTCCGAAGATCAAAATTGTGACTTGCCAAGTCCTCTTTGTTTTAGAGGACCTAGCAATAATTTTGGAAAGCTTTTTATGCCGTTAAGATTAAATATACTTCTCAATAAAATTTTTCTCAATAAAAATTGTATAATCCTGGAAATTATTCTATTTACCGACTTCTGTCAGTATATCTAGCCCGAGAGTATAAGAATTTGTTATGATTTAAAATTATATTTAAATCTGTGCGCAAGTCATGCTTTTACACTCTCAGGTACCATTCTGCTTCGGAAATGCCAGGGCCCTAGCCTACTCCCCCTGCCCAATAATCTATGGGTTTTGAGTTCATTTACCTCCAGCTGCAGCCCTGAATATTTTACGTTCAACCATGTAACAGGCGGAACTGCCGTCTTAAAGCAACATATTCCTCAAATATCCCTCCCACTCCCTGTATCACCTGCATCTTTGCGCAGTTTCATAAAAAAGCGATCCGGTTCTCAGAGTTCTTTTAGTGAGCAGGGTAATGGGACTTTACACCCTGGCAGGAAAATTTATTAAGGAGGGCGCCCCAATTTTGGCAAAACAAACTAAAGAGCTATGCAATCTTTCCGTCTCTCTTTCACGTTTCCCAGATGATTGCAGGCAAGCTAAATTGAAGACGCCTTTTAAAAAAAGATAGCAAAGATGGCCACAAAATTTTTAGGCCAATCTCATTTTTACCGCAAATTTCTAAGATAATTAAGATGGCTGTCCATGAACAGGTACAAGAATACCTGGGTACAAACGAAATTCTTTATTGATACCAATCCGGCTTTCGTCCATACCACTCAACAGATACTTGCTTATTATATTTAAGTGACAAAATCATACAAGGATTTGAAAGCAATATGTTTACCGGCATGATAATGATCGATTTGCAAATTGCTTTTGACACAATTGATCACAAAATTTCCCTTAAAAAATGACTCACCTTCGCCGATTCAGTAATATTTTGGTTTAGATTTACCTAGCAAACCGAACCTTCTTTGTAAACATAAGAAAATTGTCTTTATTGTCTGGAGAATTAACATGTGGAGTCCCGCAAGGCTCCATTCTTGGCCCGTTCATTTTCTTTGTCAGTGATGTGCTTCAGCATAGGCAGTTGGCAGTGACCTGATTTTTTATGCAGATTACTCCTGTCTTGTGTTCAGAAATGGGTAATAGGTTTTATTTCCCATTGTGATTGGTTTGTTGACAACAAGCTAAGCATCCACTTTGAAAAAGATACAACAAAATCTATACCTTTTGGCATAAAATAGACAATAGTCGGCTGTAGAAAACTGGACATAAGAAGAGGTAGCATACAACCAACTTCAGTGACGTATCTAGGCTGTAGTCATAAGAGCTGTCTGGTGAATCCATGGCTACACGATCCTCGGTAAAACAATGGCAGGCTAAGGTTTATTTTACAGAAAGTAAAATTTTCTGGACTTTTCGTAAGTTACAAGCAAACAGTGGCATTACTACGGAGCGGCAAGGGAGGTCATGGCCCGCTCAGAAAAATTTTGGCCCCTTGCTTGCCCCCCTCCCAAGTGTTTACAAAAGCTAATATTAGAAACTTGATGTTTTCTTCCATAGCTGTTCAATCATTATTTGGCTTTGTTAGGGTTGCCCTTCTCTATTTTGCTCAATGCGATTCTTAATTCCATTTAATTAACAAGCAGGGGGCCCTGACACTGGGGTGCGCAGGATAAGTCCAAAGCAAGCTTCTCTGCATCCCATTGAAAACCCTTTCGCTCTAGAACCCAGCGTAGGGAAATACCAACACCATCCCAGTATACCTTGGCAATCTACGATTGAATATTGAAATTCTGAATTCTATGATTGCTTGATCTCATAATCCAAATTTTAAAGAACATTTAATTTTTTACATATGGCAAGCCGAAAAGGTCTATACACATACAACCTATAAGCCTCGGGAAAATGGCGATTTGATTCAACCACCAATATCGCTTACAACCGCTCGCCACTTGATTGGTCATAACCAGTCAGGTAACCATGGTCATAACTGAGGGGTGCGTTTCTATTCGATTGCATCATGTTGTGCAATAGAAGCTTATGAGTCATCAATGTCAAGTAGCTGGTTGGTTCTGTGGCTCGTTTTCGGTTAAATTAATATATCACCCAACATCTATATAATTCAAAGCAAATAGTTTTTTAAGCAAGATATACTATTTGCACCCAATACCTGTAAAATTTCTGGAAGATATTTTGGTTTGATAACTGGTTGGCCAACCTGTAGGCCCTACTAGCGCCTTTCAAAGTAATGACACCTAAGCCATTTGATCCCTATCAGAAAAGTCTGGAAACTTTGGTGGCAAGGCGCTACTGTCAGTACTGCAGTGATTTATAAGAATAATGGCAGGCAAGTCCAGCCTTAAGAATCCGGGCACAGTTCTTTTCCTCATTTTACCAGTAAGTAGTTTCTCGTGATTTGGATCTGTTATGATTTCCATGGCCAAAACGGGAAATCTCATTATACATTCCTTAATCTGATAATCTACAAACGCTTTGGCAAAGTAATATTTCAATCCCGTTATTAATGTAATGCTATTCAGGCCACTGCTATTCAGGTCACTAGACATGTATACAAATTTTAATTTTGATTTCATTTCTTGACAGTTTTCTTTGATAGCACATGTGAATGATTGGGATATGGAAAAATTACACTGACATCAAAATATAGTTCCAATGTTAAAAAAAATTATGTGGAACTCCTAATAATTCGCGTTGTGCTTTTTGATTTTTAATTTCTTTTCTCGAATACTACTACTTCCAATAATCCCCTGTCCTCCCAGAACAATGCTTATGTTATAAAAAAATATCATAAGACTACAAGCCGCAAGAAATTTGCTTTTGAAAACTGACGTTCATGTTTCACATTAGACTTCGCCTAGGTAAGAATTGTATGATCTAGGCCTATCTAATAAATTATTTTCTTTAAGTGAATTTCTCAGTTCTATGCACCATAGTAGTTTTCAGAATGTAAGTTTTCAAGTTTTCAATTTATTAATTTGTAACTTTTGGGTGATGCGATGGCGTCTGCTTTCCCATGATCTTTTGCATTAATTTTTACATTTATCATTCTATTGTTCAAGGTAGCATATGCATGTCCTGAGGGACAATTTCTACCAAAAAATGGTACCTGCAGACCGTAAGTCTCATTTTACTCAAGTACAAATCTTATAAATTTTGGCTCATTTGATCTAACTCAAATTGGATCCCTGATTGTGTCACAAAAACCTTTCAGATTTTTGAAATAGGCAGTAACAGCCCAAAACAACAAGGACCATTAAAATAAAATTTCTGGAAAATTAAAATTTAAAAGTAAAATTATGTTGATTTATAAATGATCTTTTATATTTGTACTATATTATCAAATAACTAGTATTAAATATACATTTCATTTGATGCCAAATTTATTTTGTTGAATAACAACATCATTATCAATTTCCAAAGGTGTTTTGTGCATATAGAGTTCCTAGAATGTTGTTGTTTCAAATATATTTTACAATTTATAGATGTGATACAAAGTGTATTGGTGGGCAGGTTATTGTTGCAAGTTGCTCTAAACATGAGAACCTGCGGTGTGAATGCCCGGGTAAAGAATATTTCATTGAGTTGAAACATCAATGTTTTCCCTGCAAGATTACTGGGGATGGAGAGTATTATCGAAGAAACTGCTCCAAATATGAAAATGCAGATGTTTCAAAGTGCCCACTGGTAATGTTCTACTCTCATTGTAGTTTATTATCTATTAGAAAAAAACTTTCTGTAAAATTTGGAAATTTGCACATCCTCCTCTTCTCATGGAACCCATTCTCTAGATTACATCTCATTCTGACAGCCCTGAAGGATTTTTTCAAGCTTGTAATAAATAAAATGTAATGAGCTAAAAAGTTTGTGAACTGTTTTATTCAGTGGCATTAATTCTTTTTTTCAACTTACCTTTGTTGTGAAGCAAAATCTGGTTTTGCAGGGCATGTTTACACTTGATCATTATCAGTGCCACAATTGCTCAAAATGCTCAGCTGGACATAAGGTTGTCTTCAAGTGTGATGGGTCTAGAAATACAGAGTGCAAGGAGATTTCAGGTTGGTATTTATAATGCCTTATTGTTGAAATGTAATGATAAAATTCGTGAAATGCAATATTTCTAAAGTTGAGTACAAAATTGAAAGTATACATACAGGTATATTCTTTTGTGTGTATAACATGATGGTTCTTAGTTGCAACTCTCCTTTCAAATAAAAGCTCATTTACTTGACAGTCATCTGTAATCCTTTGAATCTCATCAGATTTGCTTCCAATTTCTAATTTTTTAACAACATCTTATAACCTGTTTTTCTTCAAAACAAAACTCATCAAACTTGATTTTACTTCTATTACCTCTTAATCTCTCCTTCCTCCTTGTTAGGGCTTAGTGTAAGAATGCATTAATTTTCCTAACTTGGGACAGATGTTACAATGCAAGTTGTAGATCAAAGGTGTTCCCTCAGAAAAAACCTTCCATAGAAATAAGAAAGTCATTTTTGAGGGTACTTTCCCACCACAACAAGAGAGAATTAGGCTGTCGTTGCATAGGTGCAAGTTGCTCAACCTGCCATTAGCGTCTCATTGGAAAAGATTTCTAAGGGAGGTTACAAAAACCCCAAATATAAATGATATTGTGGAGGGAATGGACAAGAAAGTTACAATTTCTCTCTATAGGCCGATGCACCAGTCCTTCCAAAAAGCATCAAAATGCCAATAGCATAGAATATTCTCAAAAGGTATGAGAATTTTTTATGATGCTGACAAAAAGAGATTAAAACTGTCAGGGTTATACCAAAGAAAGTAAATTCTCTTTTTATGAATCAAAATGATAATTAATCTTAATAAGGCTTTGCCAAGCAAAAAAGGTCCATTGTATGTCAAGCCAATAAATACCCCTAGGTCAACCAGTAAAATTGCTACCAAGGCGCACACCTACCCTAGTATTCTAAACCAATGAACCCCAGGAGGACCCCGGAGGACTCCACAGCATTTCACATATTCTTGTGGAATGGGTACAAGTAAAACATCAAGAAGCATGTCACAAAAGACCATAATGAACAGCAATCGGATACCAACTTAGAGTGAAGCAAATAAAGGATAAACACCCTTGTGAAATTAACCTCTTTCATGAAATGCAGCTTATTTTTTTTCTGTTCACCAGAAAAACAGTTTTCTTTGAATTTTTGTTTACGTTAGAGCCTGGAAGCCTGTCAAAAGGAGAAATTGCAGGTGCAGTTTTGGGACCATTGCTGCTATTGGTGTCTATTGTTATTGCAATATTGCTCTGTAGAAGAAAACATGCTCACCGAAGCTCTGTAGAAGGAAATGCCAAAGTGAATGGTCTAAGTTCAGTAGCAATTGATAATAAAGGTATGCATTTGTTGTTTTGCATTGTGTCTTTGAGTTTATAACATAAGGCATCAAAGCAAAGTTGCTTTGTTAACCATTCCAAGACAGGTCATCTTG
>NW_027019541.1:599983-623468 GCF_013076305.1 Rhopilema esculentum | reverse complement strand
GCTGTTCAATCATTTTTTGGCTTTGTTAGGGTTGCCCTCCTCTATTTTGCCCAATGCGACTCTTAATTGCATTTAATTAACAAGCTGGGGGCCCTGACAGTGGGGTGCGCAGGATGAGTCCAAAGCAAGCTTCTCTGCATCCCATTGAAAACCCTTTTCGCTCTGGAACCCAGCGTAGGGAAATACCAATACCATCCCAATATACCTTGGCAATCTACGATTGAATATCGAAATTCTGAATTCTATGATTGCTTGATTTCATGAAGGTTGGATATAAGACATAACTACTATGGAAAATTTACCAATCAACTTTACAAAGCCTTTTATGTTCAAAAGTATAGTTCTTCAATGGATAACCTGATGTTCATGTTTTTTTGTTAAGCAGACAAAACTTATTGGAGTAACGGACCGAAGTTAAAGAAGAAAGGGTTCCCAACCTTTAGGGGCTCTCAGCGACATTTTTTTTCCTAGGGGGCGCACCTATCCACGTTACGCCACTAATAAAACTATCGGGCTTTATGATGAAAAAATCGAATATTTTTTTTGTATCTTCTATGGGCCTAAACCTAAGAATGTTGTAGATATTTAAATGCAGTTTCAGGTCATCCTCAGAATGTAATACACGCATTTTGTTTATAAGGAACCTACCTCAAGGCCTAGTTCCAAAAGTTCCTTATTCGTAGACCTCGAATCATCAAATTGTAATACCAAAAGTTCCTTAATAGTTCCTTAATTTGTTTTGACTGCAATAAGCCTTAACATTTAATAGAGAGAGGGGCGAGACAGCAGATGCAGAAACTACTCAATGAAGCACTTGACACACGAATAGCAAACAATCTATGCGAGTATTGGCTGCAAATGAATGGAACCGGCTTTTTAGTTCTTGCTGCTTGCAGTTGTAAAAATTTTTCAAATGGATAAGTTCCTTAGGGATTTCGTTTTTTGTAGTATAAATTTAAAGAAGCGTGTAATTCAAAACCTTTTCTTAGTGGTTACCTTTACCAATCCCTTGATCGATCTTTACATTGAAGTTTCATCAGTCTTGATAGAATTGGCAATTTTGAGCCACTACACCACAGCTTTACACTCTACTAGTTCACAAAGTAATAAATAGGGTTGGCCCCCGGCTAGCCCCCTCAGATTTTTGAGGCGAGATTCGCCTCTGCTGGCAGCTAATAGATTCACCAAGTGCGCTAATCAAGCTCCTTTTCAACTATACATGCAGTGCTTGGTTTCTATTGCTTAATAAAGGTTAACCGAATGTATCATGTTGAATCTAAAAAATAGAGTACACGGGCACACGTAGGAATCATAGAATTTAAAGGTATAATTTGGCCTCCAATTAAAGAGAGATTTGAACAATGCACTGCTAAAAAAGTTTCAATTTTTTCATAAGTCAGCCCAGTCCTATGTATCAGAGATGTTCATACCAGTTGGCCAGAACCGGATAAATCGAGGGCCTAAAAACAAATCGAATCAACCTTTTCGAGACAGAAACACAGGACAAATAGTCTCTCTCTCTCTTACCTAAGACCCGAAATCAAGAACGGCCTACACTCTCTGACCTGAAATCTGCTAAGAACGTAAACAGTTTCAAGCAAAAGATCAAGAATATATTCTTTAAAGACCTCTAAAATCAAGAAAACAGCCCCTTTGTATATTACTGAACTTTCAAAAGCTACAAAAATAACAAGCACGTTACTTTTTTACCTTTGCCACAGAATATATAAAACACTTATTTTTTTCATAAAAACTCTGACCTTTTCATGCTAAGTTCATTTAGCTATTATCATATATTGCACATATGTAATAAGCCCTCTTTTTATTTTTTCCAAAGTTTAAAGTACATTTAATTTTTTACATATGGCAAGATTTTACCATGATTTTACATACACATACATGCTATAAGCCTTGGGAAAATGGCGATTTGATTCAACCGCTCGCTGCTTGATTGGTCATAAATGACTAAGGGTGTGTTTCTATTCGATTGCATCATGTTGTAAAATAGAAGCTTATGAGTCATCAATCTCAAGTAGCTGGTTGGTTCTGTAGCTCGTTTTCGGTTAAATGAATATATCACCTCAACACCTACCCAACATCTATATAATTCCAAGCAAATAGTTTTCTAAGCAAGGTCTACCATTTGCACCAAGTACCTGTGAAATTTCTGGAAGATTTTTTGGTTTGATAACTGGTCGGGCAATCCTGTAGGGCCTACTAGCGCCTTTCAAAGTAATGACACCTAAGCCATTTGATCTCTATCAGAAAAATCTGGAAACTTTGGTGACAAGGCGCTGCTGTCAGAACTGCAGTGATTTATAAGGAAGATGGCAGGCAAGTCCAGTCTTAAGAATCCGGGCACAGTTCTTTTCCTCATTTTACCGGTAAGTAGTTTCTCGTGATTTGGATCTGTTATGATTTCCATGGCCAAAACGGGAAATCTCGCAAAGTAATATTTCAATCCCGTTATTAATGTAATGTGCAGCCCACCTCTATTCAGATCACTAGACATGTATACAAATTTTAATTTTGATTTGATTTCTTGACAGTTTTCTTTGATAGCACATGTGAATGATTGGGATATGGAAAAATTACACTAACATCAAAATATAGTTCTAATGTTAAACAAAATTACGTGGAACTCCTAACAATTCGCGTTGTGCTTTTTCATTTTTAATTTCTTTTCTCGAATACTACTACTTCCAATAACCCCCTGTCCTACCAGCACAAGGCTTATGTTATAGAAAAATATCATAAGACTACAAGCCGCAAGAAATTTGCTTTTGAAAACTGACGTTCATGTTTCACATTAGACTTCGCCTAGGTAAGAATTGTATGATCTAGGCCTATCTAATAAATTCTTTTCTTTAAGTGAATTTCTCAGTTCTATGCACCATAGTAGTTTTCAGAATGTAAGTTTTCAAGTTTTCAATTTATTAATTTGTAACTTTTGGGTGATGCGATGGCGTCTGCTTTCCCATGATCTTTTGCATTAATTTTTACATTTATCATTCTATTGTTCAAGGTAGCATATGCATGTCCTGAGGGACAATTTCTACCAAAAAATGGTACCTGCAGACCGTAAGTCTCATTTTACTCAAGTACAAATCTTATAAATTTTGGCTCATTTGAGCTAACTCAAATTGGATCCCTGATTGTGTCACAAAAACCTTTCAGATTTTTGAAATAGGCAGTAACAGCCTGAAACAACAAGGACCATTAAAAAAAAATTTCTGGAAAAATTAAAATTTAAAAGTAAAATTATGTTTATTTATAAATGATCTTTTATATTTGTACTATATTATCAAATAACTAGTATTAAATATACATTTCATTTGATGCCAAATTTATTTTGTTGAATAACAACATCATTATCAATTTCCAAAGGTGTTTTGTGCATATAGAGTTCCTAGAATGTTGTTGTTTCAAATATATTTTACAATTTATAGATGTGATACAAAGTGTATTGGTGGACAGGTTATTGTTGCAAATTGCTCCAAACATGAGAACCTGCGGTGTGAATGCCCGGGTAAAGAATATTTCATTGAGTTGAAACATCAATGTTTTCCCTGCAAGATTACTGGGGATGGAGAGTATTATCGAAGAAACTGCTCCAAATATGAAAATGCAGATGTTTCCAAGTGTCCACTGGTAATGTTCTACTCTCATTGTAGTTTATTATCTATTAGAAAAAAACTTTCTGTAAAATTTGGAAATTTGCACATCCTCCTCTTCTCATGGAACCCATTCTCTAGATTACATCTCATTCTGACAGCCCTGAAGGATTTTTTCAAGCTTGTAATAAATAAAATGTAATGAGCTAAAAAGTTTGTGAACTGTTTTATTCAGTGGCATTAATTCTTTTTTTCAACTTACCTTTGTTGTGAAGCAAAATCTGGTTTTGCAGGGCATGTTTACACTTGATCATTATCAGTGCCACAATTGCTCAAAATGCTCAGCTGGACATAAGGTTGTCTTCAAGTGTGATGGGTCTAGAAATACAGAGTGCAAGGAGATTTCAGGTTGGTATTTATAATGCCTTATTGTTGAAATGTAATGATAAAATTCGTGAAATGCAATATTTCTAAAGTTGAGTACAAAATTGAAAGTATACATACAGGTATATTCTTTTGTGTGTATAACATGATGGTTCTTAGTTGCAACTCTCCTTTCAAATAAAAGCTCATTTACTTGACAGTCATCTGTAATCCTTTGAATCTCATCAGATTTGCTTCCAATTTCTAATTTTTTAACAACATCTTATAACCTGTTTTTCTTCAAAACAAAACTCATCAAACTTGATTTTACTTCTATTACCTCTTAATCTCTCCTTCCTCCTTGTTAGGGCTTAGTGTAAGAATGCATTAATTTTCCTAACTTGGGACAGATGTTACAATGCAAGTTGTAGATCAAAGGTGTTCCCTCAGAAAAAACCTTCCATAGAAATAAGAAAGTCATTTTTGAGGGTACTTTCCCACCACAACAAGAGAGAATTAGGCTGTCGTTGCATAGGTGCAAGTTGCTCAACCTGCCATTAGCGTCTCATTGGAAAAGATTTCTAAGGGAGGTTACAAAAACCCCAAATATAAATGATATTGTGGAGGGAATGGACAAGAAAGTTACAATTTCTCTCTATAGGCCGATGCACCAGTCCTTCCAAAAAGCATCAAAATGCCAATAGCATAGAATATTCTCAAAAGGTATGAGAATTTTTTATGATGCTGACAAAAAGAGATTAAAACTGTCAGGGTTATACCAAAGAAAGTAAATTCTCTTTTTATGAATCAAAATGATAATTAATCTTAATAAGGCTTTGCCAAGCAAAAAAGGTCCATTGTATGTCAAGCCAATAAATACCCCTAGGTCAACCAGTAAAATTGCTACCAAGGCGCACACCTACCCTAGTATTCTAAACCAATGAACCCCAGGAGGACCCCGGAGGACTCCACAGCATTTCACATATTCTTGTGGAATGGGTACAAGTAAAACATCAAGAAGCATGTCACAAAAGACCATAATGAACAGCAATCGGATACCAACTTAGAGTGAAGCAAATAAAGGATAAACACCCTTGTGAAATTAACCTCTTTCATGAAATGCAGCTTATTTTTTTTCTGTTCACCAGAAAAACAGTTTTCTTTGAATTTTTGTTTACGTTAGAGCCTGGAAGCCTGTCAAAAGGAGAAATTGCAGGTGCAGTTTTGGGACCATTGCTGCTATTGGTGTCTATTGTTATTGCAATATTGCTCTGTAGAAGAAAACATGCTCACCGAAGCTCTGTAGAAGGAAATGCCAAAGTGAATGGTCTAAGTTCAGTAGCAATTGATAATAAAGGTATGCATTTGTTGTTTTGCATTGTGTCTTTGAGTTTATAACATAAGGCATCAAAGCAAAGTTGCTTTGTTAACCATTCCAAGACAGGTCATCTTGATCTTCCATGAATGTGTATTTTTAAAAAGAAAAGGATTTGGAAGCAAAAGACCATAAAGAATTTGCAACCAGTTGAGAAAATTTGAAATAAGTTATTTCCTGCCCAGCAACTCCCTAAGGGTTTTCCATAGAGATAGCAGGGTGTTTGGTTCATACTCTACTTTCCTGACATGTTTGTTTTGAGGGTGTACTGAATATTCAGTAGGCTTGATTATCTGGTTAGTATTGCCAATTTATGAAGTAACACAAACAATTTAAAGGGCCGTCAATCATAATGATATTAAATGTTATTTGAAAAGATACAAAAATAGTTGCTCATTTGTTCATGTAAAAAGTTGCTCATTTAAATGTATGCCCTTATTGTTAAGTATTAAACTTTAGTTTTTAATCATAGTTACAAATTTTGTTGTTGTTGTTAGGAGGACTGGGCCATGTAACTTTGTAACCCTGTGATCTTGCCTCGTGTTCTATTATTCGTTCGCTTGATATAATATAAAAATGGCGTTAAGTATCGCGTATTTATTCCTCTACTAACTCGTTTATCCACCACGATGGCTAGTTCAACAGGTTATGGGCCCAGGTCACGCCTGACATTCGATGGTGATGAGAGGAAGTATGAGCTGTGGGAAGTTAAGTTTTTAGGCCTAATGAGGCTCCAGAAACTTCATAAAGTTATTCTCCCGGAAGAGGAAGGCGGCGTCAGTGATGAAGAATTGAACGGAGAGAAAAATGCAGAAGCATTTGCCGAGTTAGTTCAGTGCTTGGATGACAGAAGTTTGTCTTTAGTGCTGCGGGATGCCAAGGACAAGGGTAGAGATGCTTTAAAGATATTAAGAGAACATTATCTTTCGAAAAGAAAACCAAGAATAATTTCTTTGTACACCGAGCTAACTTCACTCAAGAAAACAGATGAAGAGAGTGTCACAGATTACATAATCCGTGCTGAAACAGCTGCTACATCTTTAAAATCAGCTGGTGAAACAATCAGCGACAGCCTTCTTATTGCAATGGTGTTGAAGGGGCTACCAGCGAAATTTAAACCGTTTTCAACTGTAGTTACTCAGAAGGACAAAGATCAAACTTTTACTGAGTTCAAAGTAGCCCTGAGAAGTTTTGAAGAAACTGAAAAAGCCTACTGTGAAGAGCCAAGAGACAGTGTAATGAAGTTTTCTAAGCGATTTGGTTCTGGCACACGAAGAAAGCCTATAGTGTGTTACACATGTGGCAAACCAAACCACAAATCAACTGACCCAGAATGCCCTGAGTATGGTAAGAAGAAGAAATGGTGTCATTATTGTAAAACCAATACACACAATACAGATGTATGTAGAAAGAAGAAAGACTCTGTGAAATCAGTTGCAGAATCAGCTGCAAAAGAAAGCCCTGAACAACACTCTTTCATTTTCAAAATTGGTTGCAGCCAAGATGAAATCTTTTGTGAGGCTCATGACATAAAAACAGTGCTTGTTGATTGTGGTGCTACGACACATGTTGTGAAAGACAAGTCGTATTTTATAAATATGGACTCAAACTTTGACTCAGAAAAACATTTCATTGAACTAGCTGATGGAAGCAGAATAAGAAATACTGCACAGGGAAGAGGAGATGCACGTATCTGTCTTATAGACTCTGATGGTAATGAGCAAGAAGCAATTCTAAAAGATGCTCTTTTTGTACCAACATTCAAGCAAAACATCCTATCTGTACAAGCTGCTACAGAAAAGGGGGCAGAAATAAATTTCAAGAAAAATTCAGCAGAATTAATCAGTCCAAATGGCACAAAATTCAATATAAAGAAGAGTGGTAGACTTTATTACCTATGCAGTACAGTCTTGACAAAGAGTACATCACACACCTTGAAAGAATGGCATGAAATAATGGGACATTGTAATTCAAGAGATATTATCAAATTGGAAGGTGTTGTAGATGGTATGAAGATTACAAGTAAAGATAGTTTCCAATGTGACATCTGTACAGAGGGTAAAATGACACAGTACAGAAACAGAAGTCCAGATAAACGTGCCAATGCACCACTTGAGTTGGTACATGTTGATCTGGCTGGACCGATAGAACCGGCAGACAGAAATGGCTTCAGATATGTGATGTCCATTGTAGATGATTACTCAAGTCTGATCATGGTGTACTTTCTGAAAGGAAAGAATGATGCCATTCATGCAATGGAGAAATTCTTAGCAGATGTTGCAGTCTATGGAACAGTTAAGAGGATGAGATGTGACAATGGAGGAGAATTCACAAGTGAGAAGTTTAAACAGCTATTGATAGAGAATAAAATAAAACAGGAAATGAGTGCACCTTATTCTCCTCACCAGAATGGAACAGTGGAAAGGTCCTGGAGATCCATTTTTGATATGGCAAGGTGTCTGTTATTGGAATCTACACTGCCAAAGTCACTATGGGTATATGCTGTGATGACAGCAGTATATGTGAGGAATAGGTGCTATAATCCAAGAACAGAGAAGACAGCAGTGGAGGCATTCACAGGCCATAAACCTAACATTGGTAATATGAATACATTTGGCTCTGTGTGCTTTGCATATAAACAGAACAAGACAAAGTTAGATGCCAGAAGTGAGAAAGGCATATTTATTGGGTATGACAAAAACAGTCCTGCTTACTTGATTTACTTTCCAAATAGTGGCAATATTAGGAAAGTGCGATGTGTGAAATTCAGTACAAGTTCGTATGAACAGGCCATTGACACAGAAGACATAGTTATAAGAAGAGAGAGACAACCTGAACAAGATGAAAAAGTTGAATTGCAGGAAACAGTTGAACAGTCTGCTCAGTTAGACCCTCCAGGTGAAGACAGCCAAAGAAAGGGACATGAAAGGAGATACCCAACAAGAGAACGCAAACAGCCAAAATATTTCAAGGACTATGTAACTGAATCAGATGATATTGGTTATACAGTTGACTTTTGTTATGCTATGTGTATGGATGAAATGCCAACAACCTACGATGAGGCATTAGTTTCTAGTGAAGCAAGTCACTGGAAGACTGCTATGCAGGAAGAAATGTGTGCACTGAAAGATAATCAAACATTTGATCTTGTTAAATTGCCTGAGGAGAAAACATTAGTTGGAGGAAGATGGGTTTATGCTAAGAAAATTGGCCCCAACAATGACTTAAAATATAAAGCCAGGTATGTTGCAAAAGGTTATTCTCAAACTCAAGATGTAGACTACAATGAAACTTTTTCACCAACAGCTAGAATAACTTCAATAAGGATGCTAATGCAACTTGCCAGCCAAAACAATCTCATTGTACATCAGATGGATGTTAAAACTGCATATTTGAATGCACCAATTGACTGTGAGGTATATGTAGAACAACCAGAGGGATATACAGTGAATGGTGAAAAGGGTGAACGATTAGTTTGGAAATTAAACAAATCCTTATATGGGTTGAAGCAAAGTGGGAGAAATTGGAACACATTTCTTCACTCTCAGTTAATCAATGATAAGTTCACACAGTCCCTTGCAGATCCTTGTGTATACACTAAGAACACTGGGGGCACGATGATAATAATCATTGTATGGGTAGATGATATTATCATTGCCAGCAGCAACATGTCTTCACTCAATGAAGTAAAAAGTTTTCTTTGCCAAAAATTCAAGATGAAAGACCTAGGAGAAATTGGATGGTTTTTAGGCATACAGTTCAGCAGAGAAGGTAACCAAATTACAATGAATCAAACTGAATATATTAAGAGAGTGCTTGAAAGATTTCACATGACAGATTGCAAGACAAGAAGTACTCCTTGTGAAAGTTCATACAAGGCAAATGAAAATACATCTGATCCAACTGATTCCAAGTTGTATAGAAAGATAGTTGGAAGCTTGATATATATCATGACTTCAACTAGACCTGATTTGTGCTATGTTGTCACCAAATTAGCACAACACATGGCAAACCCTACTTCAGCTGATGAGACCATGGCAAAACATGTATTACGTTACCTGAAAGGAACAATGAATCAGAAATTGATATTCCACAAATCTAAAGACGAAATGCATTTATTCGGATATTGTGATGCAGATTGGGCTAATTCTGAAGACAGAAGAAGCATTACTGGCTATGCATACCAGTTAGTAAGCAGCGGACCCATGATATCCTGGAAAAGTAGAAAACAAAGAACAGTTGCTCTATCTACCTGCGAGGCTGAGTATATGGCCTTAGCAGAAGCAACACAGGAAGCAATATTCTTAATGCAGTTATTGAAAGACATGACAAACTCTACTTTATATGACAAGTTTGTACTGCATTGTGATAACCAAAGTGCAATAGCTCTAGCTAAAAATGCTATGGTACATCAAAGATCAAAACATATAGACATAAAATATCATTTTGTTAGATCAATAGTTTCAGAAGGTATTATGGATCTGATTTATGTTCCAACAGCGAAGAACATTGCAGATGTCTTTACAAAGCCAATTGCCAGTTTCAAGCTCAAGAAATTTATTGCAGTAATGATGGGAATATAAACTTGAACTATTTGATAACACTGCGTTTTGTTGTTCTTCATTAACTAGAATTTATAATTATATAATTACTACATAAAGTTTAAGTGGGGGTGTTAAGTATTAAACTTTAGTTTTTAATCATAGTTACAAATTTTGTTGTTGTTGTTAGGAGGACTGGGCCATGTAACTTTGTAACCCTGTGATCTTGCCTCGTGTTCTATTATTCGTTCGCTTGATATAATATAAAAATGGCGTTAAGTATCGCGTATTTATTCCTCTACTAACTCGTTTATCCACCACGATGGCTAGTTCAACACTTATTCTATGTTAGGTCCTCTCATAATTCCAGAATCAAATTAATGGCAAAGTAATTATAAAATCATACTAAGTCCCTGCAAAGTATCAGACTTTAATTTTAAAACCTAGAATTAACACAATTATTCTAGTTGGAAATTCCAAGCTTTTACCTTTATTATACTAGGATTTTTTAAAAGAGGATCTTGGCTTCAAATTGTATATTATTTGCTTTCCTTCTTTTAATTTTAAAATTTAACAAATGCCTTGAAAATTAAAGGAAATGTGCATCCTGCTAGTTCATTGTGTATTACATCTTGGAGTAACATTTTTCACAAAGGTATGACATGTGGACCATCTATTTTATAAAGAATGTCTAAGATTGGGAACAGAAGGTATTTGTCAGGTTTCACTTTCAACTATCCAGGGAAATCAGGTCCTGGCTCCATTTTAGAACCATTGATCAAATAAAGCCGCCCGAGTTTTTATGGTCATGCATAAGCAGCAAGATTGACAAAGGCTGAAAATCTATTCAAAATTCTTCTTTTCTGAATGCCTATTTTCCTTTTGCTTCTCATTTGCCATCACCTTAAAACGTTGTTTCTCTTTTTGTAGATGTAGAGAAAGTGAGTGATGATGTTGTCTGTGATCTAAAAAAGCCAGGTAAGAAATAAATTAGAGTATGATAATTATAGTGCAGCAAATCACATCTAAAAGTATTAAAACAAATTAAACAGAGCCATAAGTATCAACCAAAATACAATATCTTGTTGCTGAAAAAATAATAAACTATTAGTTATAGTAACTAAGACTGTTTCCTTTGATTATCAGTCTAAATAACATCTATTTCATGACCTCAGACGTTTGAAGAGGGAAACAGAATAGTATGCACATCCAACTGATGCAGCCCCTCTCCCTTCCTAATCAGACAAATTTTATCACATTTCAGGCTAGCCCCCTCCCCTCCTAATCATTTTGTCGCATTTCAGGCTCCATTGGGGCAATTCTATTTCACAATAATATTTGAATGAAGCAATAATATTTGGGAAAATTCCATACAAAGTCCTCCTAAACAGTTAGCATCCGCTAGGCCCATGATGTTCTTATGATTTTGCTCCAATACTTCAGACATGGATTCTCTACATTTTACTTTATTTCTCCTACTTGAACTAACACAATTATTGCCAAACACAATGCTTGGCGACTTTAGCTTAAAGAAGCACAATGAGTATATCACTCTTTCCAAACAGCTTACAAGATTTCTTAGAACAACTGAGTTTTTAAGGATTTTTAAGGATTTTTCTCTTGAAAAATATGAACAGATAAATTAGTAGAGAGAAATAGAGAAGATTAGAAAAGTAAAGAGAATAGGGAGATAAGGAGACAAGAAAGAGAGAGAATGAGACAAGCACTCAATTCGATATCAGCTATTGAGAATGATTTAATTAAGACATTGAAGTAACGATTTGGGCATGATTGTAAAATCATAAAGATAAATGATCAATTTAGAAGTGTATGCAGAAATTGGGAGAATGGACTTTTGTGCCTGCGAGCGCCACTCTTAAAACATTAATGAGGTATGCCCAAGAGTTTCAAAAAGGTATATATTGTTAAATCAGGTACCCAAAAGTACTGGTTCAAAATTCTTACCAATAATTATTGGATTGACCCTACTTCATCTATGTAAGAAGTTAAAAGGACCCCCTTGGAGAGGATGTGAAAATACGTTTCATGGAATTATCATAAGCTTTAATTGTGGATCTTTTAAAATTTCACATGGTGAAAACTGTAGTATATTGAAATACTGATTTGTCTAAAAATCTTTTAATACAAGTCAGATCAGTTTTTGTCTGTTAAGGCGCTTTTAGATTTTCTCTTTCAAGGTTGAAATTTCGTTTTTCTTCTTATGCAGAGGAATCAAATCACAGGCAAACGAAAGCGGATTATCACAGAGCTTGTTGTAAGTTTATTTCTGGGAGTGTTGTCTTCTACAAATTTTACTCTCATCCTACCATCATCTTCATCTTATACAGTGATTTATACTGTACATTATATCTGAAAATTTAACTGTTAGCTATCACAAATTTCAGCTTTGGTTCTTACGATTTCGTTTATGTTTTCACTTAAAACTGTTTCCTCTTTGTTAATTTCAACTTTTTTTATCCCAGCGCAAATATCACAAAATGGAGTAGTGAACCCTCTTACTGACCAAAGTGAGTACTTGATGTTTGCTGTATGCTTGTCAATGACAGCGATTCATCAGCTCCATTAAGGATTGCATAAGCCAATCATTTACATAATCATTTAGATCAATCCATATACATCATCCATTTTAAAACATAATTTGGCAAACTTTCGACAGGTTTTTATAAGATTTTTCCATATAAGTGTGACCACAACCCTTTGAATTTTACTCCAACTTGGTCACAACTCAGAATTGATTCGTCATTGAATTGTACTTTAGTTATACAAGGATTTGATTTTTGTACAAGAAGTTAACAAACATTCCTGAAAACTTCGATTCAGAATAAGTTGTTTAAGCAACAAAGAGAAAAATATAAATGTTTTCTAACATAGGTGTGGTCCTTGTTCTTATCGATGTTTTATCATTCTTCAATTTTTTTTCAGTTGATGGACCCGCAACATTGCAAGGTATCTTTTAATGCTATATTAAATTCCCCTTTTGATGCTATTTATCTAAAAGTTATGAAATATTTGATTTAAGGAGTCATCAACTATCAATGCGAGTCAGCTTCAAATTCACACTTTTCCTATTCAACTGCGTTTTATCATTTAAAACGGTGGGTTGAAAAACGTATATAGACTAAGAGCAATCACCTTTTCGTCGTTACTTATCATTTTCCTGTTCATTTGATTACCTCTGTTTTGGGATGATTCAAGTTTGGGATGGAACAATCCAATAGATTTGTGTTTTAAAGTCTCTTTTATATTTGTTACATGAACAAACACTATCAGAGTTTTAATTGCTTGAAAGAATGAACCTCACGCGCCAACATCGGATTAAAATGAAAAAAAAAACAGATAAAAAGTTTCCTTACTCAAAACTTCTGAATAGATATCTAGCATTATTTCTTTGTTACTTAGTTATTCTATTAGTTGTAACTATGTCAGTTTCCTTTAATCTTTCTTGCTTTGTTTTTTCGTTATTTTTCTTTTCCTTATTTATGATTAACATCAGTTCAATATATACGTTTTGATAAGTCTTGAGAAGCGAATGCATTTAAGCCATATGTTGAATTCGCTTCCCAGGCTTAAAAGTTCCTTATTCTTATTCATTAGAAGCTATTTCTGATACAGAGGACAGAATTTAAAATCTGTTCTTCTGAATTTGAAATCTGCTCTACTGGATTTGAAATCTGTTCTACTGGATTTGAAATCTGTTCTACTGAATTTGAAATCTGTTCTATTCTAGTTGAAAGTTTCAGTTGGAGTGCAACTACAATCGAGGAACTGGAATATGCAGATTTAGACCAATTGGCCATGATTCTAAACATCAAAGTCAATAATGACTGGCATAATGTTGCTTGTGGGCTTGGGTTCAGTGTGAACGAAATTTTTTTTCTGGAGAGCCAAAGTTATCCTGCTTTTGCAATGCTCAAACAGTATCGTGGCTTCAAAAATGCCTCTGTTCCTGCATTGTACGAGGTCTTAAAAGAGAAAAAAAGATATGATGGGGCCAAAATTCTTGAGAAGTACATAATCCGAGCCTCTACCTGATTATTCATGATTCATGCGTATCGTAACCCAACGGTACCCTGTTGGGGAAGTGAAAGAACATAACATGGCACGAACTGAATACATACAATTGCTGCCAAAAGTGTTGAAACGCTATCGTTAGTTTTCAAGGGCAAATTCAGCCATCCCTTCCCCCTTTGAGCAAGGTTCCTTTACTACAAAACGATATGGAGTTTAGAAAGTTCGTTTTCCCTATGACTTGTATGATATTTGTCTAAACTAGAAAGTAAAAGGGGGTGCGGAAGTATTCGGAAAAGATTTTAAAAATATATAAACACATCATACACTGTCAATTGTTCCAAGTACTTTTGGCAGGCATTGTATCATAACGGGAAGAAATCAAGTTTAGTAAAATTTCACACACTGGAAATATTATGCAGCGTTTAGTACTACTTATTTATGGTAGTGGTTTTTTTGAGTTAAACGTAATAACAGTTTGATTTAAATTAGTCATTGAGACCAGAAGTTAATGGATGACATTTCGAAAAGCAGGGCTTTATTCTCCCCGTGACCCTATGGCCACTGCTCACTGGAAATCACATGAAAATAATTTTTCTCGCGGGAAATCTCCAGTCATGAATTAAGAGTTCACCATTGTTTCTGTTTCATTTTGCTCCAAAATTCTATGATAGTTTAGATATGATAGTTAAGCAGTTGCCAGGGGATACAAATAGTGGAGTGTTAACGGAGAACGGTGATAAATGTACAAAACAAAAGTCCCTAAGAAAGAAATCGATAGAACCCAAGTTGTCACAGTACGTGCAAAAACACGATGTTTAGGTGATCGTTATAGTTAGGTGAGGGTTAGG
The DNA here is from genome assembly GCF_013076305.1 of Rhopilema esculentum. The sequence goes on along the minus strand of NW_027019541.1, from coordinate 608,695 downwards.
CTTTTTGCTGTGCATATTAGGCCACTTGACACATCTTCAGCTTGTTGACTAGACTGATGGATTTGGGTGTCATCTCCTTCTTTGACCTCATTCTTGTGTACGATCATGTTTGAATACACTTTTATAACTGGATCTCACATCAAATGACCAACTTTGAAATTTATCCCCACGTTTTTGATAATAATTGGTTTCACAGGCTCGGTTTATATGCTCTCAAGAGTAAAAGGTTGTTGCTTTCAACGTCATTTTTTTCGATGATTTTCTACAACTAATTTGATAGCGTAGAATTGTTCAGGGGTAAAAACTGTTGTTATCGCTGGTCGAATTCTAAAAATCTTTAAAGTTTTTGTCGGACTTTGTTGATAATTTTGTAGCATTTAATATTCTTTGACTCTTCATATTTTTTGATGTAAGTAACAGTTTTGAACAAAAAAATGTATCGAGGAACTGTAGTAAAGACAGCATCCACTGGCACTGCCGGCACACAGATCTGCCAGTAGTGTACAGCTCTGTACAACACTGCTTAGCCACATATATATACGGGGTTAAAGTCGTGCATAGGAGAGATCAAAGATGTGGGTGGAAAAGGATACTTCACTAACTACTCATATGTTGAAATCATGAGAAATATTGTGTGAACGATACAACATGTGAATTGTCTTCATTAATCCCACCCAACCCGCCACCCATCGCAGCCCCCTATTTTGATCTGTTTCAATGTTCTACCTTCTTTAGGCAAGGCTTCGAGCTAGTTGTGAATGGCCGGAGGGTTGCAATAAAATTCAATGCTACCTGGGGTATCGTTATTGTAAAGTGGTTGTATTCTATACCTCTGTTGTAATTTTAGAATTGCCGTAAATTTTCATGAGGACATAGAAAAGTATTTATCAAAGTTCATTTTTTCCTTTATGTCAAACCTTATTCGTAGTTTAATGCAGAAATTTTAAAATGAAAAAAATCGTTGTTTTATAATATAATATCATTGATTAATTTGAACATAGTTAAATATGCTTTTGCAGCATCTCATTTCTAACTAAAATTTATAAAGCCAATTAACATATATTGATATAATACATGTTTTATTTCTTACACGGAATATTTTTCTCTTCGCAGAGTTTATTTAAGATTCCATAGAAATTAAGGCCCTTCTGAAATTGCAATTTTCTTTGTTTTACGAGTTTTCTCTATTAGTTCATCAAACATCACAACCGATTCAGATTGAGAACTTTGCCACTATTTTTGTTAGTTGGTAGTGCAGGGGAAAAGCTCAAGTGACTATAGCTAAGCCCTTACACGGGAAAGGAAGGAGGGAGTATAGTAGTGTATAGCAGGGAGCCGTCTGTGGTGGTTTAAACCTAAAGCTCCTGCACAGCGCTGCGCGGAGGTTGAGATTGCTCCGCAGCGTCTAAGCGAAAAATTAAAGATATAAAATTAATTGACTTTTTAAATTATTATTTGTTGTGTTCGTTAATTAATATATATATATATATTTACAGTTTTTGACAATTCTCTTTAAACTTTTTCCATTTCTCGAAAAAGACTTCAATCTTTTGACTCCTTAGTTTTTTCTCATTTTCAAGAAACTTTGCTATTATTTTCAAAATGGGTAATTTTCTATTTGGAACAAAAGTGGTTAAACATGCTCTAAGTGATGAAGAAATTGACTACCAAAAAGAAACAGACATGGCGAAAGAAAATTTTTTAACAAGATTTACGCTACAGCAAGATTTGCCAGAAATACTACAATTAAAGTCAAATAAGTTGTTACATGTAACAAAGATAAACGAATTAATAAGAGACAATCATGAAGTTCTAAATCAAGTTGATCAATACGGTAATACTATACTACATAGGATAATTTCAAATATTGATGAGGATGATATTTTTGTATGGTTAAATCATAAATGGTTACTAAATTGTATTATAAAAAAGGGAGCAAATGTAAATGCTGAAAATATAAGTTGTGAGACACCGGTAAAGGTGCTTCAAGATATGGGAAGTATAAAGCTGTTCAATTATTGATTGAAAATAAATGCGATTTGAATAGAAAAAATTATCAAAGTAATTCAGCGCTACATATTGCTGTAATATATGGAGATTATCACACAGTTTCTTTATTGCATGGCTATGGGGATTCGATTTTAGATGAAAGTTTAAAAAACAATGGAGTGACTGTTTTAGAGTTGTTGACCAAAAATATAGTTGTTGACTAAAAAAGCAAAACTAATTGATGTATTAAAAACACCAGTAAAACTTTACAATGAACGAAGATATTCAAAAAATCCATAACGGAAAAACTTACGAAAAACTATACTAATTTATCAATCTAATAACGTGTAAAAGTTAGATGTCAAAAAGCGGATCGACATATACAATTCTAGAACGGATTTCTATCAAGTGTGGGACTAGGTGTAAAATTTCCTTTTGGTTTGCCTGTTTTGTTTGGCTTTGAGGGATTTGTAGGTTGCACCTCTCTCAATACTCCATACTGCATACTCCAGTGACGCCCTTGTTGGTTTCATAGTTTGAGAATCGTTTTCATAATTTGCGAGTAAGTCACTCAGAACAAAAGAGGCGAAGTTAACTATATCGAAGATGAAGCTGTTAATGGTGTAAATGATTAACATTTTCTTATTATTATGAAGAACATTATAAATACGTTTACGTTTTTGAATAGTAAATTCATTAATTAGAGCTGGAATAACAGAAGTTAATTTGTCTATAAAATCGTTAAAAGTGGTGTTATTAAACGCTTCCGCAAATTGGAAGTACGGTAGGTGTGGGTTTTGTGGGGGGTGATGGAGTCAGGCACCGCGCAGCCATTGGGCTAGCAGGGGCTATAGCCCCTCCACTTTTTTGCAATAATAGGTTAGAAAATATTTTGGACAATTAACTCCAACTATGCTCTAGCGCAAAATTGGATAGAATATCCCAAAGAAACAGCAGTTCTTCTTCACCGGAGAACCCATTTTGTTCAATTTCTAGGTGTTTTTCTTGTTATTTTTCTTGTTATCCCCAAGCTAATTTTATCTATTTTCATAGCTATTGATATCTTCTCTGAACCAGACTGTTTACACTCTATTTTTATAAGAACCAGTCAATTTAAGTTCAGGCTGACTGTTCTTAATATTTTCGAAAATCTGAGGCTGGATTGTTCTTATTTTGTTCTTAAATCAAGAGGGTGTAAGCAGTGGTATTGCTAGCTTTTCCGCTCTAAGGAGGTGTTCAGGCCTCATTTGCCAACAAAGTGAGTGAGACAGCCTTAATTTGCTGACAATTTGAATATTCACCGAAAAAGCACCCACACATCGCTAAAAATCCTCGATTTTGAGAAAAAACGTTGTTCACAATTGCATTTTGCAGAAGCTCAGCCTCAGCTTGTTCTTAATTTGTTCTTAACTTTTGACCAGTTTTGAGGCTCGTGTTCTTATAAAATTGTTCTTATAAAAAAAAGAGTGTATAAAACTTCAGTAGAAATAGGCAAGTATTATCTAAAAGAGGGGTTTCCGGCGTTTTAGAGGGCGCGGCCTCAAAAAATTTCCGGTCACGCCTTTTCAGCCCTCCCGCATTTGGACTGGTGCGCGGTCCCTGGATGGGGTTACTGATGGTTCTCGTTGTTCGTTGCTTTCTCGAGTTTCGGGTGCAGGTGCAGTTTGTGATGGTTGAGATTCCGGTACAGGTGCAGGTTGTGCAGATTGTTGTGTTTTAGATGTGGGAGAGGTTGATCTTGCTTTGGTGTTTACTGTGCGGAATGTTGGTGGTTAAGGAAAATCAGGTTCTAGAATTGCTTAAATTCTCATGAATTCTCGTTGTCTTTCCCATCACTGAGGGGTGGTTCCGCTGCCGACTTTTTACTAGGGAAAGCTTCAGTCTTATCACCAGTTTTCAGTTTCCTCGTCATCGTAGTATTGGCTCAAGGCTCGTTTAGTTGGACGTCCAAAAAATGAAAAAAATTGTCAAATAATTTACGAAAAAATTAGAAGAATTAATGATTAAAAAAGTGAAATAAACAGTAGAAAATAGATAAAGAATATATTTAGTACTTACGGTCGTAGAAGTCTCTTAGAAATTAGCTTAATCAATAGTTGATTGTCGTCTTCGTCAATGAAAGCGTTATCAATCATTTGTCCACAACACTGACGGTGGTAGTGGTTTTTGTCAATGTGATTTTGTTAATCATTGCTTCAGCCATTATCTTGTAAAAAATGTATCTTTATGAGCGATAACTTTTCGATAGCGAGTAGTTTGATGATTGACGAACTTTTGGAAATTGAGCTTATTTTTTGGGAAAAGTCTAGATAATAATAAAATATATGTAATAAAATATTGGTTACCCGCTAATCGTATTGGTTAAAGGTTAGTCTCTGTTGACCAAAGGTTAGCGTCTATTGTTAAAGAATGTTTGATTAATGACTAAGTGATGAAAATAATCGAATTTGATATTTTGAATTATTGCCATTTGAATGGAAACTACCATTTAAGTAAAACAGCTTCCATTTTTCACTTTGAATTAGACTTTGTAATTTTTTTTATCAAAACTACAAGTTAATTCAAGCAACTATTTTTTATTAGTAGCTTGTACATTTTCCTATTGGTAGCTACCATTTACACTTCTACACTTTCATTTGCACTTCTAGACTTTGATCTTGAACTTTGATATTATAAATTTGAATACAATAAAGACATTTTCTCTGCAATAGTATAAAAGGCGACGATTAAGTCCGTTTGCTCAAAAATTTAGGAGTTGGATTGTCGCTGACAAAGACGAAAGACGTGCGAAAGATAAAGACGAAAGACGTAAGAAAGATAAAGACGAAAGACATGCGAAAGATAAAGACGAAAGACTTGTGAAAGATAGAGGCGAAAGACTTGCGAAAGATAAAGACGAAAGACTTGTGAAAGATAAAGACGAAAGACGTGCGAAAGATAAAGACGAAAGACGTGCGAAAGATAAAGACGAAAGACGTGCGAAAGATAGAGGCGAAAGACTTGCGAAAGATAGAGGCGAAGGGCTTGCGAAAGATAAAGACGAAAGACTTGCGAAAGATAAAGACGAAAGACTTGCGAAAGATAAAGACGAAAGACGTGCGAAAGATAAAGACGAAAGACTTGCGAAAGATAAAGACGAAAGACGTGCGAAAGATAAAGACGAAAGACGTGCGAAAGATAGAGCGAAGGGCTTGCGAAAGATAAAGACGAAAGACTTGCGAAAGATAGAGGCGAAGGGCTTGCGAAAGATAAAGACGAAAGACTTGCGAAAGATAGAGGCGAAGGGCTTGCGAAAGATAAAGACTCATCTCAAAGGTACACGGATATGGTTTTTTGCACATTGTGTTCTTTAGAATTTTCTAATAAAGATACATTTTCGGATCATGTAAAGGAAAATCACTTTCCTTGCGATGAATGTTCTAGTGTTCTTAAAACTCAAAATATGTTTAGAAAACACAAAAGGGTGTATCATAAAGAGGAAAGAAACTTTCAATGTAAATACTGTGATAAACCATATGTTACAGTTCATTCTCTAGCCTTGCATAGATCGGTATATCAAAATAACAGCGAAGAACACGTTTGCGATTCTTGTGGAAAAGTTTTTTATAAAATTTCTCACTTAAGGAAACATAAGACAAAGGTTCACAGGAATCCGCTTAAATGTGGTATGTGTGATAAAGAATATAAATCAAAATACAAACTTCGAAGCCACGTGGCTAAGGATCATTCTGAAAACGCTTCTAATCTTTGTGGCTATCGACTTTTAAACAAAAAAGACCTTTTTCTCCATCAGGAGAATCATTGCAGACAATCTTTTCGATGTAAACATTGCGATTCTGAATTTAATTCATTAGTATTGGGTAATAAATATCTGCTAAAAGAGCATGAACGTTTGGGATTTCAAATCGAAGCTATACCTACTCAATGCTCTGTTCGCATTGAAATATTTGTACGAACCGTAGATTCAAGATATTAATCTAATTTGCGAAGAACATTTCTTTATTAACGCTGTGAATAAAGAACTTCGATTGATTGATTTGTGTGATGAAGATGATGATGATTTAATTGGTAGAGGAAAAAGAAAAAAAATCAACCATCGTGAAATCGACGAAGATGAACAATAGGAAATATAAACAAATGCTGTAAAAAAGTTATAGTCGAGTGGCAAAATCTCGTTAAGCAAGCTTATTTGGATAATGCATCAGAAATTATGTTGCATTCTATGAAAGGAAAGAAGGGTGATATTTTATAGTACATAGAAAAAGTCTCTCAATTACATTTATAACGCTGCTGTACATTAAATGCCGTATAAAATCGGCATTGCTTTTGGATTTTTGTTATTGGATACGGAAAAGACTACTGTAAAACATTGGTATGTTGATGAACATTTATCAACATGTACCGAATTACATCATGAAGTATATTACATCAAGTACCGAATTTGTATACAAACAAAAACAAAAACGATGCAAATGATGTTATAGAGCAGTTATACAAACAAAATTATTCCGATCTTGTGCGAAGAACTTTTTCATCTTATCGTGTACACATATTAAGAATTACTAATATGAAAGTTACCATTTTTAAAATAAACGATGACAAAATGGATGATATTGGTGGTAAAAGTGATGAGGAAAGTTCTGATGACAGTGATGAGAAAAGTGATGGTGAATTTGAAGATAGTTTTAGTCCAGAAAGTGGGTTTATTTTATCTGAAGCAAAAGACGAACAGATGGATGAATCTGGAAGTAGTACAGAGGATGAAGATTTGGATGATGTTATCAAAAATGTTGATTTAAAAAATAAATCAATTTTTAAAGAAAAATGGACTGAACAAGAATTGACCAAGATACGTAATTTTTTAAAGGCTGCTTTACGAATGAATATAATTTTTAAAGGATTGAAAAAAGAATTTATCTGGTGAAGAGATTATAAATGAAAATAAATGTTTTTTCGAATGATTGCTCTGTCTTCATTGCTACTTGATAAAAAATCACACTTAAAGATTTGGTTAGGAGAAAGATTGATAAAGAACAAACATAAACTTTAATTGAGAATAAAACTGCAGAACTATTTACAATGTTTGCTGATATTTACAAATTCTTACTTTTCAGGGCGTTTCGGTAAAGATTATGCCATCAATGGAATTTTTATTTGAATGTAAAATTATGGTTTTTATCCCGAAAGTGACAAAAGAAGGAAAAGTTAAGTTGACTTTGTTAGCAAAATCATCAAGTCGGCTTGTTTTTGAAAAGAAAATGAACGTAAATCTGATGTTATTTAACAATCACTACTATCTGGTTTTGAAAAAAAGAGTTTTAATGGATAAATTGAGTTGTCTGGTATGTGGGCAAAATTTTACTCTTATGAAAAATCTATTGAAACATGAAAGTAGAAACATTAAAAAAATTACACGCGGTAATACAGATGTGACGTTAATCAGTGTAACGGGTGTTGTGGATGTTCATGAACTGATTATAGAAACAGTGAAAGATATATTTCAAATACTCGACGACATACTTAACAAACTCGAAACAAACGATGATGGCATGATGGATCATACAAATAATCAAAATGATTTATATTTCAAAAAAAAATATAGCATGTTACGATTTTGAAAGTTTGTTGAAAAAGACAACTTTGAGTGAATTAAAAGAAAAAAGATTGTAAAATATAAGGAATGGCTTATTTTCTGAATCGGAAGAAAACGATAGAATGTGAACAGAAATGGAAGAAAATAATTTTTTGATAGAAAGAGAAGTAATGGAGGAGTTATACGATGAAGAATACACATTTGATGATGATGGATTAACAATACTTACATCGAAAGATTTTAAAGAAAAAAAACTTGAATTAACTGTTGAAGGAAAAGAATATGTATTCGAAAATATTCTGATATCATATGCTATTTGTAGTAATTTGGCAGATGAAAATATAGATTATCGTGCGGGTGATGAAAATAGTTATTCAACTATATTTCGCGTTTCAAAGGATCCTTCTGACTTAATAAACGACTTTGTAAATGATTTGTCAGAATTGACTAGATTAAATGAAGAAGTGGAATTTTCAAGGAATAAAGAAATAATTCTATATATAAAACTATTTCGCGGAGAGAATTATATGGATTCAATCTACTGCTGAAGAGTTGAACTATTTACAAATCAGTTGAACATGATGATGATTTTTTGAGTGCTATTGATGATAACAATGATGAAGAAGAAAGGACTTATTTGAAGGTTTTGTAAAAATAAGTTCAGACTTGGAAGATGTTGTTAATAACGATCGATTAATTACAATGAGTCAAGAACAAGAAATAATGGAAAAAATTGGAAAAGACGAGGATACTTCAATTGAATGTTATAGCCCACAAATCAGACTTTTCAAACGATTTTTGGAATATATTTGCACTTTGACAATTTTTGGATTTAATAGCAGTGGCCATGATAAAGAATCTGAATAAAGCTTTGATAAAGAAAGAATTGTTACATACTTTGCATGAAAAAGGATTGGATTTTACAAATATTGAGCAAAAAAACAGTCAAAAATCTGAGGAGAAAGATATATTTGTGATAAAAAAACAAAGTAAATATATTGAATTGATGATTAAAGTTGAAGCGGAAAGAGTTAAATTATTGGTTGTTATGCAATTTCTAGCACCTGGATTTAGTTTGAGAAATTTTATTCAATCGTTTGCTTCAGATTGTGAAATGGGAACGTTTTTTT
>NW_027019541.1:471376-599883 GCF_013076305.1 Rhopilema esculentum | reverse complement strand
TTGTTCACAATTGCATTTTGCAGAAGCTCAGCCTCAGCTTGTTCTTAATTTGTTCTTAACTTTTGACCAGTTTTGAGGCTCGTGTTCTTATAAAATTGTTCTTATAAAAAAAAGAGTGTATAAAACTTCAGTAGAAATAGGCAAGTATTATCTAAAAGAGGGGTTTCCGGCGTTTTAGAGGGCGCGGCCTCAAAAAATTTCCGGTCACGCCTTTTCAGCCCTCCCGCATTTGGACTGGTGCGCGGTCCCTGGATGGGGTTACTGATGGTTCTCGTTGTTCGTTGCTTTCTCGAGTTTCGGGTGCAGGTGCAGTTTGTGATGGTTGAGATTCCGGTACAGGTGCAGGTTGTGCAGATTGTTGTGTTTTAGATGTGGGAGAGGTTGATCTTGCTTTGGTGTTTACTGTGCGGAATGTTGGTGGTTAAGGAAAATCAGGTTCTAGAATTGCTTAAATTCTCATGAATTCTCGTTGTCTTTCCCATCACTGAGGGGTGGTTCCGCTGCCGACTTTTTACTAGGGAAAGCTTCAGTCTTATCACCAGTTTTCAGTTTCCTCGTCATCGTAGTATTGGCTCAAGGCTCGTTTAGTTGGACGTCCAAAAAATGAAAAAAATTGTCAAATAATTTACGAAAAAATTAGAAGAATTAATGATTAAAAAAGTGAAATAAACAGTAGAAAATAGATAAAGAATATATTTAGTACTTACGGTCGTAGAAGTCTCTTAGAAATTAGCTTAATCAATAGTTGATTGTCGTCTTCGTCAATGAAAGCGTTATCAATCATTTGTCCACAACACTGACGGTGGTAGTGGTTTTTGTCAATGTGATTTTGTTAATCATTGCTTCAGCCATTATCTTGTAAAAAATGTATCTTTATGAGCGATAACTTTTCGATAGCGAGTAGTTTGATGATTGACGAACTTTTGGAAATTGAGCTTATTTTTTGGGAAAAGTCTAGATAATAATAAAATATATGTAATAAAATATTGGTTACCCGCTAATCGTATTGGTTAAAGGTTAGTCTCTGTTGACCAAAGGTTAGCGTCTATTGTTAAAGAATGTTTGATTAATGACTAAGTGATGAAAATAATCGAATTTGATATTTTGAATTATTGCCATTTGAATGGAAACTACCATTTAAGTAAAACAGCTTCCATTTTTCACTTTGAATTAGACTTTGTAATTTTTTTTATCAAAACTACAAGTTAATTCAAGCAACTATTTTTTATTAGTAGCTTGTACATTTTCCTATTGGTAGCTACCATTTACACTTCTACACTTTCATTTGCACTTCTAGACTTTGATCTTGAACTTTGATATTATAAATTTGAATACAATAAAGACATTTTCTCTGCAATAGTATAAAAGGCGACGATTAAGTCCGTTTGCTCAAAAATTTAGGAGTTGGATTGTCGCTGACAAAGACGAAAGACGTGCGAAAGATAAAGACGAAAGACGTAAGAAAGATAAAGACGAAAGACATGCGAAAGATAAAGACGAAAGACTTGTGAAAGATAGAGGCGAAAGACTTGCGAAAGATAAAGACGAAAGACTTGTGAAAGATAAAGACGAAAGACGTGCGAAAGATAAAGACGAAAGACGTGCGAAAGATAAAGACGAAAGACGTGCGAAAGATAGAGGCGAAAGACTTGCGAAAGATAGAGGCGAAGGGCTTGCGAAAGATAAAGACGAAAGACTTGCGAAAGATAAAGACGAAAGACTTGCGAAAGATAAAGACGAAAGACGTGCGAAAGATAAAGACGAAAGACTTGCGAAAGATAAAGACGAAAGACGTGCGAAAGATAAAGACGAAAGACGTGCGAAAGATAGAGCGAAGGGCTTGCGAAAGATAAAGACGAAAGACTTGCGAAAGATAGAGGCGAAGGGCTTGCGAAAGATAAAGACGAAAGACTTGCGAAAGATAGAGGCGAAGGGCTTGCGAAAGATAAAGACTCATCTCAAAGGTACACGGATATGGTTTTTTGCACATTGTGTTCTTTAGAATTTTCTAATAAAGATACATTTTCGGATCATGTAAAGGAAAATCACTTTCCTTGCGATGAATGTTCTAGTGTTCTTAAAACTCAAAATATGTTTAGAAAACACAAAAGGGTGTATCATAAAGAGGAAAGAAACTTTCAATGTAAATACTGTGATAAACCATATGTTACAGTTCATTCTCTAGCCTTGCATAGATCGGTATATCAAAATAACAGCGAAGAACACGTTTGCGATTCTTGTGGAAAAGTTTTTTATAAAATTTCTCACTTAAGGAAACATAAGACAAAGGTTCACAGGAATCCGCTTAAATGTGGTATGTGTGATAAAGAATATAAATCAAAATACAAACTTCGAAGCCACGTGGCTAAGGATCATTCTGAAAACGCTTCTAATCTTTGTGGCTATCGACTTTTAAACAAAAAAGACCTTTTTCTCCATCAGGAGAATCATTGCAGACAATCTTTTCGATGTAAACATTGCGATTCTGAATTTAATTCATTAGTATTGGGTAATAAATATCTGCTAAAAGAGCATGAACGTTTGGGATTTCAAATCGAAGCTATACCTACTCAATGCTCTGTTCGCATTGAAATATTTGTACGAACCGTAGATTCAAGATATTAATCTAATTTGCGAAGAACATTTCTTTATTAACGCTGTGAATAAAGAACTTCGATTGATTGATTTGTGTGATGAAGATGATGATGATTTAATTGGTAGAGGAAAAAGAAAAAAAATCAACCATCGTGAAATCGACGAAGATGAACAATAGGAAATATAAACAAATGCTGTAAAAAAGTTATAGTCGAGTGGCAAAATCTCGTTAAGCAAGCTTATTTGGATAATGCATCAGAAATTATGTTGCATTCTATGAAAGGAAAGAAGGGTGATATTTTATAGTACATAGAAAAAGTCTCTCAATTACATTTATAACGCTGCTGTACATTAAATGCCGTATAAAATCGGCATTGCTTTTGGATTTTTGTTATTGGATACGGAAAAGACTACTGTAAAACATTGGTATGTTGATGAACATTTATCAACATGTACCGAATTACATCATGAAGTATATTACATCAAGTACCGAATTTGTATACAAACAAAAACAAAAACGATGCAAATGATGTTATAGAGCAGTTATACAAACAAAATTATTCCGATCTTGTGCGAAGAACTTTTTCATCTTATCGTGTACACATATTAAGAATTACTAATATGAAAGTTACCATTTTTAAAATAAACGATGACAAAATGGATGATATTGGTGGTAAAAGTGATGAGGAAAGTTCTGATGACAGTGATGAGAAAAGTGATGGTGAATTTGAAGATAGTTTTAGTCCAGAAAGTGGGTTTATTTTATCTGAAGCAAAAGACGAACAGATGGATGAATCTGGAAGTAGTACAGAGGATGAAGATTTGGATGATGTTATCAAAAATGTTGATTTAAAAAATAAATCAATTTTTAAAGAAAAATGGACTGAACAAGAATTGACCAAGATACGTAATTTTTTAAAGGCTGCTTTACGAATGAATATAATTTTTAAAGGATTGAAAAAAGAATTTATCTGGTGAAGAGATTATAAATGAAAATAAATGTTTTTTCGAATGATTGCTCTGTCTTCATTGCTACTTGATAAAAAATCACACTTAAAGATTTGGTTAGGAGAAAGATTGATAAAGAACAAACATAAACTTTAATTGAGAATAAAACTGCAGAACTATTTACAATGTTTGCTGATATTTACAAATTCTTACTTTTCAGGGCGTTTCGGTAAAGATTATGCCATCAATGGAATTTTTATTTGAATGTAAAATTATGGTTTTTATCCCGAAAGTGACAAAAGAAGGAAAAGTTAAGTTGACTTTGTTAGCAAAATCATCAAGTCGGCTTGTTTTTGAAAAGAAAATGAACGTAAATCTGATGTTATTTAACAATCACTACTATCTGGTTTTGAAAAAAAGAGTTTTAATGGATAAATTGAGTTGTCTGGTATGTGGGCAAAATTTTACTCTTATGAAAAATCTATTGAAACATGAAAGTAGAAACATTAAAAAAATTACACGCGGTAATACAGATGTGACGTTAATCAGTGTAACGGGTGTTGTGGATGTTCATGAACTGATTATAGAAACAGTGAAAGATATATTTCAAATACTCGACGACATACTTAACAAACTCGAAACAAACGATGATGGCATGATGGATCATACAAATAATCAAAATGATTTATATTTCAAAAAAAAATATAGCATGTTACGATTTTGAAAGTTTGTTGAAAAAGACAACTTTGAGTGAATTAAAAGAAAAAAGATTGTAAAATATAAGGAATGGCTTATTTTCTGAATCGGAAGAAAACGATAGAATGTGAACAGAAATGGAAGAAAATAATTTTTTGATAGAAAGAGAAGTAATGGAGGAGTTATACGATGAAGAATACACATTTGATGATGATGGATTAACAATACTTACATCGAAAGATTTTAAAGAAAAAAAACTTGAATTAACTGTTGAAGGAAAAGAATATGTATTCGAAAATATTCTGATATCATATGCTATTTGTAGTAATTTGGCAGATGAAAATATAGATTATCGTGCGGGTGATGAAAATAGTTATTCAACTATATTTCGCGTTTCAAAGGATCCTTCTGACTTAATAAACGACTTTGTAAATGATTTGTCAGAATTGACTAGATTAAATGAAGAAGTGGAATTTTCAAGGAATAAAGAAATAATTCTATATATAAAACTATTTCGCGGAGAGAATTATATGGATTCAATCTACTGCTGAAGAGTTGAACTATTTACAAATCAGTTGAACATGATGATGATTTTTTGAGTGCTATTGATGATAACAATGATGAAGAAGAAAGGACTTATTTGAAGGTTTTGTAAAAATAAGTTCAGACTTGGAAGATGTTGTTAATAACGATCGATTAATTACAATGAGTCAAGAACAAGAAATAATGGAAAAAATTGGAAAAGACGAGGATACTTCAATTGAATGTTATAGCCCACAAATCAGACTTTTCAAACGATTTTTGGAATATATTTGCACTTTGACAATTTTTGGATTTAATAGCAGTGGCCATGATAAAGAATCTGAATAAAGCTTTGATAAAGAAAGAATTGTTACATACTTTGCATGAAAAAGGATTGGATTTTACAAATATTGAGCAAAAAAACAGTCAAAAATCTGAGGAGAAAGATATATTTGTGATAAAAAAACAAAGTAAATATATTGAATTGATGATTAAAGTTGAAGCGGAAAGAGTTAAATTATTGGTTGTTATGCAATTTCTAGCACCTGGATTTAGTTTGAGAAATTTTATTCAATCGTTTGCTTCAGATTGTGAAATGGGAACGTTTTTTTTCCATAGGAATACATTTCAAGTTTTGACGTCTTGCAGGAAACAGATATTCCTCCTTACGAAACATTTTATAGTACATTGAAGCAAATAAATGTGCTGGAAGAGGAATATTTGAGCTATTTTGATAAGAACTACAAAGTCAAAAGAATGTTTTTAAAAGAAAAGCCAGAAAAGGTTCGAGAAATTGTTAAAGATTTACCATTATCAGGTAAGGAACAGTACGAAGTAGTGAAAGGAACGTGGACGGAATATGGTTTTCAAACCATAAGAGATCTGCAATTTTTTATCATCAATAAAAGACTTGAAGGTGATAGAGACAAATCTTCAGAAATAAAAGCGTACACTGCTAGATTAGTTGGAAATAGTGCTTTCGGTTCTTGTATTACGAATAAGGAAAAACAATTGAATGTTGAATTTTGCATGGAAAAAGCTGAAATGATGGAACAAACGACATTTACCAGTTCTTCGATGATAAATTTTGAAAAATACGAAATTGTCACAACAGAAGCTGTTGAAATTGAATTAAAGAAAAAACGTATTGTGTTAGATCAAATACGACAAATTGCTGCTGTTATTTTCGGGAGAGCTAAATTCCATATACTTCGATTTTATTACGATTTTATTAAAGTTGTTCTTAAACCTGAAAATTACGAACTTATGTTAACTGATACAGACAGTATATATTAGAGTCTCAAATATGAAAAATTTGAAGATAACATAGATCCTCAAAAGATAAAACATTATGAAGATGTAGTAACTCTAATAGACTATGCGTAGGAGCATTACTTCATGCGACCCATGTTTATAAAGAGTTTCAGATTACAGTTTACAGTATTACAGTTATGCGCGTAGGCTGTTTGAAGTTAATATGAAGTTATCGTTTTGTTCTGTTCAACCCATGCGTTGTTCTATCCCCTTCACATCTTAACAGAAGATCATAAAGATGAGTCTTTTATTAGTAAATCTGCACCATATGGAAAAAGACAACCAAATCGTTTTAAAGTTGAGTGCACCGGAAGTAACCTGATAGCTTTGTGTTGAAAATCGTATATAGTAGCGGAAAAGGAAAGTAATAAAATAAAGTTTTCATGTAAATGGTATTATTATTATTATTATTATTATTATTATTATTATTATTATTATTATTATTATCGAATATTTATACAGGATAATACTTCAGTAGTGATATGCATATAGACATATTTACACTGTTTCCCAGTAGTCCTGTTAAAATAAAACAAGAAACAAAATAAGATTAAAAAATTATTTTACAATCGGCATTTATAAAATATAATTTGAAAGCGAAAAATAAGTCCGTACAAGGGGAATGAAGTTGAGTTGTATATTAGAAAGTTAAAAGGTTGAGAGTTTAAGTTTACGTTTATTTTTGAAGGAAATAAAATTACTTTCTGCTCGAATTTCTTTTGGAAGTTTGTTGAATAATGAGGCACCTTGGTAGTAAAATGATGCTCTTGCTATTTCCAGATTAATCCTCGGGATGTTTTTCATTGTGCAATTGTTTCTGGTGTTTACATTGGAGTTTTTCATTGTAAAATAGCTATCAAAGATAGCGCCTACGTTATTAGAGTGTAGGCATTTGTGCACATATGTACATATTCGTTTTATTGTGATTATTTCATTTCTCTGAACTTGTTGGCCGATGATTTTTTCTGCGCGGCTTTCTATGCGTTCTATCTTTTGTTTTAAATACTGAGGTGTTGCACTGAGATTAACTGTTTTTGGATTTCGCCTGCATCTTCTCCAGAACAAAACAAGACTGTATCATCGGCATACATCAGCATTTTGCATTGTGATAGTGTTTTGATTGCACTGTTGAAATACAAGATAAACAGGAGCGGTCCGAGTATTGACCCTTAAGGAACGCCACAGAATATTGGTTCCGCAGATGATAGTCTACCTTGAAACGAGACCTGTTGTGATCTTGAGAACAGGTAATCGCACAACCATTCCTGAGCCATTCCTGAGATGCCATAATCAGGTAAAGTGTCGACCAGGATAAAATGGCTGATGGTATCAAAAGCTTTACTTAGGTATATGTAAACTGCACCTGTGTAATTGCCGTTGTCCATTGCCTTTCGGATTTGAGCAGTGAAGTAAGCTGTAGCAATTTTAGTTGATAGGTATTTGCAAAATTCAAATTGTTTTTCCGACAGCAATTTGTTGCTTTCTAGGTGGTTAGTAATTTGGGCGTGTACGCACTTTTCGAAGACTTTGAAAATCACTGGCAGAACACTTATTGGTATGTAATTGTCGAATACATTTCGGGCACCGGATTTGTGTATGGGGGCAACCCTCGCTTTCTTTAGGTCTGTTGGAAAAGTCCCCGATTGAAGCGATAGGTTGATAACATGTGTCAGTGGTTTTGCTAAGACATATGCAATGTCTTTCAGGTAGCACGACGGCAGGTTATCCAATCCCGTACAAAAGTACAAAAGATTGAGATGATTAGAGAAGGAAAACGAAGGAATCCGGAGAATGTACATGGAGGTGTTCTAGTTGTTTATAAATCGACATTAGATGATCCTAAAGGAGATATATATTGCACTAATAGAGGGATTAGAAGTACGAATACTGTTTTAACTATTTGTGAACAGCGAAAAAAGATGACTACTTCATTTTATTGCAAAAGACGGATTTTGGATGATGGAATTCACAGTGTTCCTTTGGATATATAATGGAGACTTCAACAAATGTCACAGTGTTACTTTGGATATATAATGAAGACTTTAAAAATCACAGATTGGAATTTTTAAGAAAACGCAAAAATATAACTCTCAGTATTCAATTTAACGTTCTAACTGGTTGTGTTTTGTTGAAAGAACGTGACTTTAACGTGGAATTGCAGTTGGAGGAAACACATTTTAAAGAACGAGAATTGTCGATTTCGATAGCAAAAAAGATCTTTAAAGAAAGTAAAATAGCTGAAAAATCGCGGCTTGTTATTCAAAAGACAAATGAAAAATATTTATACGGGGGATTGCAGTGTGTCAGCAAATAGATTAAAAGATCAAAATCGAGTGCTTGAATCCGAATGCTTTCAAAAGTTTACTGAACTATCTAGATCAAGAAGGTGATATAATGTCACAATATTTGCCATTATCGATATCAAGCAATAATCAAGCTTAGATTTTAAAAGAATTACCAGGAGGTCCGAATGAAGCACTACAAGCTTACATGCATAAACTTTCAGACGAACAATTTGGTAATGGGAAAAAAATTTCTGAAGATGAAATGCCACGATTGAAAAATTATAACCTTTTAACAAAAAAGATAAAAAGTAAACCGACGGAAAAAGTTATACCTGACGTGAATCTAGCAAAGAAACTCATAACGAAGACTTTGATGATAACGACTGCGATTACGATAGTGACAGTCCACTACAAGAAGTGATGAAAACACCGAAAAATCTCCTTATCCTGAAACAAAATTGAAAGCGCCGAAAAAATTCCGAAAAGAAAACATGCAATAATAAGTGATGAAGAAGACGGAGATGAAGAGTATGAGCCGAAACCTAAGTCAAGAAAAACCCTTTTGAAACAAATTTAATAAAAACTTGCTTTTCCAAAAAAGTGATATTGATGACTAAGCATTAAACTACTTTAGTATATAATTGGTTAGTTTATATATTTAATAAAACAGTTATATACATTTTATTTTTATTTAACTATATAAACGTAGTTTTTTTAACCTTTAGTAATTCTGAAATGGATGAATATAAACGCATTACCAATCGCGCTTTACTTGAATATCAATTGTTTAAAATAAAACAAAACATACAAAGAAAACGAAAAAGAAAGGTAATAAATAAGGATGAAATTCATAATGTCAAAAAAGTAAACCAAACCAATACTAATTACTCTTATTATGAAAATTTTTAGATGAAACAACATTTAGAAACTTAGAGACAGACGACGAAGACGAAACCCCACAAACCAACACCATTGTTGAAATTGCTACAGAAGAAAAATTTAACTCAATTTTAAAGACGAAGACTATTAAAGAATTATTTCATTCCATTAAAATAGACGCCTACAACTTTAATGGCAAAGAATATTTTGTTTAAAAGATGGTGAACATTGTTTTGTAATGAAAAAAGAATTTTCATTAAAAAAGCAAATTTCTTATACTTCTTAAAGGATATCCCCCAGTTCTGTGGGAAAACCTAAGACTTGAAAAAATGGAGGCTGAAAAATGTAGGCTGAAAAATGGCGGCTGCAAAAACGGCTGAAAATTCTAGCAATGACGATGAAGAATTTGATTATGATGATTGTGAATATTCTAAGCATAATTATTACCATCAATCTCACATGTATATGGATACTTTAGAAGAAGGCTATAACGATGATGAAGATTGAGATCCTGAAGATTTAGTATTAGGTGAAGACATAGACGAGTATCTTGATTACCACAAAAAATATCTTAAACCGATGATTGATTTTTCTTTCTGGTATTTGGTATCTCTCTTTTTTCGATGAGAAAAAGAAGCTTACCTTTTTAACCCTCTTTTTGGTTCATGTACATATGCTTAAACTATTGGATTATGTTGACTATTTTTTACAGCATTAGATTATGTCGATAATTTGTATTACAATAAAATTATTGATGATTATTATATTACGAAATTAACGTTTATAATCGAAAATTTTTTTGTATATATCTTAATTGTAGAATTGTGTTATGTAATCCATTAGATTTTTTAGCTTTTCTTTTTTAATAGACGCGAGACATCTTTGTTTTTTCTCATATCAAGAATATAATCGAAAAAAAGATACTATTTTTTCTTCTTCAAACCTGCATAGTACTCATACAGAATTTCAAATAACATCATTTTAACTATATATCAATATGAGTTTTTACTTCATATTTAAAAAACTTGACATGATTTTCATTTGAATAACTGTGTAAATGAATATTCAAAACTTTCTCGAACAAAGTATCACCAACAGCTTCTCGAACCCAAGATATTTCAGGACGCTCACAACAATTATTCTTTTTGAAAAACTTGACATCATCTGAATAAACTGAAATTACTTTATTGCCAAGACAAAAACTGGACATTTGAAACTCTATGTGCAAAAATCGATCGTAAGCCAGCATTTTTCTCGTAGCAGTAGCCAACTTATTTGCTTCTTCCGAATTAGAAACTTCAACATCAAATCTTTTTATAGATATTGCTTCATCAAAACAAAAATGTAAAACAAAAACAAAAAACAGCAAAACTGTGTAAATATTGAAGAAATACATCAATGTTTTCGTTAGGAATGATAAAAAATATACAGTGATTATTCTAAAATAGAACTAAAATAAGAAATAGGTATAACTATTTATACATTTTAGAAAACTTTGTCGTGAAACAATTTTTTAAAAACAGTCAAGTAAGTTTATATGTTGAAATTTTGATGTTACTAATTCGAAAATTGTACAAATTTGTTCAAGAATATAAAAGATTTACATCCAGTTCAGGGCATGGTGGGTATCATACTATTCATTGGTGTCATACGCTTCATGTTCATTGAACTTGATGTTTTTTCTTAATTCACAAAAAAAGGCGACAAAAGGTAATTAACGAGCATTAAGAAAAATAATTTTAAATAGTCAATTAATTTTATATCTTAAAATTTTTCGCTTAGCCCTTGCGGAGCAATCTCAACCTCCGTGCGGCGCTGTGCAGGAGCTTTAGGTTTAACCTACCACAGGCGGCTCGCTGCTATACACTACTTCTGATCTCTTGAAGAGAAATGGCCGTGGTAAAATCTTCAGAAAATAGTGAGATCAGCAGCACAGTGCCGATTGGAGAGAGGCGCAGAAGACTTAGTTAGGTTGCAGTTATTAACTAGGTGAATCAGTGGCGTCGCTTGACCTTTCAGACTAGGGGGCTGGAGGGTCATCAATATAAAACTTTACTGACAAAGACATAGATGGAGATAAAGTTAGGTACTCTTTCACCTATTGACAGATGATTTTACCGACAAACTAGGGATTTTGTAGACAAACTGAAGATTTACCGACAAATTCATGAAGTATTGGGGGGGGGGGGAGTTACACCCCCCGCTAGTTACGCCCCTGAGACGAGTGGCTTTGGATTGAATCTTGTCAAGGAGGTGCAAGGAAGATTTAGGAGCACAACACAAAATATAAGAGCAGTACTCCAGGAAAGGGCGGACTTAGAACTTATAAATTCTTAAAAGTTGGTATCACGAGAAGAATCAACGTTCTCTAGAGAGAAACCCAAGTTTTTTAGAGGAATGTTTAGCAATAGAGGAAATGTGAGATTTCCAGGTTAGTTTAGAAGGTACAGAAAGACCGGGTTGTAAGAAACAAGGAGAAATGTCTAAATCAGAACCATTCATGGAGACGGGAGACAAGTTGGGGTTGTGTTTGCGTGAAATGACAACCTGTATGGTTTTAGTTTGATTAAACTTTACAAGATTGTCTTTGTCCCACTTCTCGATTTTTGCAAGTTCATGTGAGGCTGAATATTCCTTTGCAGGGGGTGTTGATAGCAGAATTATGCGGAGAATTAAAGGCAAATGAAGGGCAAATACGATTGTAACCAACTGGGAGCATATCAAAAAGGCTCATTGCCAGGTCGTGGTAGGTATCAAAGGAACTAGGCATTGTACGTACCAAAGCCATGAGGTCCACAAGATATGTTGAAATGGCTCTTTTAGAGAAATCAACATCTTCGGGATCAGTAGAATCGCTGCAAGAAGAAAAGATAACTACCATGTATTGACTCTTTGCTGTTGTCCTTCGGGAACCAACTGGAAATGCTAGGCACAACGGTAAAGAATGCAGGGGAAATTTCAATGCCACCTGAAAATCGATTGCTTTGTTACTCTTTGCCGAGAGGGATAGGAGTTTTCCTAGAAAACACTCCTTATTGGCTTTAATCATTTGGTGCTTGTTTTGAACTTTGAGCACATTTTTCTTTCTGGTATTTTTGAAAAGTGCTAAGTTTTGCCGCTTTATTGCATCATGGATCTTTGTTTCTGTTGATTATATGCGTTCATTTACAAATTCCTCATATAACTTTTCCCCTCTCTTCCATATCGTGAGAATGGATTCTGTTATTTCTCTTTCAAGAGGCATTCCAGCCAAAGCTTAGGTTATAAAGCTGATTGGCATCAATGCCTGGGTCGAATGGGTTTAGATATTCTTGGGTTATAACGTTGTGAATCTTTACGAAGGATTCTCCAGACTTGATGATTTCAAATGGACGATCAGTTCTCTTGATTTCTGCTAAATCATAAGGAGCCTCTGTATTTCTTGCTTGCGCAGCACGATTTAAGGTCCATTTGAGTATGGAGTTTGAATCAGATGCAAAGTACTTGATACCACCGGCTACTTTTGCGTCTCGATTTATTGTCTGCTTCCCTCGTTTAGACTGGTTCCAATTCCAAGAAATTATAAAACAAGGCGCATTTTTTAGTAGAAGCTGGGATCCAGTTGATTTTGGGTATTTCGACCATGCTGATTACGAATTTCGAGGATCCCAAGCGAAATTAGCTCATTTAAGGGCTTAATTTGCATATCAAAATGGCTGCCAGTCGAAATCTTCAAAATGCTGCCAAGAAAATCCATGACACTGCATTCGAATAGGATATTCACTAATATTGCTGTTATGAGGATAGAACTTGGTAAAATGGTGTACAGCAACAAAATCTACACAACAGGGAACTTTTTAAATTTTTCATTACATCCATGACGTCATTATGATGTCATAATTGAAGAAAATGGCAGAATTTGCCAACTATTGGTAATATCTCAGCTTTAATTATTAAGTCCTTTTATAGTCTCTAGAATGTATCAAAATGCACCAAAAAGTAAAAACAGAGATATGATTTCCATCTAAGCTTATTATCTATATCGCTTATTCATGATTTATTTACACCAATTTGTCATTGTTTCATTTAAACCCCTAATTACTGGTGCAAATACTCTAAAATGTCTTGAATTTACTTTTAAAAATAAAGAGAGCCAATTTCGGCTAGTAAAGTTGATCTATTACATTTTCTGTGATTTACATGACGTCATAAATATGATGACGTCATTAACTTAAAAATTATTCACGCCATCAAAAATTGAAAAGGTCATGCAACATTTCAAAGGTCTCTTCGAAATCAGTCGAATGATGGCATTCTCGATGATCTATGATCCTCCGGCAAAAATTAAACTCATTGATTTGGTTTTCTAGCTGGTTAGTGTCTACCATTTAAAATAAAATCTTCCAGTTTTATTTAGCCCATTTAATTTTAGGAGAAATGGCAAACTTTCGGCTCTTCATTTTTCGAACTAACGACAAGTTCATGTATGACATTTCTCAAATGAAATTTTCCCCCAAGTAGTAATCGGGTGAAATGTCAACATTGAATATTCAAGTGGCTGAACACGTTCCTTTTGTATATCCAGTTCTACTATGCTGCATTTTTGTGAAGGTCTCTAACGTGTGTCCAAGCTTGAATCTAATCGATTATAGGTCAGTTGCATTTGTTGTTTTCAGCTTTGCTGCATATGCCACACAACTTGCTACATTACAGGCCTTGCGCAAATTAACACTATCTTCTGACTAATAATTCTTGAGAGTTGTCAAGAAAAAAACAGTTGTAGTTTCACTCAAAACTTCTTTGCTAATTTTTAAATTCTTTCATACTTGTCAAGAATTCTTGAGGATTCTTCTCATGTTGATATGCGCAAGGCCTGCAGTGTGAAGCTTGACCCTACATTAGGATTTGAAGGAGTGCCTGATCTAAATCTTAAAGCAAACTAAGCTATATGAGTTCTGCATCGTGTGTTACATCCACAAAAGATCATCTCCAGAGAAGCAGTAGGGATGGCTTCACTGTCATCAGAATCGGCTTTAATTGATCTTCAGAAAGCTCCCATCCGAAATCTGTAGGTGACGGTAAGTCTTGATGCGGTGATCCAGCTTGTTTCCATATTATTGCTTGGAAGTGTGCTCTTCTTATGTGAAGATGTGCCACATCACTTGTTGGAGGCAATGCCTCGGGTTTTGTTTTCTTGAAAAATAGAACGTGTCGGGCTTCATTTGTGGCCTGCACCAAAACCGTGGCAAAAAGAATTTTCTGCTTTCCGCATAATACCCCGTTTGCTAATACCTCCTTCTCCCATGTTTTGCAAGAGTTCATGAGACTCTTTAAAAACTTTCCATGCAGATGCCATTTGTATTCCCAGACAAGTACGAAGTTGTATCACATCCAGTAAGAGTGTGAAAGGGGATGAGTGCTTGAACAGATCCCTCATGCAAGGCGTGAAGAATCTCTTTGACTGGAATATATTTTCTCTTCTTTGACGTTCCAGACATCATCCAAAGATCATTGCATCGCATTCGTTAAAAGTGGGACACCAGAATGATGAGCACATCTGCATCTCTAGCAGCAACTACTACTGTATTGCAGGTGACATTGATAGCACGAAGGGCAAGTCTGGTGTCTGCTTCTTCATGGTCTGCACTCAAAGTCAAGGTATCAGTGTAGTATTTCGATGACTGGGAAAGCAATTCATTGATAAATCCACCAGCTGTAACAATTTCTTTATCTTCAGTTGCTTGGCGAAGCAACTCTTCTGACAGGAATCGTGCAAGATCTGCTTTGTTTTCTGGCAATGCAAAGAAGTTTGACCAGAACTTTGGAAGAGGTACCAAACCGCTCTCTTTAACTCGGCGAACAGGCCGGCTAGTTTTTTTCCGCCTTAGTCTGGTACTAGTTTTGATTGATAATTGTCTATAGCGGTCAAAAACAACGTCGATTCTCTGGTAGCGTTTACCCATTTGAAGCACTGCTAAATCTTTGGTAGCGTTTACCCATTTGAAACAAAGGTGTCTGCTAAATCACAAAACGAAGAGCAACCATTTGGTTTGCCTAATAACACCACTAGAGCCTGACCATCGATGATTAAGCACGCTGTTATTCCATGAAGATCGATATACTCTGGACGATTGATGCTATCCGTTAGCTTGTCAATAAGGACAGACTTGCTTCCAGTCCGAAGAGAACAGTTCATTTCAGTGAGAGATGAGGAACTGGCATCAATTCATGAGAAAGCACACTCTTAAGATCAACTTCACGACTGCCTTCATAAGCAGTGATCAGCCGCATGAGAATATTTCGATCGGCCTTGAAAATCGTCTGCTTCTCCTTGTATTTTAAATTTATTGGAACTTCATATAGGCTTTGAAAGGTAAGCGCTCTGCATCTTTTTAATGGTTCGTTGAAGGATATCATGGGCTGTGTCAGACAGTGTCAGTCTGTGCGTGACAAAGCTTAGAATTTGTTGCTGACCAAGATTGGCTGCATGCAACAAAGATTCTTGAATTTCTTTACTTTTTCTTTATTTGCTATATTCTACCATTTGCCAGAACTTTATGCGGTTCGGAGGGTCCCTTGGTTATACCTTGAAGTTTTTTGACCGGCAGCCATTTTGAATATGCAAATTAAGCCTTTAAATTAGCGAATTTCGCTTGGGATCCGCCAAATTCGTAATCAGCATCGTCGAAATACCCAAAATAAACTGGATCCCAGCTTCTACCCGAAAATGCCTCTTGATCTCTTTTTAAGAACTATTTTAGAGAAATGGAACCAGTCTAGTTGGTCAATTGCAGTTCTGCAAGGGTACTTACTCTGTCCTTGAACTGAAATTCCTTCGTGCTTGATCAGTTCGAGACAGCATTAAATGCATTAGATCAAATTACAACATAACAATCTTTTATTTTATCACCGTCGGTCTGTCCTGCTGCTGTGTATCCTAAATAGCCTTATATATTGAACATGCAATATTGAGTAACTAGTGTTTCACAATAAAATGGTAGCTATGAAAAATGATGTCTTCCCCCGTCTTCACAATCTTAACCCCCCCCCCCCCTCCGATTCCTATAACTTGCTGCTACCTGGTAGAATACACAAAGGGATCAAATCAATGTTTTAAATGGCATAAAATGAAGTTTACGCCGAGACCGACTTTTAAAAGATGTGTTTTTGCGAAGTAATTGATTACCATACCCCGGTTCGAAAAATGTCCATATGTGGTAAACGAAGCGAGTACTGTAAGTTTACCAAAGATTTTCTCATTCAGCACAAGATTCTACATCGGAAAAACATTACCTAATAAACCAGTTTACCCCTATCTCATTTTCCGTCTAGTCTATCACTTTTGTTGGAGAATCTGCTAAATGTTTTGATCGGAAATTTTTCGAGCCGCAATGGGCCTAATCGCAGCGCCCACTTCGTGATATGTTGCAGCAAAATTCATTCAATTAAATGTATCACAAATCGTAAAGTCCATGCTTTCCAACCGATTGTGATTTTGTAAAGGGCGTAAAACAGCATTTTGTCCTCTCATTAAGTGAAAATACCAACATTCCCGCGAAAAATAGGTTCACGGAAGTGCCTCAACAACTGTAAAAGAGTGGACATAATAAAATGGCTTAAAATATGCCACTTTCTACCAAATACAAGGTCATTTATGATCAACTTGGTACTTCAACACCTAAATTAATCTTGCAAATGTTTTCTGAACTTATCATGTCGCGATTAACAGAACCTGTTACTAAACTCTTCGATAAAGTTTTAGCAAGTCTCATAAAAGGTTCAAAGCTGGTCCGACTGTCCAATAAAAAGTTGATATTACTGTATTGGAATAAAGTATTTTCCAGTTTTGTACTTCAGTATATTATCATTAACTTATTATTGCTTAAAAAGGATTTGAGGGTGAGTTTCATTCCAATATTATTATTGGATAATCTTTCAAGCTTCATCAGGTTTTCAAATATTTTGTACAATATCTCAAAAATGTTTTTTGATACGTTATTTGGTGAGTCTGCGTTAGTGGGGAAAATCTACCTGCGTCTCCTGCTGTCTGATGAAAAGACTTAATTTGGTCTCGAGCCTCTTTCCGATTCTGAGGCTGGTCTGCAATGGCGGTAAACCTTAGATTTTCCGAAAGGCTTCTAAAGACGAAATGATGTCGCGCTCTGTGTTTTCAAAAAGTATACTTTTTACGTGATTTGCAAAATTCGAAAAAATCGACAATCGAAGATGGCAGAGATACAAGCTGTTCCACTAGGTGAATCATCATCAGTCATTTTAATTATAGTCTTATTATCTGGTGATAGAAAACGATATCATTGTGTTCGCGTCATTCTCAATCAGACTTGTATTTATTTTTGTAGTGGAGAATCAATTATAAGTCTTTTTTGCAACAAAATTTCATGATTCTCTCATACAGTGAACATGACGAGAAAGTTTCTTGTTTTATTTCATTATATATGTCGTACTCATAATCAGCTAGGTAATTTTGAGTGGAAATGGTTATAGGTGTCTCAAAATTATCAAGCGGCAGTTCGTAAAGCCAAACCAACTTCTTCATGTTGCTAATTGTTTTGCCGTGTAGTCTGCTCTGATTTTAATCCTTGTTTTACTACGTTGTCATTACTACACTTATGTTAATCCTCTGGCTGAACCCAAAGATCGTAAATTTAATGTTTATTAAAGGCACTGCCAATTGCAGCCAAGTGGCCAACACACACTGCCTATGATGCATGCATGCTCAGTGGCAGAAATTATAGAGGCCATGGGAGGAGGGCTCAAGCCCACTATTTTTGATGATATCTTTTGGCAAGTTAAATTTTTGTCAATTATCTGATGGAGGCCCGAATTTTCTTACAAGAACACTGATTGCACCCCCCCTCCCCTGATACCCTCCATAATTTCTGCCACTGAGCATGCATCATGAGCAGTGTGTGTTGGCCACTTGGCTGCAATTGGCAGTGCTGGTCACCACATTAACTTGACACTCTATGGGTTCAGCCAGAGGCATTCCCAGCATAAAGTATGAAAATATATTTATTATTATTTCTAGACCTTTATGCCTGAACTGTCAAAAATTTGCTCCTCATTTAACAGACATTTAATAGCCATTCCTGCAAGGGCACAAAGCAGCCTTTATTATGAATAAAAACTTTGTTAAGAAAATTTAAAAATTTTCATAATTTGCAAAAGAACATGTAGACACAGTCTATTTTAACATTGTACTTAAATAGGATACCCCCTTAGTTCCTTACACAATGCTGCTATTTAATATTTAAGGGGTTAGAATGCTCAGCTGGCTCAAGCTTGCCACTTAATGGTCTACATCATGCTAACATTATCTTAAGATTTGTTAAACTTTTAATGATTTATTTTATATTAGCCATATTATAAAATAATCAACTTCTTTGGTTTGAGTTTGAGTTTATTTCTCTTTTAGGTGCTGGTCAAGGTGTGTTCTCTCAATTTTTGAACCTTAACCATCTATTTTTCTCTTTGCGAGATGTTTTGGCATAGTTAATTTAACATTGAACATTATCATATGGTTAAGACTTTTTTCTGTTTTCATGGTTTTTCAAAATTGTATAGGTATTAACTGTGTATTAATACATATTGCATATGTTTCTCCTTGCAAAACCCCATTAAGCCCCTACTTTTCAGCCAACTCTTACTAAATGAGATCAAAGAACGAACATAATCACTTGAACATACAAACACATCAATGATTTTTCATTCATGCAGGATGAGTAATTGTCAATTAATTCAACCATGACTGCAAATGAAAATCTAAATTTGCAGCAATTTCACAATAATTTCCTCCTAAAAATATTAGAATAGTTTTGGTTCTGGTTACTTGTCTTCACAATTTAATTTTTTTCAACAATAAGGCATAAAAAATTAATCAAAATACATAACACTACTACCAGAGGAAAATATTAGGTCAGTCAGGAATTTCACTCTACAGCAAAATCTGCTTCAATTGGCAGAAGGCATTCTTACATTCCAGTTATTGACATATTATCTTTTGCATCCTACTTTGATTAAATTCTTAAGCTGTTTTGCTTGTTATAATTTTGCAAAAGATGTCGGAAGGAGTTGCATACTTGTCACAATTGGAGGTAAAAACATTATGCTTGACTGTGGGATGCACATGGGATTCAATGACAGCGTGAGTAGCCCCATAAGTTCGTTTACCAGAAATTTACTGCTTACATGATATTCAGTAAGAAATTTTGCAATTCATATTTCTGCTACAAAACTTGGCAGTATATGTATAAATTAGTTTTCTTTGACTTACCCTTTATCTCTGAGTCATTCTTTTGCATGAATAATAGTTGCACTACAGAGTATTTGCTCAATAGACTATCATATGTATTTTTCATTTTCTCAAAGTACTATCAAGTATCTTTTTCTTTCTGAACTCTAGAGAAAGTTTCCGGATTTTACATACATTGCAAAAACTGGGCCTTACACACAGTTTATTGATGCTGTTATTATCAGGTAGGCCAAATAGTGGATTTGACCTACCTTTTCTCATCACTTTTGTTGCTATAATCTTTGTTGTTTATTTAAAGTATTAGGAAATTTTCCTTTCTTGCATTATATAATAGATTAAGGAAATAAGATGCTACAAAACGTTTTCATAAACTGTATGTATAAAAACTTATTATGAGTATAATGCTGTGAAGACCAGTTGCTAAAACCTGAACATTTTATCTTTAGTTTAGGCTTTAACATTATGTTGGCTATTTTCTAGATAGTGCTATTGTAAATAGAGTTGCTTTTCTATTTAAAGTGTAATACAGTAATGGAAAGCAAAAGTAAATGATTGATTTCCTTTAGGTAGTTTAGCTTTTAAAAGTGCTGAAAACATTGATAAAAAAGGAGGTGAATCCTTTTTAAACTAAAAACCTGATCTGTTTCAGTCACTTTCATCTGGACCATTGTGGTGCACTTCCTTACTTCAGTGAAATGTGTAAATATGATGGACCAATCTACATGACACACCCAACCAAGGCCATTTGTCCCATTCTGTTGGTAAGTTGTTTTGCTCTCTGTGGCTAGTGGCTTTTTCAATGGGTAAAACAAGTTGTTGTTCTTCATGTTCTTCAGGTAAAGGGGAACAAAATGAAGAATTTTTTCCAGGAACATCTTTTTTCTAACTTTCTCTTAAGAGCGCATAAGACAGGGTGAGAAACTCCAATGAGACACTTCTAGTTGTAGTAGAAGATTTAAAAAAAATTGCTTCATGATGCTGTTTAGAAGTTGTTATTTACCCAGATGTTATTTAGATGATAACTCCACCTGCTTTGCAAGGGCTTCAACCTTTTTTTTCTCAACTTTCTTCTTTTCACATTTTTGTACAGAGAAATATGATAGTTCTTCTTGCTTCCTAGCAAGTCTTTAATTTTTTTATTAAACATTTATTATTAACAATTTACTTTTATGTGCTTATGTTTATGTGAAAAATGAATATTTCCTTGTAGGAAGATTTTAGAAAGATAAGTGTTGAACGAAAAGGAGAAACAAACTTTTTCACCTCACAGGTAAGTTTAACTAAAGTTTGTTGTGAGATGTGGTTTAGGAGTTATTCTTCCACAGTAAAATCATTGCAAAGGCCAAGTTCAAGTTTGAAATTTTATAAAAACCCTAAAATGATAAAATCTTCTGATCCCCAACTGAGCTGATCACCAACCTTTGTGCCTAGCAGAGTGATGAATAGTTTTATTTAAAACCTCATTTTGATCTGTTATAGAATGCTTACAGATTTATGAACTTTTTATTGACTATAAAGACTAAATTGGGTAACAAAACACCTCAGAAGGGAAGAACTTCTTCCTTCAATGAACTCTTTCTTAAAGTTCATTTTGATAGAGGTCATCAGTATATGATTGAAAGACCAATCAAACTGCAGCAGCAGGCCTTGCCCGGAAAGGCGCTCGATCGAGCGCGCGCGCCTAGAGCGCACCCAAAAGAAGCCTTGGAGAGCGATTTATAGAGCCCCTCAAAACGTAAAAACAATATTACCACGGAACAAAATAATTTCTTGGCTTTTGTCTAATTAACTTGATCAAGCATAAACAATCTTCCCAATAGACCGCAATGTTATGATTTGCGTAAGATTACCCCTTGAGAAAAAAATTCAGCAAATTCAACGTTGGGTTTTCGATACCATTTTTAATCTAATAACCCTCTCATAACCACCAAGGACACAGGCCATCAAGAGTATTCTCCGTCAGATTTATTTGATTTCCGAGCAAGCGTTAATCTTCTGTTGAAGTATTATTTTCTGTTTTCTCTTAATAATTTCAAATCACCTTTGCAAATCAGAGATCACATTTCCGTCCAAATTACCGCATTGCTTTTCAGTTTTCATTTGTTTTCGCGAGTAGTAGATGTTCTAGTGTGTCTTATAGAATGAATAGCATAAAAAGGGAAACAAAGTTAATGTTCGACTTAAAGCCATGCGTTTTCCTATATTTCTATATTTGTATTAACATAGTGTTTGCTGCATGTTTTGTTATTTCATATTATGGTGCTTTTTGGTATCACCATTGAATTTCTTATTTAAAACTCTTCCAAAGCTTTCGATAGGAAGTTCTCGATCTTCCAAGGCTCTTGAAGGATGCTCTCAAGGATATTTTTTTTAAAGGTGCGAAATAGAGCGCCTAGAGTTTCTAAGGGGCTCTTTTTATGGTGCACCTTCATTTTGCTTAGAGCAAGGCCTGCAGCAGTATGTGATTGAAAGACCAAAGTTACAATATATATTATATGGAACTGATATATTGATTGCTTTTTAAAGATGATCAAAGATTGTATGAAGAAGGTCATTGCTGTCAATCTCCATCAGACTGTCCAGGTATATAGGGCATTATCTTCAATCTCTGTTTCATGGAGAGTTTTTCTCATCACAAATTACCTTCTACTTTCGATTTGTTCAATTTTGAACCTATTTTAAGGCCAAGATTTTTTAGTTAAAGTGAAGGTAGACTTCATATGATGAGCTTTTGTATTATATCTGATTTTCAATTGATTTGATATTAAATAAAAACAAACTTAAAGTGCCTATTTAAATGCGAAGCCCTTTGTAAGGAAAATCTTATCACTTCTCTTGAAAGTTGAGAAGACCTGGTGAAAATTGTTTGATTGCAAAATGTTTTCACCGATCTTTGAAAGCTGCTTTCAGCACAGAAAGATTTATTGGCAATAGTTATTCGAGTTTCATATATATATATATTGTTATTGGTTTAGGTAGATGACGATTTGGAAATTAAGGCATACTACGCTGGCCATGTCTTGGGTGCATCAATGTTCCAAGTTAAAGTGGGACAACAGTCATTTGTTTATACGGTTTGTTGCTTGTCTTTTGTACATCTCATTGTTTTTTAGTTTGCCAAGCATAGTTATTTTCACACACTTAGTTGAAGCGAATGCAAACTGTTTTCTTATTTGCTAATGGCACACAAGATGCTTAGTAAATACTTTCCTTGCAATAATCAACTATTTTCTAGCGAATCATCAAACAATTATTCACGATTGATTGTTAATAACGTCTTTCTTGCTCATCATTTGCCATTGCCCCTAGATTGCCATTTTCCATATTGGTGTTGGATCTTATATGAAACTTCATTAGAGCAGTGGTGAATCTAGCTTTGAAAATCTTGGGGGGGGGGGGCTAGCCGGGGGCCAAACTTAAAGTTATAGGGGCCAACGCTAGCCATTACTTTGCGAACTAGTAGAATGTAAAGCAGTGGCATGGTGGCTCAATATTAGCTACAAGGCGCCCCCTAGATAAGTGTGTCCTTGGTACAGCTCTACAAGGCTGTTATCATTATGCCAAATAGTTTTATTTGTGGTGTAAGGAGCAGCTGTGTTCCCTAGGAAAAATAACAAAGAAAAATTGTTGCTAAGAGCCTCTAAAGGTGCGGGACCATTTGCTATTAAACTGAAGGTGACTTTGGGCCGTTACTCCACTGAGTTTTATCTATTTAACAATAATGCATCATGAATCTTAGAATTTCAACAAAAGAAATGTACTTCTAAGAAAATGGCTAATAGCTTTGTGAGGTTGATTGTTAAAATTTTCCCATAGTTGTTATGTTATATATCCGACCTCCATGAGATCATTCTGATAAACAAAATTTCAAATAATAAAATTTCGATAAGCAATAGTAGATTGTCAAGGTATACTTGGATGGTATTGGTATTTCTCTGCGCTTGGTTCCAGAGCGAAAAGGGTTTTTGATGGGATGCGGAGAATCTTGGTTTGGGCTTGCCCTGAGCACGCCACCCCAAGAAGGTGTATCTTCGTGACAATATATAACCAATATAGAATTTTAACGATTTTCAAGAAAGATTTTTTCTTGGTACCTAAAGGAAGGAGCCAAAATTTCATTAATTTTCACCTCGGTTACAAACTAAAACACTTATCAGGGCCCCTAGCTTGTAAAATAAATGTAATAAAAGATCGCGTGAGCAAAATAAATAAAACACCTCAAACAAAGTCAAAAACGATTGAACAGCTTTCGAGAAAAACATTGAATTTTCAATAAAGAATTTTGAAAAAACTAGGGAGGGGCCAAACAAGGGGCAAAAAAAATCCCCCCCCCTCCGTAGAAACGCCACTGCATAAGAGAGACAACCCTGCTTCTGCCCTCGTACTCTTAGAGTTAATTCAAATGCCTTTTCACTCAAAGGATTTTAACATTCACAACTCTATCTTTTTTGCAGGGAGACTACAACATGACGCCTGACAGGCATCTGGGGTTGGTTTTACATTGGCTCAAAAGATCTCAAACTTTTTTTTACATTATACTTGATACATTTATGTTTCATTTTTTCTGTGTTTTGCCCTTTTTGTAGCGGGTAAAGTAAATAGAGAATGTTTTTAAACGGAACTGAACATGTAAATACTTCCCAATGGTTACGACTTTAATCACAGAGCGATTTATTCATCCATTTATCATGTTTTGTCTGTATCTCTCAGTTGGTAAGCTCTTCCAACATTAATTTGTTACTTCCGAGCTTTTTAAAAAGTATACCAAATTTTTCGAAATTTCAAAGATTTGAAAAAGGTTCACGATTGCAAGTTAGGTAGTTCAAAAGTCACCTTAAATTCCATGTTTGAAACCATCGTTGTTACTTTCAACTATGCGTTAAATTACCTTTCTAATCAAAATTCTATTATTGTCCCAAGCGTTAAATAGGGAATACACCGTCCGGAGTATGAAAAAGGTTTATGGGGATATTATGAGATGATGGGCCAGATGTCTGTTAAAGGAGAGTTCTTAAAGTAGGTTCATAAGCCATAGCCATATGAACGTTTGGTCAATTGGATGACATTAGTAATAACACAATGCTTTCTATTTAGGGCTGCCTGGATCGATAAGTGCAGACCGGATTTGCTGATAACTGAATCAACGTACGCAACTACCATCAGAGATTCGAAAAGGTAGAGCTTTTGTTGTAGCTTAAGTGAATAAACGAGAAATTATGAATGACAGTCTTCGTATTGTTTTAGCTGTTAGTGTCAGCACGTCAGTTTTCATATTAATAATACTCTTTATTGATTTGGATGTCCTATATGGTTTTATTGAGGATTCTTGTCAAATGAAATTCGATTTTGTTTGTTCTTTAGGAAAGCCAGTTATATTGTATTGCTTATGATTTTTTTGCTTCTATTCAATTGATTTACTTGCTTCTATTGATGTAAATAGTTTCCTTTTTCTCTGTATGCTTTACTTGAAGCTCGAGCTTGGATACTTAGCCAAGCAGAAGAAAATAGGCCCTAGGGACCAATTCCTCTCCCTGCTATTTGCGCACTATGATCATTAACATTTTTTCACAGGTGTCGTGAAATGGATTTTTTGAAAAAAGTTCATGAAACTGTAGAAAAGGGAGGAAAGGTAGTTAATCTTAGAATTTCTTAAGAAAAGAACATCTCATCAATGCTTCTATTTTTAGGAAGTCATCCAGATGACGTTTTCAAGTTACAGTATACTCTCGTTAAGTGGGACACATGGACCGAGCAAAAGTATACTTACTTAGCGGGCGTCCTACTTATCCGAATCTCCTCTTAAGCAGGATTTTCTTCGAAAGGCTAAATTTGTCCCATTTATCGAAATCTTTTTTAAAACTTACAGGGTCTAATTAAATCATTAAAAAGAAACGGTGATATTTGTGTTTAAAACTTTTCTATATTTTCTTTAACAACATACGACTATAAATTCTTCATCGAGCAGAGAAAAAGTCAAGTCACCTTTCTTTGCTTACTGTTAGCAATTACTTCAGTTTCTACAATTCTAGAAACCTTGATCATAAGCGCTTTCAGTTCAGTAGTATCGATCATCATGGAGTAGTTAGTTCATCAAGGTATCAATGGCATCGAGTAATTGAGATGTAGTTGGTTTCTCTTAAGCATGAACTGTATCTTGATCATCGTCTTCCTCTTCTCGAATTTCCTCGGCATCCTTTCTAAGAATATCCTACAAGATTTGTTCATCAGACAACAAAGCTTGAGTTACAGAAAGTGTGTCATCGAAAGAGGCGACATCTTCAGCAGACAAATCTTTGACATTTTATCCATTCTACTAAGTTGACGGAGACTATCTTTTAGTGCATGGAACGGATCGTCGGATGCTTACGTGTTGTCATCAATCTCAGTGAAGCCTGCTTTCTTGAAACAGTTTTGAACGGTTTTCTCTGTAACCTCATCCCAGAATGACACCAGCATCTTCATTGCATCCAACAGAGAAATTTGAGGGAGGAGCTCCTTTTTGTTATCGACTGCATCAATCATTATTTCGATCGCTTTCACTCTGTACTTTCCTTTCAAAGAACGGATCACTCCTTGTTCTATCGGCTGAAGGGTGGAGGTGTTGTTAAGAGGAAGGAAAAAGATCAATTGCTTTTAACCCTCGATTTCTGGATGAGCTGTCCAGTTGTCAATGATGACGGCGATGTTCCGATTATCCTTCTCCTTTTTTTCGTCAAGCTCCTTGACCCATTCTTCAATTAGAGTGATGCGTCCATCCAGCTCTTCTTTTGGCCACGATAACGACATGGCTTTACTAGCTATTGGTAAAGGTGGATTTCCTCTTCACGGTATGGACGGGAAACGGAAAACGGTATACGGTACAAGCATGCGCAGAAGGTATTTTGACATTCAAGAACGGTACTTTTTCCTTGGAATTCGCACCGTTTGGCCTCTCAACCAATCATGTTCAAGGCATTGCGTCGTAACTTCAGCAACAAGCTGTGCTTCGAACTGAGTCGCAGTCATGCTGAAATACTTGAAATAGTATAACCTATCATCGGTGGAAGCAGGCAGAGTTGTAGAGCCCACCTTGCAAATGCTAATAATGAACCCTTTTCTACTTTCTGCTATCATTTTTGAAAAGTTTTTCGAGAAACCCCCTCTTGTAATTTTCCTGTTTAGGAGCAACAGATGAAAGACTTTTCAATGTGTTTAAGTATGTTATACTTTTCCGTTATCGGGGTCGATGCACACTTCCTTTTTTGGCCCAGCTAAGACGCCATGACCACACACGTGAAAAGACCTTAACGAATATTTACATTTATAAAACTTTGCTTACAGTGCAATGTCTTCCGTCTCGATAAAAAATATGAAGTCATTGCATAGAAAGTCCCACTTAAGTGAGTTTGTGCTTCAAGGGACCAGGAAAAAGTGTACTACTTAGTGGGCGTCCTACTTATCCGGGGTCCCACTTAACGAGAGTATACTGTAGCTTTATTCCAACTTGGTCAGTGAGCATACATACTAACTAAAGCTCCCTATGTGTAGTGCATGAAAATCAAAAACCTTGCCAGGGATGTCTATTATCATGTTTGCCATCCTTAAGTTAAAGTAAGATGTCCAAAAAACTGCATCTTATATGAAGGTACTTAATGTTGCCAGAAACAATTGTTTTGAGCATGATTTGAAAAAATGCATGCATTGGTAGCCACCATTTGATATTTTTAGCGGCTAGATAAGCACATTGTTGCTTCATAACATCATATATAAAGTAATTGTTCGCCAAAACGTATTGTAACGACAATTTGAATATCGTCGGGCAGGCAAGGTCGTCTTTTCATTTAGGTGTTTTTGAATCTGTTTACATCAAAACAATGTGTAGACAGCCGGTCTTTAACTAGGTAAGAGAATAGCGGCTGCTATTGTTAAAAAAGAGCCAATTCCAATGTGCTATTCTTCCTCCCACGTTACTTTCGATCCACACTTGAAATGCATTTTCTGCTTACCTTTGGACATTTTCCGAAGTTTATACTCTGATGAGTGTCGATAAAAAAGTACTTTAGTATGACATGTTTCCACTCTTCTGTTCTGTATTCAAATAAAGTAATTATGCTGCTCAGATTTCTGCTTGCTTTTTTAAAATATGATTTAAGTAAATTCCCTAATGTCGTTTTGCACCTCTCGTTTTCTGTTGCATTAATAAGCTGGTAGAATGTACCACTGGTGAAGTGCTCTGTTCTCTGTTCAGCTTATTTATTTTTTATGAGTAGCTCGAATGTGTTAATGGGCTCATTTTACAGTCAGTAACAGTATCTGGTAAAACCAATCTGTTTAAAATGTCTTTTCTTTCCCCGTTCACAAGTGATAGCTACTTTTCCTTTTAAAAGGTGCTAATTCCAGTGTTTGCTCTTGGGAGAGCACAAGAGCTTTGCATCCTTCTTGAAACCTTTTGGTACGTCAAAATTTCTTATAGCCAAATCTTTTTGTATATGCAGAATGCTTGGTCTGCTTCTAATGGATAGTACCTAAACCATGTTAATTTGGAGCTATGTTGTCTGTTTTAGCACATCGCGAACATTTTGATAATCCTTGCCTTTGTTGTTACAATCAAATCACAATTGTCCCAATTATATTATCACAATTGCCACAACATCTTTGATCTTCTAATGACAATTTTAAACGCCATCGTGTATATATATGAAATTAAAGCTTGTTAATCTCCTGATACAACCAGGGACCGCATGAATCTGAAGGCTCCTATTTACTTCTCAACTGGACTCACAGAAAAGGTAATTTGTTGATTTATGCCATACTTGTGGTTATTCGAATTGTTGTGAACGAAATTCTCTCAACACATATACACACCAGAATATTTTTAGGGAATCTCCTCACGAGTTATACTCGCAAAACTGCATTTTCCTCAAGTGATCCTGACAAATATGCCTCGTTTTGTTTTTCCTCCTCTCTCAAAATCTAAAATGTATTTTGTTTCGGAATCGACCAGGCTAACCACTACTACAAGCTTTTCATTACGTGGACCAATCAAAAGATCAGAAGTACTTTTGTTCAGAGAAACATGTTTGAATTCAAGCACATCAAGGTATGCAGAGCAGTAATATTTTTTCCGTTTCTCTCCACGTTTCAAGCCCTTATTTGTACTCACTGCTTCTTAGAAATTTGTAACTCTTTGTTTTATCACGACAGGAAAAATATCAGGAGCTTCATTTCTATCAATTCATTGTTTCATTTCGAACGGTTTATTTCTAGCTTTTTTATTTATACCTTGATTTTTCTTTTTACGTTGAAAGCTGATTGTTTGGTATTTCATTTTTATTTTACTTTTAATGGAGATGAGAGCACAATTTTCTTCTACTGCTTCTATTAGTTTCTCATTTATCCTCTCCTTTTGATCACATATCACCATCATAGCGTTGTAATATTGTCCTTCTGATTTTGATTTCTGTTTCTTTGATTTCTGTCCTTTGTTTCTTCTGCTTTTCTCATTCTTGATTTGTTCATTTTGCAGCCATTTGATCGGTCGTACATAGAAAACCCTGGGCCGATGGTTGTTTTTGCGACCCCTGGAATGTTACATGCTGGACTTTCGTTGCAAGTTTTTAAGAAATGGGCTCCCGATGAGAACAACACTGTAAGTATGCATTAATCACCTCATTGTTTATCGCATTCTATCTCTGCAATGTTTAGTCTCCTATAATCTTAAGTTTTAAGTAGATAGAATAGACATCAAATATCTATCGCAGCAATTTTTAAGTCGCCAGTAGAAAGATTGCGCACGCAGGAGTCTTGTATTTCAGCCATAAAAGACCATTTTATGCTGTTTTTCTATACAAAAGTAATAACATGATTTTATAACTTAACTTGTAAATTTAAATTTAGTTTTGTTTCATGCCCATTTAAGGCATCTGTACCAATGTTTGCACCGGTGTAAGTTTTGGCTATATCTTTGCCTATTTAAGTATCTTCTTGCATCCTGTCTGGTTATACACAAAAATAGTTTACAATTTACAGTTTACAGTTTACAAACTGCAAAATTTTAACCGAAAAAGCATGCAATGCAAAGAAAAAATTGTTCACCAATTACTCGTCATAACCATTGATATCACGAGTTTCTGATAGTTTATTTCCTCATCAGGTAATAATGCCAGGTTATTGCGTTGCTGGTACTGTTGGTCATAAAATTCTCTCGGGACAGAGAAAGATCGAACTGGATAAAAAAACCACTGTATGTTTCTCTACTTCATCTTGTATCTCTACAAAAGAGAGGAAAATCTAAATTATATCTTAGATGCATGCTATGTCTTGCCTAATCGATGGCTACTTTTTTATATGAATACTATAGAGTTTTTCCAGCCTTGATGTTCTTAGGAAATTTTCGTTTTGAGCCTCGATATATCCTTAAAGTATTCTGACTTCTATCAAATCTGATATTTTTTCGGGAGAATATCGTTCATCCTCGTATAAAAACCTCGCTTTAACTTTTTAAGTGAAAATCGTCAGGAAATGGGTTCGATGGCTTCCTTTTAAAACTGTCCATGACGTGGCGATATTTGAAGCAAAGTTTTATTTCACATAATGTATAACGTTTTCATATAAGATATCCTGGTACAAATCTTTTCTGTAGACCAAGTTGTTTTTTTATGAATCCGATTTTCAGATCGTTTTTCTAGCCAAGGGGCTTCAAATTAAAAATCTAAATGATATCCAGCGTTTACTATTACACATAATTTCCTCATGACGAACTCCTGTCCATTTTTTAAGTTATCTGAACGGTTGTGTGAAAGAATTTATTATTAAGCGTCCTACTATTTTAGCTTTCTGTTTCTATTTTCTTTAAACCACTTTCTCGCTAGCTAATTGGACCTGCAGAGAAAAGCCAGTTTTCTTTTCTACTTAAGGTCACCAATGTCTTCATTTGTGATAAACAAAAAATTGACCTTACTTTGGCTTATTATGAAATTCATAACAACTTCACATTGATTATGGTTTTAAGTATTATTTAAAACGTCATCTAGTTTTCATCATTTTCGATATCGATTCACCAGTTCCTGTTTTTATTACATCTTTTACTGCTACATTCGTTTTCTATCATTTTGCAGACCTCTCTTGTTTGTACACATTCGTTAATCCTTGTCTGGATGCATCTTTTTTATTTTGCTTTCTTGTCTGCATTTTATATTTTATCCCTACACCATGCATCGAGATATTGTCATACCATTGGTCATCTTTTCTTCTTTTTTAGATTGACGTTAAATTGTCTGTGCAGCATCTTTCCTTTAGGTGAGATGTTTACGTCATGTGGTTCATGCATGCTGTTGTTCAAATACCTATGAAATTATGTCATCATGCCTTGTTGTATAGATTATAAAAGGAAGGCACAAATTTCTGATTTTTCTTCGTTGATGGGGTGACTTGGTCTACTTGATATTTCATCCATCACTCTTTTGGGTTTTGCCCTAATTAACTAGGTCTTGCGAAGAGCTTTACGCAACATTACTTTTCATTTTTTCACGAGCAGGACATCCCTTTTGGTTTGAAACCAAGAAAATATTATTCGGATTGATTTTTTCTTACACACTTCTAGATCAGCGGTTATCAAAATCTTCATTATTTTTCACCATCTATTCTAGTTTTACCCTTCTAGTAAGCCTGTTTTTCTCGCCCCTGATGTTTCTTTTTGGAATATTTCGAATTTTGAGATTTGAACAATATTTCCCTTGAGGGGTGATACAAATATGTTCACGCAGGCATAAAAGGGGTATTTCAAGCTAAGAAACTGCTTAAGGTATTCTATTGTGATGACTTTTCACACTGCTGTACGAATTTGGGTGTTAGTTTGACGTCTATATTAGAACCGTAGAGATGTTCTTCGTATAAAGGTTGCTTCTGCCTACATATTTGTATTCAGATCTATATTGTTGTCTTTCCCTGCATCTTTTTCTGATTTCTACACAGGCCAATCTCTTTCTACTCTCTTTCTGCCATATTGCGATTCCCAATAATACATTATGTTGGTTGGTAGCTCTTGATAACTAGATTTTCATAAAGCCCACCATTGATCAGCTTCTCATCTTAGGCACGTTGGCCCTTCTCCCCCATTCCTGCATTAAGTACATCATGGATTCACACATTGTCTTTTTATCAGGGTTGTAACTAGGCAGGTATGCTAGCGTATACAGATTTGTGTTTATAATGTAGCCAGAACTTGAGATGGAGAGCTGTTTTAAACATTCATGTGTACCAACCGAAATACAATCTTCCCAATTTTTTTATTTGCCTTAGAGCCACAAGCAAAACTGATCCTACAATTTTTCATTTAATTTTAGCGCCCACGCAGACGCATCTGGCATAATGCAACTCATAAGACAGGTATGTTGCTCAATTGTGGTCAGAAATGCCAGAAGAGAGCCGTTGTTAGCCCCAATCCTCTGTCTGGTTTTTTGAATTGGTTTTTGTTGCGACAAGGGTGATG
Source organism: Rhopilema esculentum (assembly GCF_013076305.1). The sequence goes on along the minus strand of NW_027019541.1, from coordinate 567,923 downwards.
TGACATGGCTTTTCTGTTGCCACTCCTGTGGCTTTACATCATCCCATTTTGTATTTACTTTGAAAGAAGTAGTTTGCAATCAAAGTAAAGTGTAGCTGAACCGTGTTGATAAAAACTATTCTGGGCTATCACCTCAGATATTCATGAAAGCATTAACTAAATTTTCATGCTTTAGATTTCAGCAGAGTGTTTAAAAGAGGATTTGATAATTGCTTGTTCTGTTTGCCTTTCTTTTGCATCCATGCTACCAACTTGCTCGTTCGTCTTCAGAGACCGATATGTTATTAAGCGTTAAAATTATGAGAAAACATTATATTTAATATTTCATGGATTTAATGTGAAAAACACATCTGCGATTTTTCCAAATTTCGCTGCTAACTTTAATGTATCTTTCGTTAATTCAAAAGCAATTTTAAGCAGAACCTCTTCCTTTCCTGCAAATTATTGCAACTGCTTATCCTGCCTCAATATTTACTATGGTTTATTGCAGTGCGAGCCTGCTAATGTAATGTTAGTTCACGGTGAAGCAAGCAAGATGGAGTTCCTAAAACAAAAAATCCAACAAGAGTTCAGTAGGTTTCGTTTCTATTCAGCCTTTTAAAAGTAAATTACATCTCCTTTAGATAATGCTACTTTGGCAAATGGTAAAAAAATTCATTTATATTCTGAAAGATGTATAAAACATATTGGAAGAGTACGCACGCAGCATTCCAAATCTATTTCAACTGTTCTCTCTTCTTATGTTAACAATGCGCTGTCACGAATGAGTATCCTTCTTCCATCAAAAGAGAGATTTATAGTGGAGCGGAATACGCTTACAATGCCTAAATCATGATAAATTTAGAATTTAGAATGATGGAAAGCCATTAAATGCAAATTTGTTTTCATTGTTAATTATTTCAATATAATTGTTTGAAAATTAATGTGGGATAATGGTGTTTTACGTTTTTTTTCAAGGGCAATATCGTTTCTTTAAGCCTGGTTTTCATATATCGTAATTCGTCGGCGATGATCCCCGACGCAGCTTCCCGATGGTCTATGACAGTCTGCAATGGTTTATGACATATAAAAACCGGGTCATCGGGAACCATCGGCGATCATCCCCGATCATCGCAAAAGTCAAAATAATTTGACTTTCCCGACACTTCTCGATGAACAATAGCAAAGAGAACAATAGATCAGGAATGTTCTGTCAAAATGTCAAAAGTGAATTCATTTGAACTGAAGGGAGGGTAACTGTTTCGCGGAAAAACTGGAATGCTTTTGATAGTACAGGGAACATTAAGGGGGCTATAATTCCTAGTTTGATTCCTAGTCTTAAGTTTGAGTTTCATCATTTTTTTAAGGTGAATCAAGGTGAATCTTAAGCTATGTCATGATCATTACATAATCCACTAAACAGAAATTTTGCCAAGAAAATTTATACTGGAATTTGCCTTTCCTTTTTTATCTTCATTGTAACAATGACTTCTTCTGGAGCAATATTTTTCTGACGGGTGCGCGGGGAAAGTTTCTTACTTTGTTGTAATGAATTTTCATTTGCAAATATATCCCGAAATTATCAATGTGTTGCTCATAAACGTCAATGTGTTGATCATAGATCGATGATAGTATCAAAATTTGACTATTGGCCTTTATCAGCAGCCATATTCCTAAACTTGCATCAAAATTATAGTTTTGGCGCTTCAATATTGTTTATAGCATCGGGAATCGTCCCCGACCATCAGGGATGCTGTGCATCGGGGATCATCGCCGACAGGTTACGATATATGAAAACCAGGCTTTAACATCCAAGCAGCCCTTCTTATATTGGCTTTTGTCAATGGTCTGACCCAAGAAAGGGCTCGCTCCTACTGATTAATCGGCATTTCTATGTTCAAACCCTGCACTCAATGAATTCTCTTTCGGGAATTTAAAAAGGCATTACTCTTTCATTTTAGACATTGAATGCTACATGCCCGCAAACGGCGAAACAGCTTCCATTCCTGTGGAAACGAAGATAAACATCGAAGTTTCAAAATCATTGCTTGCAAAGAGAAAGATGGCGGATTCAGAAGGTTACCTTAAAATGTCGGACTTCTTTTGATGCCATTTACATCGGTGCTATTATTGTTCATTTTAATGTTGGGTTTGATTGCATTTAAGGAATGTAGATCTCTTCTTGTGTAATGTTATTCTTTAAAACGCAGAGTTTTTTTATTTTCCTCTGTTTAACGATAAAGAATCAAACAAGTTCAAAGGCAATCGATAGATACTTAAATGGCTGAAGTCATCTGCCAATCAATATCAGCCAGTGACAAGCGTGTGAGTGTTATCATGCTCACTGATTTGCCCATTGGTGTTGACAGAAGGTTTTGGCGGGCCTCTTTATTATCTTTCGATCGCCTTTAAACGATAGCGATTATTTTACTTGCAAGACTCACGGTCCCTATGCTCCACGGTCGTTTATCTCTCGGGAAGCCCCACGGTTGACACTCCCCACAACCACTATCTTGCCTTAATGGGTTGGCATTGCGCATTTTTTGTGTGCAAACCAATTTGCCCTATTGGTGTTTGGCATTTCTTAGCTAAGTCTGTTAAGGGGTTGTCGATGAAAATTCTAATTCACGAAGCATGATTTGACGATTTTTTCAGAGCACCAGTCGAAGAGGAAAAACTTGGTAAAGAGGAATACGGAAGCAGACCTTAGTGGCATTCTCGTTATGAGAGAAGGGGTAACATTTGAACATTTTTGTTTATTGAAGTAAAATCTTTGACGCGCCAAAGGCAGTCACCCAGTTGGACTTTTTGTAACTTTGTATGATTTTTGAAGTTAGAGTTCTGAGAATTGGATCAACTATTTCACTCTTTCATTTGGTGAGTGCATTAAGCTTTCAGTTCACTAAAATCAGCACTTAGAATATGTTTGCCTTGGCAAGTTTTTAAGCTACTGGTTTCTTCCCGACATAATTGATTCCTTTTCTCTGTTACAGAGCTTGCAATTGGTTGAGACAGAGAAAGTAATGAAAGAATTTGCTTTAAAAGAGCATCAGCTGAGGTTTACGTCAACAGTTTCGTTAGATTCTTGCGAAAATCCTGAAGCTTTTTTCAGCAAAATGAGAAAAGACTTGGAAGAGTAAGTTCAGCCCACTCAATATGTTATTGATTCTTACGTCCATGTTGCTTTTACATCCTTGCGGGTTTAAGGATTCTTTTAGAGTTACCAGGCTGTTATGCCATTCATGAACCATAGAGTAATTGTAGATATTTTAGCTGCCCATAAAATTTACTTTTACGCTTGTCTCTAAAGATGGGTTCTCTCGGCTTTACGTATCAACATTACCCTATTTCCTTTCTAACCTGCTTTCTCACGAATTGATTGGTTTTTTAATTAGGAATTTCAATGAATGCAGTATTGACAAGCTAGGATCACATTCCCTGGCTTTAGACTCAGTTCTTATCAAGGTAAGTCTATTTTATATCGAATCTAGACTCCATTTTATCGTGGATTCAAAGAGTTTTAAAACACTTTTGTCTGCCGATGCTTGCCGCTGTTAGCAGCTTTTTCGCGGCTCTTGTAACTAATTTCTTACAGCTAACAAATTTCAGCATTCATAAATGTTTTAAAATAGACGTGCAAAACAGTGTTAAAGGTGCATTTACGTGTTTTACGGATGGGTTAACTGCAAAATTAAATCTAAAAACCTCAAGGTAACCCAGTAAATCTGATGAGTATTGTCGCACATAGAACGAAGCTGCTTAGGAAAATGAATTTTTGGAATTTTTACAAATACATAGGAAAATTGGCTGTTTTTTGTGCTTGCTCGTTTTCTAATTTCATCTGACCAATAAAATTTTACCTAGTTCCTGTTATCGAAGAGCTCCAAAGACAGAAGCAGTATACTTGTATCATGGCAGTTTCAGGTAGCTTTTTCAATTTCTGTTCATATACAAAATTAAATTTGCATGACCGCTTTAACATAATCATAAGAAAATAACACTAAATGCACTGTTTAAACGGTCGGTACTTTATTAATTAAATCCGACAATTTCACGGAGTTTCTCCAACTTCAATTTGCTAATCTATCGCCACGATTTTGTTACTTTTGCTTGTACCAAAGATTTCTTTGAATAAACTTGAAACATCTCAACAATGGTGTTTTCATTAAAGCAACTGCGTGATTTTATAGTTGACAGTTGAAGTTAAACTTTTTACATTATCCCTGAAACCTACTTAGTTTTATTTGCAATGAAACTTAATTGGGGTATTTTCTTCAGGATGAAGATCTTGGGAGCAAAGTACTGAATTTTCTCAGATCTCAGGCTCAAGAATTTGGATGAACTGCAAAAAGATCTTGGGCATATGAACTTGCGGAAGAGGTTTGCTCCATCGGCAACCCGTAAAATTCGAGTTGATGCAATGAAATGCTTGCGCCTAAAAATATCTGCAGAATACAATCCATATGAGAGCTTTATTGCTGACTCCGTTTGAGAGTGGTGCAATGCTGACTCAATTGAAGATGTTTTAGACAGTTTTTTTGACACATTTTTACACATCAATCGACTGCCATTCTCTTACATCTTTGTAGTATATATCTTTTCAGAGAGCATATATTCGAGATGACAGATAGTAAGCATATTGTTACCGTAACACTTTCAATGGAAATCGATTGCTGCATCAATACTTTGGAGTTCTTGGTGTTTAAGAATACATTAGGCAATTGTAAGAATACCTATAATATACCTCTATTAGATGAAATATTAGAATTTTGATGATTATATCCATAGAGGGTATTGAATACAATCTCGAACAATTCCAAAAGTTATTTTTTCCCAAAGAGCTTTTGAAGAAAAAATTCCAAATAAACAGCCACTGAATTACCTTCTCACTTTAATTTATGAAAAGTTTTGGCATGAAGTTGGCCTCAATTTCAGCCATTTTATTTTGCAACTAGGTCTTCAAGAATATATTATAATCAGGTTACTCTATTTTCCAGATAATGTATATTACGACCAACAAAAGCGCAAGAAAGGAATGTAATTCACTAGTAAAAGCTCTTTGATAAAGTTTGTATCAAACGTACGAATCTTGTATCTTTGAGAGGTTCTGTCACAGCAAAAAATGATGATGGAGCTTGAAGCCTTTTGCTTGGCTTGTCAATAATAGGAGACAGTCCTTTCGACTGTAAGTTTGTTTTAGTGGCCATGTAGGATCCAGATGTGTTATTTACTCTACGAATGCTGCGTATTTTTGCTTGAGCTTGAATTTGACTTATTTGTGTTCGTCTCTGTAATGCATCTTTTTCGTGTTTCTTCATCATTTCCAAGGTGTTTGCAAAATTCTCTCCAATTGATGGCAAAACTGTGTATTGTTGGAATTGTCGTCCACGATGTTTGTCCATTGCAGTAGCCATAGGTTTGCGTATGATCAGGGCTTGAGTAACTGTGTTTGCAGAATTGCAGGGAATAGTATCTCCCTTTAAAGCAGCTACCACTCGCCCCGATGAGCCTTTCATATGAGGGGCATCAAGGCTGTTGTCAATATGAAGTTCACTAGTTGGATTTCTGTATTCATTTCGCAATATGCTAGAGCATTTATTGTCTTTTGATAAAAGCACATTCAATTGCTGTTCTTTGCCTTGTTCGACCGGCCTTTCATTGCACAAATTACGCTTTGTCGAATTATATTCTGCTCGCTGTTCGTTGCTTGCTTCCACTGAGCTTTCAATCGGACTTGCAGATAACAAGCGCCTCTTTTTATTCCTGACATATTTCGGATGCTCTAACTCTCTTGGCATATAGTTGATTGTTTTCAAATTCTCCAAGGATTGGTTTTTTCTTGACAGTTGAGGTCTCGATGTAACGGCAGCTGCATGTGAGTCAGATATCTTGACAGCACAGCCCCTATTTAACACTTCCCTTGATAAAGTTCTTTCAACTCGTTTCTTTTGTTCCGCCATGTCTTTACTTACGTGATTAAGTAAGGAGGGGGGGTGGAGGTTTTAGATCCACTTTTCACTCAACCTTTTTTGACTTTTGATAAGTTGCTGTTAGTTCTCAATGAAGACTTATTTTTCATTATTTGTGTTCTCCAGAGAGCTGATCCTGTTTTCTAACGATTGGTGACAATATTTAAAAAATATATACTGATACCTGTACAGCAGCCTCCCTGTACGCCTGTCTCTCAAGCTCCTTGATGTATGGAGTTACAATTCTTTACTGGCGATGGAAAAAATTTTCAATGCGAATTTTCTAGAGCTTCTTGCGTTCGCGTTGCATTTGATCGCACAATAGGCATAAATCAACATGTCCAGTTAAAGATAAGATGGTATTATTTCTTACACTTGCCTCTCTGGAAACGCCAGTTATCACACAACGAGAAAGCTGCTTTTCACTATCTCAGCAATTATTTTAGTTCTCTTGTGGTATATTTCTATACAACCGCATACTCTACTATGTTTACAACTGTGAAGTGCTTTCTCAAATAATTTCGGTTGTTTAACGTGATGTGAAGACTCATAGCAACTGCGTGATTCTTTCTTAATCAGCAGAATCCTTTCTCCCATTCGAATGGCACAATGCTTTTCACAATTGACTCAAAATCGTCATTATTCGGTCTCTGTTTCTTCATCGAGCACACCATTCAATCATAAATCGCTTTCAATTTTCTTATTCTGTCTATTTTCAGTCATTCCTTGCGAGGGCAAACAATATCATTGGGTTTGGAAAGCTCGATATGAAAGCGCTAAGGATCTCGTATTGAAACGGTAGGGCCAATAGTTTCGAGTAGCCAACTCGCCCCTTGTGGCGTACTAAACCCGAATCTTCAAAACTTTTAATCCGCTTTACATAACGATACAGCAGTTATAGGCTTTTCTGCAATATAATGTGTTTTGTTCAAGCGATTCTTTATTAATATTTTTGCCACAAGCTTCGAGAAACTTACCAGTCTGGTTTCAATCTAACGGGGTCATTTCCAGAAATAATCATCTACTATATGTTTTCTAAAAATTGCATTTCGTCAAAAACAGTGCAGATCAGAAATTCTGTGTCTACATTTTCAGTCGCGTTTGTATTTTCTGTCGCGTTCGCGTTTTCGGTCTCGAGTTTTTGTTTTTAGTCATGTGTTTGCGATTTTTTAGTCTTTCCCGAAGTCTATTTTTTGTTAAATCCGTAAGACATTCGTACGACTGCGAGGGCATATCTAAACTGCGGTCCTCCGTAGTAACATATGCCCTCGCGAATCTTCTATCAGGATCTTCTATCAGTGAAAAATAACACTGTTATCGCTAGAGCCCTGTTATTAAAGTTAAATGAAAAGTAAAAACTTACAAAACAATAAAACCATTAAAATCATTAAAAGTTTAGAGATTTTCACACCCCTTGCAATTTCCTCTAAAAATCTTGATAACCTATTGCAAAAATAGAAAAAAGTTCATACCCCATCTAGAGAATCAAATGGTAATGAAACTCAAGACAACAAAGGCAAAATTGGTCAAAGTTTGTGAGAACTCTTTATGCAGTAAGGATGGACATTGGACCAATGTTTGCAAGTTTGTGTGAAGCATAAATCACATTTAAATCCTCAGACATTGGTGCTGTCAATACGCCAAAAGAATTTTAAAGACAGCCACAGCAAAAAGCTTCAGTTTTTCTGAAAGTGGTAAAAAAATGAGAACAAAGCTATTTCAGGACAATAAAGTGCTGCCAGTGAAGGCAAAATAAGTCGATGATTTAATCCTGTCATGAATAAACTTGCTAGCCTTGCAGGTGAACTAATTTTAAAGCTAAAGAGTACTTCTTTCCCTTGTGATGGAAAAGAAAAGTTGAAGGAAGAGAACAAAACCATATGCTGCCAATTCAGAGCAAGAGAAGAAACAGAGGCTTCTAAAAAGTGCATGTGATTCTTTGCACATTATATGCCTTGCAGAAAATACCGGAATTTCTGACGACCGCCAAATCGTTCGCTTGATTCTTGATTAGTATAAAAACCATTCTAGTGTCCTAGCTATTATTCAAAGCCCAGAGCAAGTCCTGGCTACTTTCACTTTTCAAGAGATAGGCAGTCAAGAAATTGCAAAACTATTAAAACCCTTGGATGGCATGAAATCTACTGGTGAAGATCAAATTCCCCCGAATCTTGTATCCTTAACTGCGAATGAACTTACGAACACTTTAACTACGGCAATAAACTGTAGCATTCGAAATTTCCGTTTCCCAAACGATGCAAAAAAGCGGCAGTTTGCCCACTAGATAAAGGGGAATCAAATCGTACATTAGAAAGAAATTTCCGCCCATTTAGTGTTCTCAATACCTTTTCAAAGATATATAAAAAAATTTAAAAAAATCAATTGGCTCAACATTTAGATTTCCCGCTTTCAGTCTTCATTGCTGCGTATCGACAAACGTATGCAACCCAACATGTTTTGATACGTTTGATAGAAGACTGGAAGACTAGCAGGGGCGTAACTTGGCCAGTAGGTTTGGGGGGTGAAAAGGGTTTCTGCCTTGCAAAACTGAGTGATGCCCTGCAGACCTCGTAGCAAAGGTTTGTCTATACTCTATAGGTTACTAGTGAAAGCTTCTTCAGTGTACACTGGTCTTTACCAAGGACAAACTTCTAAGCAATAAAAACAAACTTGAAACTTCATTGCCTATGAAATATCTATTTCTCTACGTGAGCGTAAATTATATGTCAAATTTGATTTTCTTTGATAATAAAGCTTCTATCTCGTGGCATATGATTTTTTGGTGCAGTATATGAGCGAAGCAACGAAATTGAGCCCGGGGGGACTAAGAATCATGTTGTGTGATATAGGAGGACCCACCATGGCTGGGTCGGACGTGAAGAAAAATTTTGAAATTATACCTTGTAATAGGGCTAAAAAGCATCTTTCCGACTAAATTTTAGTAAAATACTATTGTGCTGAAAAACTGATTATTGTTCATTGGGAAAAATAGGGAGGGGCATGTCATGCTAAAACTCTAGTGATAGACGTTGGGGAAGAAAAGAAACGTCAACCTTTCGTTTCAGACTGTACATAGTTGTGAATGACAGAGGAAGATGTTGTTTTGATTGGGGTAATTTTATTTCCTGAACAGAAATGTGCAGTTTCTTGTCTTGAGAAGGCCATGTTTACACATCCATAATTAAAACATTGCAATGATACAGAAAATGATTTACTGAATTAATGCAAATAAAAGAAAAATAATAAAAATATACGTGAAAAAGTTAGTAATTAGATCAAACAAAATCGGCATCTTAATAGTTTATTCTCTTTTTATTTCATGCACTGTTAAAAAGTAATAGAAAAAATGATAGAAAATTCTTATCTTGAACAAAGTGGGGGCCCTCATCCCCTATTCCCCCCAGTGACGCCGTGCCTGTTATGAAAATAATTTACAACTTAAATTAACTTGTATGGACTCAACCTTGCCCTCATAAACATATGCATTAATCATTGCATCCATTGGCTGTGACTTTCGGTAAGACATGCTTTCGCTTTGCAAATAACGGAGCTTTTCCTCACATACCTGTTCCGTTCTCTAACATGTAATGTCAGGAAGGTAGGTTCATAACAAATATGATATTTACATTTCAAAATTCCTAAACAGCCCTTTACGAACTTCAGAGATGACATTTCTGCGTTGCAACAAAGCTCTTCTTGGCGCCCTGCGAAATCGACTATTTTTTAGATTAGGAGGGGTGTCACCCCCCCCCCACACTCCCCGCGGTATTTTTGCCCCTGAAGACTAGCCTTGACAATGGCTATTTCGTTGGTGCAGTCTTAATGGATCTTTCGAAAGCTTTCGATTGTATCCCATATGATTTGCTTATCGCCAAACTACATTCGTATGGGTTTAATGAAGATGCTCTAGTTCTAATTAATTCCTATCTCAAAAGACGAAATCAGTGTGTTCGGATAAACGATTCATACAGCTCTGATTTGCGTTTTCATGTAGAAGACATATAGGAAATAGTTTTTTTGGGGGGGGGGGCTTAATCTATGAAAATGCATTTGCAAAAATAATAAAGTGCTACGTGGCCAAGATAATTTTCAAGTGGGAAGGTGTATTGCACCCTACCCTGGGTACCAGACTCACTATATATAAAATAAAATAGAGAGTCTGGAGTCTGAATGAGTCTGGTACCCAGGGTAATTGCACGGTAATATATAGTGAGTCTGGTACCCAGGGTAATTGCACCCCAAATCGTGGCCCATCGGTAAGAATCTTGTGATTTCATAACACATATTCACAAAGTCGCACAATGATCACACCGATTTAACAAATTCACTATTCGATCAGATTCGTGCTGATGCAGGAGAGCAATAGGTTATTTTCCCTTTATCCATTTGTCGGCACTGTTTATATCCTTGCACACCTTTCTTTTTATATGTACAAACTCAGATGAAATGAATAGAGCAGTGGCATCTCCATGCGCAGTGGCATCTCCATGCGCAGTGACATCTCCATGCGCGATAATCGAGGGGTGCGCAGACATCCATTGAGCCTCGTTTCTATGAAAAAGGCAGATTCCAGAAAAGTCATCAACCTACTTACGGTCAAAATTCCTCCGATTTTTCAAACAATCCCCTGTGACAGGGCGTGGCTAGGGAGTGGCGGTGATTAATGCAGATGATAAAACTTTGCTAAAATAACAATCACATTACAGCTCAAGAATAATATTTCTTTTTAATTGTAGACTGATAAATTCGATGGAAAAATGATAAAGTATAAATTGAAAAATAAAACACCATGGAACACGAACAATATGCTGTTTTCATATGTATTCACTTGCCGTAAAAGGGCGTGGACCTAAAATTTTGTGTCTATTCCTGCCACCAATCAACCCTGCGACAGATTTAACGTGTGTTTTAAAAGTGCAACGAAGAAAAAAGTGCAAAATAAGTTGTCTGAATTGTTTTTTAAAATTATATTTTAGCAAAACCTTCCTCCAAATTTCTATTGTTTCTCAAACCTTCCTCCGGTCAATGACCGTGCAACCGTAATGTTTTCTGGACTCTGGAAAAAAACAGTAAGCCTTGTGGAACACTTGTATAGACCAAGAAAGCTATCATTTCGTACCCTCCATTTCGAAGGTCATCTGTTAACCAAACTTGCTCTCTGCGCGCTCTTCTACAAATTGGGAGTTTGTTCATGATATTCAAAATGACTTATTATGGTGTCAAAGGCTGTAAGAAAATCGATACCAAGGGTTCCTGTCAAAATTTAACCGGTTCGCTGCCTTCTAATATAGTCAGTTTAGCTGCCTTTTTCCGTCAAATGTCAAAGTTATAATTGACTTTTAAGCTCACAGTCTTCCGTAAATTGGAGCACGTGAAATGACTTAAGCAATTCTATAACTTTAAGAGCATTCTATTTTCTTGATACAAAAGCCAACGGTCAGGAGTGTGTGTATGGCGTACTCTTTTTCATAAGAACACGCTTTATAAAACAACGAGACTATAAGTTATTTATGTAAATCTTATATCTAATCTTGAAGAAAACATTTGAAACCATGCACTAATGGACACAAAAATACACTATTTCAAATATATGCTAATAGCCACAATGTATTTTGAGAAAGATTCAAGACAATTCTAGCAGCTTTGTTCTGTAATTTTTGTTCGGGTTTCTGAAGTGACGTCACCCGACAGCATTCCGGAGCTGAGCGACAGTGATCGTGATGGGGTTCTGAAGTAGTTTGAGATAATTCTTTTTAATCACCTTAGAAATAATGTCTCGCATATTAATAGAGTCAAATTGCTCTAAAGATCTTCTACTGTGTACATTCAACATAGTTTTCCCATTCTAGATTATCATTAATCGTAAGGCAAAGATAATTACTTCGGAAAGTTGATATCATTTCCATTTATTTGAAAATGAGGGATAGGTGCGACTGGTGTGTCAATTTTTCTCAGCTTTTGCGACGATCATCTATCTAGTCATGACATGTGTCTTGACAATGCTGAAAAGCTTGTCATCCATAAGGCAGGCAAGTTCTGCATTGACAACAGCACCTTTTTCTTTGTCAGATAGTGAGAATAGGATTGCTCCATTATCAGAATATATTGTCGTTTTTGCCCTTTTAAATCCATTGATGTAAATAATAGAAAAAAGCGGCCCGAGATGTAGTCCTTGGAGTACCCCTATTTCGATCTCAGCTATATCGGAGGTGTCAGAGCTGCATGTAACTAATTAAGCGCCAACAGAACGAGGCTAAGAAAATGATATTCATTCCCTTTGATCCCGTAATTATGCTGACCGTGCAATGATGGCTGACTGTGTCAAGAGAGCACAGTTTTTAGATCAATGAAAGTAATGGCAATATATGTCCCAATTTTGAGTACTTACGAACCAATATTGTTTGTACATTTCCTTGAAAAAGTACCTATTTGATTCAACATATTCGTAGAGAAGGTTATGAATAAGCTTGATTATAATTTCGAATAACCTTGAAACAAAAATAATGTGAATGTGCCTGGCAGAAAAATTTTTATGATCCTGCCCTGTGATAAAACTCTGAAAAATGTGTCTTGGAAAAAAATTCTGAAAAAAATCTGTCCTTAAAAAGATACAAGAAACCAACGGTTCGCCTAAAATTACCGTTATTTAGAATACAATATGTTAATTCATATGGAAAGTTAGCCCCTTCTTGGCGTAAAACTCAATTGAATGGACAACAATGGAGCCAACAGTTCACTTGACATCCACAGCAAAATGTATGCAGAGCAAAAATTCCATAAAAATCAGCTGAAATTGGAGATAAACTGTGTGTGGTTTATTAAAGAACTTTTTCTCGGGAATCAGAAAAGTTACTTCACTAAAAAGGTATTTTGCAAGAGCTTGGTTGTCTAAATTCCTCTAAAAATTAGTTTTGTTTAATCATCCAGAAATGCAACTTATTCAACGTTTGAATGAAACATATTATCTTCCAGTACAAATACACGAAAGCAGTGGCGTAGCTTCACCTTCGAGATTAGGGGCATGGAGGGTCATCAGTAGTGAAATTTACCAACGAAGAAATAGGTGACGAAAAATTGATGGGCTATTTTACCTATCCATAGATGGTTTTACCGACAATCTAAGGATTTCCTGATCCACCTGAAGATTTAATGACTAGCTCATAAAATATTGGGGTATTTCAACCCCTACACCCTCTCTAGCTACGCCCCTGCACACAAGACAGTGACTTCAGTTCAGGACCAAGGCTTGTCACCAACTCAAATGTATTTATATCTTTATGAGAAGCAGCTCATAACCAAAAGTAGGCACAGTGTATCATTAGTTAGGAAGCACTGCTACCTGAATATCGAAGGAGAGATAATTTTGAAATTTGCGGTTAGATTTTTCCAATCTTGCTCAACAGTTCTCACGTTGATCGCAGTTGTTTCCTGCCACTATACATTTGACATGCATCTTTCTCAGTAAAGCGCACACCCAGATTTTTCAATTCACGTTTTTTTTACTTCTCGCTATTAAGAATTAATGTTAAGAGAATGGTCAAAATATTCAAGAAACTTTCTACCAGCCCAATGCTTTAGTTTCTTGAATGTCTCGCCGTACCAGATAAGTATCTGTGCGTATATGATGAAAAATGCAATGTCTCTTGATAATATCTATCCTCAAATATTTTTTGGAAAGTAGGTAGAGTAGTGCAACAATCCGTCTACTCAAACTAACAATGTCAACACACACGAAACAACCACAGAATAGCCAAAGTCACTATTTGTAAAACGCGAATATTCTTTGACTCAGCCAAACAGCAAATGCCATTTCTGCTGCATTCTTGCCTTTGTTGTCAAAAGAGGGATTCTGTTTTGTTGCCTTCATTTTTACCTTACCCGGGCACACCCCTGGGCGGCAAATTAATGAAGTAGATCACCTGAGCTTAAAACTACGGGCAGGACAGTGAATCGATACTTCTTCGTTTCCCATTAATGATGAAGGCAACACGTGCTACCTTTTTAACACCATACGAATCAAGAAAAATTAACAGGATTCCGTTAGCAAACTTCAAATTCACTGCCCTTACCTCACCAAGTTTTTAAGATACTGTGCTGATTGCGCATATACAGAAGTATTATTAGATGGTGTTCTCCATGTGTTCAAAAGTCAAGAATTCTAAAAATAGATTAATTATGACGTCTCGCTTGGAAACTTTTATAGCCAGGGGCGGACTGGCTGGTCGGGCTATTCGGGCGATCGCCCGAAGGGCCGGTCGGTTTGAGGGCCGGCTGATAAAAGTGCAAAAAAATAAATTAGCTTAAAAAGTATACCCACGCGTTGATCTGTTTGCCTTGAATTTTCAGAGACACTTGAATTTGAATTGTGGGAAATAATAAATATACATGCAAGTACTCGAGAACCATTAAAATTATGAATTCATTATGAATTCATTCAGCCCAGACACACTTCTTCAGGAAACATGTTATTGTTATATTTTCTCTTGATGGTATTTTCTTATTGGCGACATACTATACTGTAACACCCCTGTTTCAAGGCGATACATAAGATTTTAACCTGCCTTGATGTCTTCTTACTTAGCTTTTGCTTGAAGCTGGTCATGTTTTTGCCTGAGCACAAGCTATTGCTAAATGTAATAAATTTAAAAGTTATTAGAGTTCACTAAGCGATTTGCTCTTTGATTTGGAGCAATAAAGAGGACATACGTAGAACGAGGAAGAGCAAGAAGACTTCAATCAAAGGTGGTGCATAGAAATTTCGCGAGGAATAGCTGCGAGACTTAAAAAAAGGATTCAGCTACGATACAAAGATTTTTTATCAAGCAAAAGCCACAAACATCACAAAAAACAGCAGGGTCTTGCTCTTGCTCCTTTCAATAAACTAAAACAAGTTATGGAAAGTTTATTAGGCCCAACTATCATAAGTCAAATGCACCCCCTGCCCAACAGTATGGTAAGGTGCTACACGATAAAATTTCAACAGGGGTGCCCATGTTTTCTTTTTGGGGTCAGAAATTGACAAATTGATATTTTTGGGTTGCTGAAAATCATTGTGGTTTTCCGGAGGATTAGAAAATTATTTGTCACAAGTGGAGTGTGATAGAAGCCTTTCCACTTTAAATAAATAAAGAACAGGTTACGTAGTAATTTTTCGCAGCCAAACCTGGAGTCCTTCATGTTAATGTTCTTAGAAAAGCACCTGTTAAATGACATCCAGAACGATAGCATTATCAACATATAAGTTCCTGTATTTAGAATCAGAGTCAAACCAAGAAGTTACAATTTTTTTTATTTACTGTTTAGTCAGCATATGACATATTTAACATGTTCCGTTAACCATATTCTGTTAACCAGCATTCATCCATAAACAAAATTACTGAATTTAAAAACTTGTTTTCATTACAGACTAACATTTACTTGTATTTTCCGAGGAGTTTTTTTTTTGCTATTATTGTGGGCCGGTTTGATCAAAATTTGCCCGGGCCAAAATAATTAGCCAGTCCGCCCCTGTTTATAGCCATTTCCTTACGGCCTCCAAGAATTTGTCTCCCACAAGCAGAACAGGGAATAATACGGTGGTGGGCCAGAATCTCAGGAAAAACTGACTTTTTTATTCCATGTTACCGACTGAATAAGTTTTAGATTACGCAATTAAGATTTGCAGGTGGGTAAGTTTATGAAAATCTGCGCTGCGATGGAGCACATCTATTATTAAATTTTTTGTAAGGAGTTCTTCGCAGTTTTGCACATCGGATCTTGGTCACCATGGACTGGTTCAACTGCCTTGTGATTTTGACAGTAAATGTAAGTAAATTTTATTTAGTGTGTAATTTACCGTTCCAGCTATTAGGGGAATCATAGACACCAAAGCAGCTGAAATCAAAGCCGTTGCCTGTCTGTGATTAAAACAGGCCTAATGTTAACAGGCCTAATGTCTTCTCAGCCATAGTCTCACATTGAAATTTAGCTTTGATTGATAAATTTCATGATCTTGTTCTATGCTAAGATTGTGCACTGTGAATGGATTATATTTCATTGAGTGATCTCTCTGTGCAGACAGGACCCAACACGTCCCGCACTTCAAAGATTAAGCTGCCATGTTTAAGGCAGACGTTAGAACAAGAAACACTCAGCTGTCTCACTGATAGATTTGAACAAAGGAAGCAGTTGCAAACTCAGTTGCCGATTGCATCCATAGAAAAGGCTATCTGTATTGTTTGACTGCAAAAAAATTTAAGTGCTTTGTTCGTACAGCGTTCGACAGCAGTCGCAAAAATTTAGTTTCCGCAATTTTTTCATAACTTATGGAATCCAGCGCATTGCAACACTGCCAAGGATCGGCTGCACCTGTTTATATGGGATCGTCAATAAGCCTTTTTGTCCCAGCTAGCGTACACTTTATATGACACCAACTAAAGCCTATGTATGCTTTAATACAAGTGGGATAATTTGTGTGGCGAAAATTTGCAACAAACGGCCAACTAGGTCTATGTGTCCAGGTTTCATCAGGACTGCCAGTTATAAATGCTACAAATCAATTTATTAAAATATGAAAAATGAGAATTACTAGTTTCACTTTTTGTCTGAAAGTCACAAATTTTAATGGTAGGTGCAAGGATGGCTCAGTGGCTAGTTGACTGCAGACCCAAGGATCCTGGGTTTGTGTCTCTGACATGACCAAACTTTCCCTCAGACTGAGGAGAGTTGCCAGCTCTCTGTAATTCCAGGCATAGGAATCAGGAGGTGTGGTTTTAGTGTTCATCAGAACATCAATTGATGATTGACTGAAATTTCCATTAAACAACTAATCTGCTGTTTCCAACCAGTGAATTTTTTGAACGTGCAATAGACACAGCGCCAGAGAGATACAAATTGTTTGTGCAGTGTATAACATGATTTCAGCTGACTGATTATAATATTTATGAAAGTGCATATTGTTATTTTAAAAAACTGGCAAACTTAATTGAGTGATATACAAAGAGAAAGATGTGCTTGGTGGCTAACAGTGATGTGATGAACTAGGTTAAAAATAAAGTGTAATTAGCATAGAGAATAATGCATATAGAATTGGGTAGGTATGTAGAAAAATCAATGATAGATTGTACAAAAGTAACTCAGTGGCCTAAGTTGAATCACTACATGGTCACATCGAGTGGAGGGATGTTTATGATGCCTTTTTTCAAGAAATATGGTATAATCTTATAATTTAGACTCAGTAATCTGGTATCTAATTAAAAATATGCTATTATTTTCCTTTGTGAGTTCCCTTTAAATTCAGCAAATGCTCACGCACATAAAGATTAATAAAAAATATTATCTAGTGACATTGGCCTTGACCATATTTGAATTTATTTGTGTGAAATATTGTAATCAGATTTCATGAACTTATAATCAGCATCCTTATAAGGGATCTTCACTCAAGTAACCGCAGGAGGGGTTCTTGGTTTAATTTGTTATGGGGGTCTTGAAAGAATGATTCCCTTGGCTAGACTCCTTTCCAAGCAATTTGAAATAGGAGATATCACAAACGTGTTGGTTTGAACTTGGAAATGTCCTATATCTTTTCTTTCATTTACTATTTTAATATCAACAAAAATGGGTTCTCAGGATAAAATTCCTACTTTCAAAGGCTGTTCCCAAGAACAGTAATTGTCAGATATGATCCCCTTGGCTAGGCCTTGGCTGGACCAAAATTACAAATTAAAGGTATCTTTTATACTAGTATTATAAAAAGTATACCCTTGCTCAAAGCACATCCCTAGGTACCTTTACTATCAAAGAACCATCCCTAGGCCTGGCAACTTGAGGAGAGCTATAGCTCTTGCTCCCCTCCAGGCTCCCTTCAAATGTTAAAGGGTAGATTGCTTTCCTTAACTATTAAAAAACAAGTAGCCCTCCTTTATTTCTATTTTCATATGTCTATGAATAGCTAACCTGGAACCATTCCCCAGATGTTAATAACACTGCATTAGATTGCATCAACCAAAATGTCATAGATTTAGGAATATGTTGTTAAAGGTTTTTTGAACTTTTGAGTAAATAAATTCGATAAAGATATTATTTCTTTCATTACAAATGATAACTAGAGCAGGATTTCCAGCAGACTACATCCAAATTAAGTAGACTATTGTAGACTAGACACTTTTTCTGTGTGTGCTGCCTTCGCTCAAAGTTACTGAAGAGAATTTGTCAGTCTTGGACGTTTGAGGCGATAGCTCGCGCTCACCTCCAGGCTCCTCTCGCCACCTAAGGTTGTTGATTGGGGGATAGAATAAAACAGCAGGTCCCTTCCAGCATAAGAAACAAAACTGTCTCTCAAAGAGAACAGCCTACTGGGTCTTGCAGATCCAAAATGACATGCAATGCCACTATCAAGCAGCACTTACTGAAGAACCCAGATTGCATGAAAAACTATAATGGCAGCATTTTTCAGATTATTGGTAGACCCTGATTATCATTCTATCTAGCAGTTTTGGAATCTATCTATTCTACATAAGCATGAAAATGCCGGTATTGTCTAGACAGAAGGAGTTTGTTTTTAGCTTGGCTGAGCACACGAGGGGAGCAATTCACAAACAGCCATGCCTGTTTTGTATTATTTATAATGCTTTGGTTTAATTTATCAAAATGCTTCTAAGCCTAAAACCAGTGGTCAGTATTAGCACTGCAGTAAAGAGATGTCCTCTTGAGAAATAACAAAGATAATTCACCACAAATTTGAATTAAAGGCTTATTTAATCTTATTTGCCATTCCTGCTATGAAAGAACCACCCCTAGCAGTATTTTAGTCATGCAGGTTTTTAGAAATAGACAGGGTAGGCATCTTACTGTGGAAAACTTATTTGGTTGCTTAAAAATCGATTGAATGAGATCAGTACTTTTTATTACATATTGGTAAAATCTGACTCGAATGTGTGAAAAATATTTTTTCACAGTAGGAAATCTATTTTTGCAAGTCTGTGTGGTTGCTTTTTCTTTGTATTAATTAAGATTGGTGTAGTGTAGAGAGAAGATTGAAAACCTATGAAGAACCTTCAGTTACCATCTTGTTGAATCTTTAACTAAACAAAGATTTACCTTTCTGCAACATATCTTAGGTAAATACTTGTTTTTGTTCAATAATAATCAATTAATGAAGAAAATACACAAAAAGAAACAAAGTTTCAAGTAGTGACAAAGCAAAGTTAATAGAAATGAGTAAAACAAAAAAAACAAATAATACTTTAGCTTACACACACCATAAAATGATGATGAACTACAATGAATGATGATACAATGAATGGCAGATAAAAAATAGGGTACTGCAAAGTGTGAGCAAAAATCAAAGTAACATTGCACTCTGATAACACCAGACAGAGTAGTTCACCAGACAGACAGAACCTGTTTAAAACAAGAGTTATATTACCAGCGAAAGTATGATTAGACACATTAATGAACAACTTTCCAAATGCTTAGCTATTTTATTGTCAATAAATGCAGACACTTCAGTAGCAAGTATCATTTGAATACTCCTTTTCATGTTCAAATTTGTTTTGTTTTCAGATTTTGATCTCTGGAATACAAACAGAAAATTGCCCAGAGAGCACAAAAAATATCACAATGTGTCATAATGGCACATACTTTAATCATAACAAACAGTTATGCCAGACATGCAGATTGTGTAGAGTCGGTGAAGGAGTGAGGTGCCCATGCAACGGTGATACAAACACAGTCTGTGAAAGATGCTCAAAGGTGAGTTAAAGAGGTTGCCACATGATGTTATTTCCTGTACACACATTTTTACAGAAACATAGCCAAGATGGCTTATTTAGGGGAAGGGCAACCTGAGCAGGCCTAGCTTAAGAGTGTCTGGTAACTTCTCTGCCAATAAACATCTGTGAGAATGCCATTTTGGACGGATCACCCCTCCATCCCCACATGATAATGGACTTTTATTCTTAAACACTTGAAAAATATGACTTCATCTTGTCAAAGCAATAGGCTTGCCCCCAATATTTGACCAAGTGTCAAAAGGCTCAAACTCTCCCAATTTTGGAGGGAATCTCTCTTTTTAGGAGTTCAGCTCCTGTTCTCCCAATTTCAAATCTAACCACTCATTTTCAGGAATTTTTTTATATATCAGTTCTAAAATTCAATTACGAAAAACATATTGTGCAAGTAAAGAATGACCATCTGTGAGGTTTGTCAGCTTATCTGGGATGCAAAAAATTAGCAGCCCTTTTTCAATGAGGAATGATACATTTTGTTTGTCAATCAGATGATTGTTTAAAATTTTGGCCTTTCAACCAATCAGAATTTATTTTTCATAAGTTTTGTTTGTTGCTCTAGCTATGGGGATTTTGATATATAATCAGAAATATCCTGATAACAGATATATAAAAAAATTCCTGAAAATGAGTGGTTAGATTTGAAATTGGGAGAACAGGAGATGAACTCCTAAAAAGAAAGATTCCCTCCAAAATTGGGAGAGTTTGAGCCTTTTGACACTTGGGCTTTTTGAACTTTTTTATATATCTGTTCTAAAATTCAATTACGAAAAACATATTGTGCAAGTAAAGAATGACCATCTGTGAGGTTTGTCAGCTTATCTGGGATGCAAAAAATTAGCAGCCCTTTTTCAATGAGGAATGATACATTTTGTTTGTCAATCAGATGATTGTTTAAAATTTTGGCCTTTCAACCAATCAGAATTTATTTTTCATAAGTTTTGTTTGTTTGCTCTAGCTATGGGGATTTTGATATATGATCAGAAATATCCTGATTTTCAATCTTCTTAGGTTGGAACTTCCGAGTGTCTGCCACTGCATAGACTATTATAAATTATACATATTCTTTAGTTTAAGTCCAAAATTCATTGAATTTGTTAAATAACCTTCAATATTTGGTGGTGTATCAATGTGTAACAAAACATATGATGCATTATGCATTGCCAAGGAGAAACGTAAATGGCTACTCTGCAAAGATAGCATATTGGTGTTTTAATTGGTGTTTTAGCTCTGTTGAATAAATGGTTTTCTCAATAAAATGAATTCTTCTTAAATTAAAATATTTAAATTCAAGTAATTGTTTCAAATTTCTGAATCAGTATGTTCTTTATGTCCGAGGAAGTTATACTGTAGCAAAAAGATAACATCAAAGATAACGTTGTCAAAGCTACAGTGCCTTCAAAATAACTCAAAACACCCATTATTTTGTGCTGTGTTTTCCTATTTTTCCTGAATAATTCTACTTTCAGCTCAAAACATTTGACAGTCACATGACTTCCAAGACTTTTGGCAGTGATTGTTCTTTTGATTTATTGATTCATTGTCTGTTTTATTGATTCTTTTCCCAGGGGACATTTTCAAGACTTGATAGTAATCGCCACTGCACTCCATGCACCAAATGCAGAGTAAATGAAATTCGGAAATCAGTGTGTAACAAAACACATGATGCAGTATGCCTTGCAAAGGAGAGAGGTAAATGGCTTTTTTGGAAATATAGAATAAGCCAACATAGGTTTCACATCAGCATAGGCTTAGAGATCAAAATTGTCAATTCTCCATACTATATTGACCAATCAGAGTTTAAAATATGACAACAAAGTGCCTTGCAGCTAGATTTATGAACAAAGTGTCGGTTTACTCAGTAAAATGAAACAAATCAAATTAAGTACTACATATTATGAAAAAGGCATCTTATTTGCTAGGGGTTGCCCTCTCCTCGTTTAGTTAAAACTATTTTTTGATATAATGCAGAAAACGATGCATGGAAACTTTATTTTTTGCTTCCTTCGGTGTTTGTGACGTCACAATTATGCGGAAGACTCGGGCAAACTTACATGTGCTCGGAAAATGTTCGGTGGCAAACTTTGACGCTCAATAATTGAAAACTGTGTCGACTATTAAAAAAATGATAACGTCTCAGATATTTATGTTCGTTAAGCTTTCATTTGAGGTTAAGTTAATTTTGCGTGTCAGTTCACCTTTAACTAATACCCTGTGTAAAATACTGGCTTGTTTTTCTACTCTATATTTGTTCTGTAATGTTTTTTATTTTTAAACTTCCTTTTACATTCTTTATACTTTTTAAACGTGGATGTATGTATACAGTTGAATTTAAAAAAGCTGAACTGAAATGAACCATGTAAAATTTTTTCCTTGGCTTGAAATTTGCGGTTCCTAGCCCTTCTGTTAATTAGGGGTGGAGGAAGTACAGAAATCTAACAGTTTAGAAACACTGAAAACTGTTAAATCCACATAATTAGCCAATATGCACGCAACTCTACAAATTTATGATAAGATCTTTACATGCGGTCGGCATGGCGGTTGTTATAAAGTTCCATTTTTGTGTGGCTTACCTATAGTTAATAAGCTGTTGAGTGACCACACGAAAACGAGAAGCAATAATGACCTCTTGATGATCCATTATTATTTGTCGTGTAGACATAAATGGGTTGCAGTCTCGTAGCCTTCAGATAAGCTTTTTCTGTGTATTTTAAAAGAAATTTGTTACAATTTTTGCAGTAAAAAAGGTGCGAAAGGACCATTCAACATATATATGGATTATAGTGGCACTTGGTATTTGTTTTGTTCTTGTGATGGTGTTATTGATTTGGGCATTCTATCGGACGAGAGGAAGTCTATGCCAGCAAGCACCACCTCAACCGTACCGTGATTACGTTTCTCAACAGTACCATGATACAGATGCTTCTCAGGCATCAGACGCTGCTCTCTGTGATGGTAAAATTATCGATATTTTACTCTTCTTTTTTGTTATTTTTTCATATTCTTAGTACCCTATACAATAATTTCACTAGATTAGAGTTATATGTCGATTAAAAGAACTGAAATATTGCAATATTTTGCCCAGGGTCCTCGTTTTCAAGTCTCGATGGAGATACTCGATGGAGAAGAGATCGTTTTAAAATCGAAAGTGAGTACAGAAAGCTAATATATGAAAGCTAATACTGGCTGAATCTTTTTAAAGTGACTTTCACATTTCACCTGTTAACCAGTGACCTTTGTCTTAAAATGCATGTGAAAATTTGGATGTGTTTCTGTTTCGATGTGTTTCAGTCAGTTTTCTCTTGAGAACTGTACTATTTATTAGCTATAAAATGAGATATCGTTATTTCAGAAGTATCTACATCTATTAAATTTTTGCATGCTAGGGTCATCTTATTCCAGTCTGGAAGAAAAATGGAAGAAATCAAAAGAAGATAGAGACTCTATACAAAGTGAGTTTTGGCATTGGTATTTGGTCATTTTAGGTATTTATTTATTTGCATTCCTGTATTACCTCTGTTAAGCAGTGGTTTTCCTGAAGTTCATTTCAACTATTTTTATACAATGATCAATGCTAAACATTGCCCTCGCCTTGACTACCTATACCTCGTCCAATAACCCATCTTTGAATCACTGAAAATAATACATGCAGCTCTCCTTTCAGGTAGTCTACTGAGTTCAGACAATTACAGTGGATCTTCGTACAGAGTTCTGAAAAGTATGTTCTTTGTTTCATTTGTTCACGAGAGCTATTCTCTGCTTGATAACTCTACAGTGATTTATGAATCAAATAACTGATTGGCTTATACCGCCCGCTTGTAATATTGGTCAAATAACGAACATGATTTATGGGGATTTCAATATATCATTTTCTGCTTTACAGACCCTGATGTTCTGGTCAATTCACTGCCAGCGTCTGTATACCAAGACCTGGGGAAACTTTTAAACCCTTCTCAGCAGTACAAGGATTGGCAAACCCTTGCTGGGAAAATGGGATACACTCAAACTGACATAGAGAACTGGAAGCTTAGATCCACCAACGACTTTACGGAGACAGTGCTAATGGATTGGTGCACGCGTAAACCAAACGCAACAGTAAGAGACCTTTATAAAATTATTGTTGAGATACCAAGAGAAGATGCGGCTAGTGTTCTATATAACATCGATAAGTCGACATCGATACGCAGTGAAGTCACTGTATAGAAGTGCACCAACAAATTCGCGTCCGATGGCCAACTCATTTTTCTATGGACAGAGATAACACATTAAAGCAAGATAACTCTTAAGAATTTGCCATGCGACGCTTGACTGGTTTTTCAAAGGTTCAGCGTGTCAAGCGTTTTTACATATAGAGTTAGATACCAATTTGTCGAGAGTATAGTCTATGATACTTGTACATAGTAAAAACTTATGGATTTTGGGAAATTTCTTTGAGCAGTAGAAATGCACCGTGGCATAAAGCCCTTTAAATCTATTTACACGTGCGTCACTGTTTCTGAATTTGCCAATAATGATTTATTAGTTTTAAGTATCAATCTAAATTATTTTTGTATATTTTTGTTTTTTGTTAGGTATATATTTTGTAGCTTTAGATGCATCAACGATTTCTCTTGAGCTCTTATTTTGCATACCGGTTCAAAATGAAGTGGAAAGCATGTAGTTTTCTAATAATGCGAGACTAGTACTAGTGACATTCAAAACATATTAAAAGAGTAAAGGGTTTGTTTACCATTACAGCCTTGCTTATTTCCACAGCTGAAATGGCTGCCATTCTAATTGATAATACAGAGATATATCGGTAATGATGCGATTATTGCTATCTCTTGAAAAATGTTTCACACCATTTGGGCTTTAGCATGAGCTCCCAATTTTTTTACGTAATCGTTTTGTGATTTGATTTCTGAAAACTGACAAGTCCTTTTTTCCCTGTTAGAGCCTCGTTCGTGTCTTCCAACACAATTTAAAAGCGTTAACCAATCACTACAAATTTGATGCATTAATTCAGTATTTCACATCTTAATTATGGTTTTTGTCAAAGAAAATTTTGTTTATTATGTAGAACATATATTATGTTTCCAAAATGTCGACCACGCGTTATTAAATATCAGTTTCCGTGATTAATATATTAAAAACTTTTTCAGTTTGTTTTATTATTGTACTACAAATGTATTTTGTCATCGACGACAAATTCTATTTTTCTCTTTTATTTGCTACAAGAAAAAATTCAGTTTGATTTGAGTTTATTGACTTGAGTTGTATTAGTACGCATTGATAATTTCCTGTGTATTGTAAGGATATTTGTAACGCACCGTCCCAATGTCCGAAAAACGGCTAACTAGAATAACTAACTGCCCGCCCCCGCTTTTACTTTTAAGGTAGATTTCAAATTTGTACACATTTGGAACCCAAGAGAAAGCCAAGTGGCGGTTAAAACCATGCGAAGTTACTCTTATTTCGATATAATACGGAGATTATAAGGAGTTTTTTTCTAGGATTAGCTTCCAAATAGCGGTGGTTGAGACGCATATCGATTGGGAAATGTCAGTCACTTTGACAATTATAGGAGATTTATGTAGTTTTATCTCACTTGTGGTGCCCATGTTAGCCATTGGCTGTACCCCCAATCTGGAGGAACCCATTTCCAAAATAAACATGATTTATAGGTACCTCTAGTTGCTTGAATTGAATCAGTAAGTAACGAAATGAAAATCTCCGTTGTTATTTATTAACTGGTTTTCATCTATGTTGTTGTAGTTGCTTGTGATTTATTCATGTCATTCATTCCAAGTTTTTTCTGGTCAAATCTAAGTGAGTGTGGTCCGCAATGTTCGAGGTCACAGCCACCTTCTCTTTGTCAAATCGGCATGAAACATCAAACCTATTTCTGGCTAATTCCTCGAAACAGGCTGTTGATCTATGGGCTTTCCTATCTGGAACCATCGCCATCGCCTTTTCATTGCCAAGCCTTGTATTTATTGCACGCTGTTCGGCATAAGCGACACGAGCAAGAAAACATCGGTGTGCTGGACTAATGTATTTTCAAAGGTCTTGCTATAATATTTAGTTTATTGTCCGCTTAGATGTTAATTTCACGGACTTATTCGTTCTAGAGAACATAAAATCATCACCCTACTGTAGCACCCCAGCCCAGTTCGCTTTTGTTGATCGGCTGCAGCACAAATATATTACATCTCGTCAGTTCAAGAATTTCAACCAGAGGCTTTCCTCTCAGATCTCTCTGAGGTTGATTGGGAAGCATTCATAGCAGATGCTCAAGACATTGATGATGCAGTACGCAAGTGGACCAAAATATTTTCGCTTATTCTAGAAAAGCATGCGCCTACATTAAGAAGACGCGTGTCTGATCGATATACGCCTTGGCTGAATGCTGATTATTTCAAATTGGCTAAAACGAGAGATAAGTTAAAAACTCGAACTGTAAAAAGCAACTCAAAATTGTTGATGGAGTCCGACAGGCAAATTCGTAACAGGTTAAATAACTTGAAAACAAAACTTAAACGTGAGTGTTTCTCTGAAAAAATCACGCAGTTTCAAGGTGACCTCAAGAAAACTTGGAAAACCATCAACCAAGTCATTAACAAAAAGTCGAACACTACAGTTGTGCCTAACCTTACTGTAGACGGGCAAACAATTAGGGGTAACAAAGCAATTGCATCTTCAATGAATGAGTACTTCTGCAGCATTGGGAATAAACTTAGTGAGGAAATTCCAAAGAAAGCCAATCCACTATTGTCTGGTGAATACCCGTTTGAAACTCCTCCATTAAGTTTTTCTTTTTCGGCCATCATGGCAGATAAATTATCATCAACCTTGAATAAGATGAAGACATCGCATGGTTCCGGTCACGATGGCATTGTGAGCTTTTATTTGAAGATTGCTTTGCCAGTTGTTGGTGGGTCCTTGTGTGATCTCTTCAATAAATCATTGTTTGCAGGAAAATTTCCGGAGGACTGGAAAATAGCGCGTATTGCACCCATCTTCAAGAGTGGCGCAAAGGATGACAGGTCGAGCTATAGACCAATATCAGTTCTTCCTTTTCATATCTGGGCTATTTGAGAAATTAATTTTCAATCAGTTTTATGAATACCTGGATGCAAATAAATCACTATATGAGCATCAGTCTGGTTTTCGACTCTTACTCTCGGTAGCCACAGCCCTTCTGGCTAGCACCAATGATTGGTACCTGAATATAGATAAAGGAAAATACGCTGGTCTAATCTTTATTGACTTGAGGAAGGCTTTGGACACGATTGATCATAAAATTCTTACTGAAAAAAACTGAAAATGTACGGAGTGACCTGCCTGGAACATGACTGGTTCATATCATACTTGGATAACCGTAAACAATTCTGCAGGGTAGATGGCACCTCCTCTGATGTCAGGGGACTAGGTTGTGGAGTTCCTCAAGGCTCTTGTCTTGGTCCACTCTTGTTCCTGATGTACATCAATGATTTGCCTTTTTTCTTGCAGAAATCTCATGTCAGCATGTATGCTGATGACACGGCCATTTCCCTCTCTTCAAAGAGTATTGATGACCTGCAAAATGACCTAAACTTAGATCTTTTGAAGCTACAGGATTGGTTGCATGCAAACAATCTTTCCTTGAACGTTGTGAAAACGCAATCAATTGTTAGAGGCTCTGGTCCAAACATCCGTAAGATCGAAAGCCAGCCTGATGCTCCACCATCTTTTTCATTAGGTGATCAGGACATTGAAATGATTACCAACACAAGATACTTAGGTGTTCAGATAGACAGTAAACTCAAATGGGACAAGCATATCGATACTATCAAGACCAAGGATAATCGAGCCCTTGGACTTATTAAGTATTCTAAGAAATATCTTTCATCTGACATATTCAACAAAATGTATAGAGGAATTGTTGAGGCTTGAGAAAATTATTTGCAAAATGTTCGGATGATAGAGAACGGTTTCTGCGTTCATCAGAAACTGATCTTAAGATACCGCTGCTAAAAACGATAAAAGGCCAAAAGGTTTTTTCTTATCGCGGTCCAAAACTGTGGAACAGTCTAGAAAGAGCTACTAAATTGGCCCCCTCCCTGAAAACCTTCAAAGAACAGCTATAGTCGTGGACAACTTTTATTTCATCTTTACATTCTCTTTTTATAGCCTTAGTTTTATCTAATATTGTAAATTAGGTTAGGTTAGTAAATTTCTTTTGTTATTAGTAGTATTAGTGCTTATTTTAATCTTTAAACAGATCAGGTTGAAAAACATATATATATGTATGAACCTTTAACCTGTATAAATATTATAAAATGAAATGAAAAATGAAAAGGAAATTAGAAATACTTTTTTGAATGCTTGAGCAACTCGGCTTTGTAGTATCATTAGCTATATTTCTGGTATGCACTTTTGAGTGATATAGAAAAATGAAACGTTGGATCCTTTTTTTGATTTTACTTCTCTATTGGTTTTTTTACGGTTATCCTTGAACACTTTTACACCAAGAAAACTCCAAAGACATTTTGAAGACTTTATTACTCTAGTATTTTTTCGCAACGATACCAGGGTCAGCTTCTGTGTTCTTACCAGAGGGTGCAGAAAATGCTTCCTCGTCGCAGTGCAGTACAATCCTACCTAGAGTTCGGCGAGTAGTAAATACTCCATACCCACCCTTCAGGGGTTTAGATATCATGACATCACTTGGCGGAAAGTCTTTTTCGTAATAAAGCTCGATTTTTTATTGGACCTGGGCTGGTATGCTCAGAGGTGATACCGATATGGTCGCGATATCGACTAAGGAGCTGAAAGCTTGAACTGCTTCAAAGAAGAGGACAGTTAACGAAGAATTGGTTTCAATATTTGCTCGATATTGGTTCTATGTTAACAAATTGTGACTTAATATTGATAAGACAAGGGCGTTGTGGCTCCTAGAAGAGAGCTTGGGAAAAATATCCATAAAGGGGTCCATTGTTTCCAGAAAAAAACATTTTTGCTACTGGTGCAAGCGGGGCAGTTGGGTAAGAATAGCATAAATAGTAATGACACAACAACAGAGTTGGCGCCACCAAATTAAATCAGGGAGGGGGGGTCTAAGAATCAAGTTTAGTGACACCATGGTTGGGTCCGACGCGAAAGAAATTGTTTTTAATTAAGCCTTCTAGAATGGCTAAAAAGGCATCCCCTAGACTAAAATTTAACAAATTACTATACCGCTCAGAATAGACAATTCGACGATTCTCAAAAAGCATTAGTTGATGATATTTAAGATAAATTTGTTATGACAGACGTTGGGGAAAGAAAGATGTCTTTTGACCTTTGGTTCAGAGTGCATATAGATGTGAATAACAAGAAGCTGTTGTATTGATTGAGAGAATTTTACTTCTTGTACAGAAACGTGCATCTTCTTTGTCTCGAGTATTTTAAGTAGGCCATGTTTACACATCGAAAATGCAGATATAGAAAGTTGTCTACTGAATCAATGTAAATAATAGAGAAATGATAGAAATATACCTAAAAAAGTTAGTAAATAGATCAAATAATCAAACAGTATATAAACTGTTTGTTCTCTTTTTGTTTCATTTCCTACTGTTTTTTAAAGAAAGATACGCTCAAAAAAGATACGTGCCTGAACAAAAGCACTTCTTTTAGAGTTTTTGGTCAACTTTTGCTAAGCTGGAGATCTTTGAAAGGGCATTTCTATCATATGCAAGCAGCTCTTCGATTTTTTTGAAGCTTCGAGGCTAAAAATGCAGCTAGACCTCGCTTTATCTCTTTGCGTTCTGGAAATCCTCTACAGAAGACTTTTAAAGTCACACTTAATGTTACATGAAAAGTTGTGACTGTAAGCAGAGCGTGACTCGAAACCGGGATAAATTGAATAGCTTTTTATGTTTGGAATGAAGTGTTAATTGACGAGGAGTGACAATAAGAGGAGCTAACTTCAACCCCTTAAATAGCCACATCGATTAGCCACCAGGCTGAGTCCTCTTCTGCTTTTATAAGCGCCTTTACATACAGGCTCCCAAAAAGAAGCCTCAATTAAAAACTGTCTAATTAATAGGCCTCGAAGGGCTAATTTTTTCACCTCGAAATCAAAGGCCCTTCTCTCAGGTCGCCCAAGCCTCATTCGAGCGGGTCATTTTCTATTTGACCTTCATGTCTTTCAAATTTCACGCACCCCATTCACTGGCCCTTTTATTCTTTAGTTTGTTTCCAAAGCTCTAGTCCATAACTTTGAGTTTTTACATAGATGAGGGATTTTTTTACCAAAAAATTTTCCCCTTCAAATATTTTCCTGGGTTTTGCAAAGTCACTTGTAAGGGGCCCACCGGGAAATCTCCCGGTGTGCCGCCTAGCCACAACGCCCCTGTGATAAGGTAAGACTTAATTTATATCTCTAACAAGTTTCCCCTGTATTCCTCTTTTCCAGCTATCAAAATCAAAACCTGGATGCCCTTCTATAAAAATATATTATGCAATGTTGAATTATTAAAATTTGCTAAGTGCTGGGACCAACTGGTTAGAATTTTTCACACTTCCACTTTGTCACCCCTTGTTGTTAACTCAAAGTATCAAAATTAATTGTTTGCACATCGAAAACGTAAAAATTTTAAAGTCTTACACCAGAAAGGCAAAAAGAGAACAGTTTTTGGCCGCAAGGATAAAAATCGGACCCAGGAGGAGCAATTTTGCAAAGAACGAGGCCAGTGTCAAAAAGAGACTAGGCACTTCAAATCAAACATGGCGGTGCATGTGAGAGCGAGCGATCTGTTCTACAAGATTGCCCAGAGCCTTAAAACATGCAGAAATTTCCGATTCATCTCATCGGCAAATTCAATTCCTGAGATGATAAAATCAAACTCTGAGATGTTTTCTGGTGAAATAGATACAAAATTTAGGGATTCAAAAGTTCAAAATTTGCTCACGCGACTAACAGAAAGGAGCCTCGAGCTTGACAAAGTTTTTAAACCACGACAGGAGACTCTCAAAGTTCCTACATATAAGTTGCTTTCAGATGAAGAGCTCTGTGAGGTTTGTTGTGTGTTTATGATTGTGATTTCGAACTTATTTCCTGAAAATCGTACATTGGTTTTGTGTGAAAATAAATGGAACAAAATTCTGCTTCATTTTCATTTGTATATGGTTGGCACTTGCTTGTACATTTGTATTAACTGTTTGTGTTATCACAAATAATCAGATGAAGAATAGATAAATCAAAATTCAAGCTTGGAAATTTTGTTTTTTCCTTAGCTAAATGCAGATCTGTAACGTGATGCAGATGGTATCTTAGCCATTTTTGCTTTTCTGTTAACATTATGAAAACACGTGCACAAAAAATGGTTTGCCCCTTGACTGAATACACAGGTTTCCCTCTTCCTCATCTATAATTAGAGATCCAAGTGTACAAAGTTTGATTTTGGTAACTGTTGTTTGTAGGAAGAGAAGAATATAAGAGAAAAAGCACTAAAACGATTGCAGATGCCTGATGTCAAATTTGAAAGGAAAGAAATAGATTTTGCTATCCAAAATGATCCTGAAATTGAAGGTCATGACGAGTCTAAGTTTATTTTCACAGATATCAGCACTAGCAAAAATGAGATGGTAAAAAAATATTTTTTCATCATTCAAATTTAATTTTCATCGTTCATTATTAGGTAATTTTGTTCAGATATTTTTCCTGTTCATTTTATTTTATTTAAGGTTTATTTTGAAATTACTGCAGGTTAAAATGCCATTATAAACTATTCGTAGGGGTAATTCAAAGAAACTCTTATCAAAATTTTCAAGAATAAGTGCCTAAATTATTGTTGTGGGTTGTCTGTTGAGAAATATCAGTTATCACAATCCAATTATTAGATTTTGGTGGATATATTAAAGTTAAATCAAAACCAGCAATCCTCTAACGTTTCATGCAGAATAGGCGTATTGTTGTCAGAGAACCAAATGGCATTCTCAGGGAAGCAACATGGGAGGAAAGAGAAAGAATGAATTATTTATATCTTCCTAAGAAAGGCCAAAGTTACCGGCTGCCACAAATGCTTACTGATCAGGATCTTCCAGTGAGTTTTTCTTTATTTCTTCAGTCCCATTCATGTTTTGAACCCAATTGTTTCACATTCTTGTTTTATATGTGTAACTTGGATTGCAAGTTCTGTTTGTGTACTTTTTAAGAGTGGCCTAACACAATGCGTGAATGTTTGTACTATAAGTTCTCAAAACTCTCAGTTGAAGTAAGAGTAAGAAATGTGCTGAGTACCTTATTGGGAGAAAGAAATCAGGGTAAATATATAAGTCAAAGAAAAAAATTAGTTGATGGGAAACTTTATCACTTTCAAAAATTGAGTCACTTTGCTCAAACCAAAATATTTGAAATAAATCACATACACTAAAATTTAAATTTTCAACAAGAAAACAATTTTGGTTAACAAGAAAATTTTCTTTTAAACTAACTATGACCTAAAAATGGTTAGTTTTTGAGGGCAGAAAAGGGTGTACAAATCAGAGAAAATACCAGTAAATGAAAATTGGGAAAATGTTAGTCACTTCTAAAAAATTTAATCATTTTTCCTTATCTTTTGTTTCCCAATATGGTTAATTTTTGGTTTTCCAGAGCTTGCAACAAAAGAGTTGAAAACTCTTAGAAGTTTCAGGTTGTATCTCCTTCCAGCCTGTTTGTGATAATGGGATTTTGTTTCAGGAGTTTTCATTGAACAGGCCTTATTATTCTATGACTTGCTCAACCTTGCTTGCTACAGTGTACATTTAAGAGTGCTAAATCTCTTTATGATTCATAGGGTTATTCTTTTGATTATCAGCATTTAACTCTTGTTCACTTGTGGCACTGAATAGTTGTTCAATCGTAATAGAGATTTGTTTTTCGAATAGAAGTTCCTTCAAAGGAGTCTTTACCATCCTTCTATTTGCTTTTTGATTTTTGGCCAGCACAATTTGAAACTGGTACTTATTGCATTTTGTCACCACAAGACTTGCAAAATGAACATTTATGAACTGATGGAAATAGCAGCAACGAATGATGAAAACATATAAATCAAGAAAGAAAGATCTATCCAAGTTTGCTCAATAATTCAATTCAAATTATCTTCTTGTTGCCACATATTGAATTGTATAGCAAATAATCTGCAATATTTCTTCCATTTGAAAAATTGAATGTAGAATGCCCAAAAGAGCTGTGTCACAAGGGACATCATGCATGGCAACATGCATGGCAATGTTTGCACACATGAAAGCAAATGCCATATCCCAAGTATATATTTTCTTGAATTGATTTCTGCTTTCTTTCTTGCTAAAGGTTGTTTTTGAGCAACTACGTCACGCTGATGTGCTTGATTTGGTCAGCATCCAGTGTCCTGATGACTCTCCTGATTATTTAAGGGTAAGAATCTGTTGTAGGGGTTAAGAGCCTGATTTCAAGCTGGATAATACAACAGCATGGCAATTGTCATTGTTTATGCAGAGACTGAATTCCAACAATTATGGCATGGTTAGGTACTCTTATGCAAAGTAGGGTGCATCCTTGATGGAAGTAGACCCTTTTTTACAATGGATTGTTTACTTTTGGACTTTGCCAATGTCCCCATTTAAAGCCCTCACCTCCTATTAGGAAATTCAAATTATATCGCTTGTTCCATGTATTTTTTAATCAACCAATGATCTGAATTGGATTACAGCATTTTTCCTGTTTTAGGTTCACAGAAGAACGTACCACGACTTAGAAGAAAGAGAAGCCTACAGTTTGCTGGAGTCAACAAGGCATTATGGTGGGATGGTTTATTACTTTGTAACCCAAAAGCGAGCAAAGGCGCTAATACTGCGGCTGGTGAGGGAAGATCGGTATGTCTATTCTCGGTATCATGGTGAAAAGGTGTTATCCACTCATGATTCATTGTTGGCTTTTACAACTGGACTTGGTCTATTTGAAATTTTGTTTTATCATTCATCATTATCGTTGTATCGTTTTTTCCTTTTTTTAAACTATTGTCATGGTTAACGGATCAATGATCCTGTTACTTTGATCGGTTATGTATTGAGATCCTATCATTACAGACTGGCCACAATATATTACAGGATATGTTGGATTCAAATTGACAAATAGAATGTATTTCCTAGTTGTAAGCACCTTAATGGACGGAAGAATAACGAATTTTCAAAAATGTCAAACTGTTCCAAATCTATGGAGCAATCCATAAGAGAAAACTATTGATGTTTACGTTGTACCATATTAAAGAATTTAAGGCAAGGATCACCATTGTATCTTATATGAGCTGTGTCTGTAACAAGATAGGCATGCTTGCAAAAATCGATGTAACAACCACTTTTAGCTTAACATTGTCACTTTCAAATCAAGGCTAAACTCTATAAATGGTATTTGGGTATCCCCGTATCACATTTACTCCAACAGTGACATTTTATAAATTGAAAAATATTTCCTCTGCCATTCCTGGGTATCATAATTTGTCTGTTATGATTTCCTGCTAACATATGCGATATTTTCTCCCATAGCCTCGATGACGCTGCTGATGTTGTGAGGTTGCATCACGTTTTGCATCCTGACACTGAACACGCGAAGGAGCACGGTAGTGATGATGTTGACTCTCATGACATAGTATTGGTAGGCCTATTTCTCATATTACCTTATATCGTCATGTCAAATAGAGCCTATGTACATATCGAATTGAAATTGCTTCTTTTAGATTAGAGTGAAATTTGTATCTATATCTTTTCTGAAATAACAGTTACGCTTTTAGTCCTTTGTTACTGAAAGGCAATCAATTTCATGTAGAAGTTCAAATAGTCATGGCCTTTGTATTATTGGCAATAATCTAGACGATTAAAAACTTTCATTTGAAGTGGGTGTGCACAAGAAATCTTTACTTTGATCAGATGAAGTAAACGAGACACAGTTTCTGGCTGTTCAGTTTTATCTGACTGCCAGCCTCCACTTGATTTCCTCTGACCTTCCACTGCAAATGCTCGACCATTTGCTGGCTAGGTTAACTCGGTTCAGTGACTGAGTGACTGGCTGCATTCTCCGATTCACTGATGCGTTCGTTTCCTTTTGCCGTATTTGTGCTAAAAGTGGAAACTTACATTTAATGGCAAATCATCAGGGGTTAGGTCCACAACAGAAGATCACTAAGAATCATGCTATAAAGTGATCAGTCAACAGAGATTGTTCTAATAATTCAAAGTATGAAGATAATCAGTCCATGAAAGTTAAACTAGAAGCTGCAGGTTTTTCTTTGTATCTTTCTCAGTCCTTCTCTTTTTCATTGCTTTCTTACGATTATCCTATAGTCTTTCGAAATCATTGTTTTTTCAACAGCTATTTTCATTCATTCATAAAGACTTTTGCATTGGTTTGCCCAGTCTTATTTATTTGTTTTGGTTCGTGTATTCAATATCATCTGGATCTCCTTCTAGGAATATGCACAAAAGGAAGGACTGAAAGAAATGATTGATTTATTAAAAAATGAAGGTTTGAGCAAGGAACGAATAGAGGTTTGATGTAAATAAATGTAAATGGTTATTATGAAATTTGGCAGAGGATAGAGAGCCATGTTGAATGAATTTTTCTTTGGTTTAGTCTAAATACATCAAACTTTTTTCCCTAATTATGTCTCGGCTATTTCTGGTACAGTTTCCATGATAATATCATAACAAAGTTTTCAAGCTACATTTATCATCAATGAGCTGGATCGTCTAGAAAGCCTAATTTTACATCACTATATATACTGGATAGTTGAAAATTTTAAATTTCATCTTACATAAAAGGATTTCTCCAAGATATTGCCTGCTTGTACGAATATTTAATAATGATATACGTTTGTGTCGTTACCCTTTTATTCCGTATTTGTCAATGTCAAACTCCCAAATTGATTGATGGCCGACGAATGAGCTCTGGAGAGTATATATTTGTATTGACAAAATTGCAACTGGATAAATTTTTAGTATTTCCAATTTTCTGATTGCCACATATTGAATTGTATAGCAAATAATCTGCAATATTTCTTCCATTTGAAAAATTGAATGTAGAATGCCCAAAAGAGCATTATTGCGATTTCTCATTGACGTTGTCTACGAAGAGCTTAACGCATTCTTGAGTTGACTTATAAAGTGTAAAAAAACGTAAGCGTTCAATTTCTTCTAAAGATCTCACTCAAATTTCATCGATGGTAATACTCACTGTGGATCTCAAGGAAGAGTTTCCGCAGAATGCCCTGTTTAAAAAAATATTTTCACCAATTCTGTAATGAGTTTTTACAGCCATGTATTTAACTACATTTTAAAAAGGTTTTTAGCAGTGAATTTAGAGGCAATCCAAATTTTGCTGATAATTTAACTAAAGGGATTCTGCACATTTGAAAGTTAATATTATATATAAATATGTTGACGCCTTTTTGGAGAATTCATTTTGCGTCATGGAATAATATTGTTTAGTTTCACCAACATCCTGAAAAAGTTAGAAAAAATAGGAATGTTTCAGTGTAAACTGAACGAGGGAAAAGGAAGCAGCAATCCAAAAAGGCGGCAAAGCATGTCTCTGCAGTGTATTTTTCTATTTAATTTCCTCTCCGATAGGATAAATTTTTTGGATATAGATATAGAAATATAAAATGGCCCCAACTTTAAAGAAAAGCTATCTTATTAGCAAAGCAGTGAACGCAGCTTACTAAAAGAACACACTGCCAGAAAGGACAGAAAAAATTCGACTTCAGTAGATACTGGATCCCCGCTCAAACAGCGTACGTTAAAGTGATGTCCACATCGAGCTTTTAAATGTTCTAAGAAGATCTGGAAGGCCAGTACTACAAAGAACCTTCCGACGGACGGTATTTTCAATTTTATTTTCAAATTTGTATGCCCGATTTTGCACCGGTTTTTCTGTGATCTCATTCGCCGGTATATCTTGCGTAAAGGGAATTTCCAAAGCTTTACAATTTGTAAGATGACACCCCGTCACTAAGGGAAGCCAGTGAAGTTTGGACTTATCCTCGCTGCTCGTTGTCTCTAGTTAACCTGAGAGGCACACACTCTATTCGTTTTGCAGATAATCAGCTTTGTGTTTACCAAGATTGAATTTTTAGATCAAAAACATTCATGGTGCATTATGTTATTCTGCTATTTTAGCCTGTAAAAATATCGAGGTTACATTGTTTTTAATGCAGAAAAATTGACTTTTTTCAGAAAATTTCGGACAATTTCTAATGGTTGTGGACAAAAAAACTCTTTAAATTATTACACTTTAAATAGCATGTTGCACCTTATAAAATTTATATAAGTTTATACATCAGTCGATTCTACATAAAAAGACACAAGTTTTCGAAGGGGTCCTCATTAGGAATCCCATTCTCTTAATGGGGATTATGCTCGTCACAACATTTTCCTTTTATAATCGCCGCCCTTAATATTTAGCTTTTTATGTAGCTTCCTTAGCTTAGCCTTTTGTAAAGAGCCAACGAGGTTTCTGACTGATCTTGAGTATTTCGGTTTATCTATGATTTCTCATCGTAAAATTGCTTCTTTAGCATGGTGTTAGCTAGGAAAATGACAGATACTTAAGTTTCTAACCATATATTTTGCAATTACTACCTCTTAATTACACAAGAGAAACTCAAAGGCATTCCGTATTTGCTCGATTATGACTAATAATTATTTTTGGCACGTTTTGCTGCGGTTTCTAAAAAAGGGCGGCTTACAAACGAGGGCGGCTTACAAACGAGGGCGGCTTATAAACGAGGACAGCTTTAAAAATAGGTCAGCTTATAAACGAGGGCGGCTTATAAAATAGGGCAGCTTATAAACAAGGGCGGCTATAAAATAGGGCAGCTTTTAAACGAGGGCGGCTTATAAACAAGGGCGGCTATAAAATAGGGCAGCTGATAAACGAGGGCGGCTTATAAAATAGGGCAGCTTATAATCAAGGGCGGCTATAAAATAGGGCAGCTTTTAAACGAGGGCGGCTTATAAACGAGGGCGGCTTATAAACGAGGGCGGCTTATAAACGAGGGCGGCTTATAAACGAGAACGGCTTATAAACAAAGATAGCTTATAAACCAGGACGGCTTGTAAACGAGGGCAGCTTATAAACGAGGAAGGCTGACATTTTTCTACCCAAGTCCTGCCACGCTTTCCTGCTCCCTTAAAGCTGAGGATGATTATGTGGAAGATAAGGAAGAAATACTTCTGGGCGCTATTGATGATCCCATACTGGACGATATTGTCGGTTGAACTTATAATATCTATTTATTGGCTTAAGTACACAATCAAGTTTTTATCAGATTTCGCGTCCTTCATTTTAAACCAAGTATCTCTACATCGTTTTGTGGGCGCGGCTTATAATTAAGGGCGGCTTAGATTTTTTTATGAACCCAATTTTCTGCGGCTTATAATCGAGAACGGCTTATAAACAAAAGCGGTATATAATTGAATTTCTGCGGGGTACCTCAGGGAAGCTGTTTAGGGCCTGTACTGTTTGTTATTTAAATCAGTTCTTTATATGATGTCATTAGTCAACACCTTCCAAATATTCATGGCAATGTGGACGATCACCAGCTATACATATGGTTCAAACCAGAGCCTGCTTCCGAGAGAGAGTCTATTAAGGCCATGGAGATGTGTGTTTCTGGTGTTAGGAAATGGATGTTGGCTAACCGTCTCATGATCAACTGTTGTTGTTGTTCATGCATTCATCACTAGCAACTTGGATTACTGTAACTCTCTGTTTTATTGCATGCCAAAGCATCTTATTGAGCGACTGCAGCGTGTCCAAAATGCTGCTGCTCGTGTTGTGTTGCTACTACCTAAATTTGGCCATATAAGTACAGCCTTATTTGATCTGCACTGGCTTCCAGTCAAACAACGCATATGGTTTAAAATTATCCTGCTTACCTTCAAATGCTTGATAGGAAATGCACCTGTGTATTTACGGGACATGGTGGAGAGGTATGTGCCCCACATAATTCTCAGATCGAGTAATGCGCTGCTGTTAAAGTTCCTAGTTTAAAGAACAGAACATTAATTCACACTGGACGCGTCACGGCGCGGCGCGTCATGACGCTGACCAAATATGGTTAGCATTTTCGGCAGCTATGCGCACGCAGCGCGTTTTTTCAGCCACGCGTCACCGAGCGTCAAAGTTAAATTTATTTAACTTTGACGCTCGGTGACGCTTCAGAACAATAGAAAACCTAGAGAATAAACAAGGAGCCAGACGACATGACAGCCAGAAACGTAAACAAGGAGCTTCTGAAATAGGCCATTATAAAACTGTATTGCTTGTACGGTGAAGTATATTATGATGAGTCTCTCTGATTAAAGCATCGGGGGGCTAAATTCTGAAAGTGACAAAAATAAATCACATTTATTAGTTTATGATAAGTAACAGTGTTATTCGTGTTTAGAGTCTTTTCGATGATATAAAGTTGCCTCGTCGATGTTCAATTCAACAATGATATTGAGTCATTGTTTGTTCCGTTTTGGTAAAAAAATATTTCAATCACTCCCCGTTAAGCTTTCAATACCTTCCAAAGGTTTACTTCCGAGGGATTTAATACATGGAAATTTTGGGGAGTGTTGATAAAAATAAGCTGTTTAATTTTCCCTCGAATTTTGGCAGGAAGGGAAACCCCATGAATCCGTAAAGCCAAACGTTTTGCTAATTGTAGTAGACCTTCCAAATCTTTAATATCAATAAAAATTTCGGTTCTATAATGAATGCTTGAAGAGAATCGTCTTCCTGTCAAAACATTGGCCAACCTCTCGAACCGAAATGTCGACGAAACCGCACGAGACTTAGAATACCTCATTTTTTGGCCAAGATGCTGTTTTTGATATTTTAGCTTCAGATTACCGTTTCATTCGTTTCTGTAGGAAACTTAAATGTCCAGCTTGACTTTGCAATGCAAGGAATACAGTACAACTTGTCAATAATTTTGCAAGTTTGCTGTGAACAGCATTGGAAAACAGAAAACGCGCCGCTCGATGACGCATCGTGTGTGAATAGCATGAAGAAGTACATGACGCGACGCTCGATGACGCTCAGTGACGCGCCGCGCCGTGACGCGTCCAGTGTGAATTCAGCTTAACTGCTAGAACTTTTGCCTATGCTGCAGCTAGTCTTTGGAACCTTCTTCCGTTTGAAATTCGTTCTGTTGACAATTTTGATAATTTTAAATCGTCGTTAAAGACTCATTTATTAAAATTAGCTTATGATGTTATGTAATAGGTTTTAAGTTGTAAACTGTATAGAATATTGTATTATAATTATGCACTTTAATCATAATTATTGTTATTGTTATTATCGAATAAATGAGGTAAATCAATAAATGAAGCATTGATGTTGATGACATCATCATAAACTGAGTAATGTCAGTGATAAACATGGTCACATATGATATTAAGATGAAGTGTTGAACTCGAGGCTATCCAAACATCTGCCTTGAAGCCATTGAGAAATATGTAAGAGACTGGTAAACTGAAATCTTCATTAATATTATTGGTGATGCCCATAATGATAAAAATTGGGCAAGCCGTTAAAAGCGTCGTTCCAGAAAGAGTTCTTGCTTTTTTTTGATTTGGTTGATTTTGCTAAATAAAGTGAAAGTATGCAATGAAGGCTTTTGATAAAACGGCTTGAAAGACAATGGGACCTGAGGCACTGCAACGAGAAAGCATATTATTGGCCCTAATCTAGACATTTACCATCCAGGTAGATCCGGTAGAAGTCTATCGTACGCCTTGCAGTTGCCGATATTATTTTTGGATTTAAATCTCTGCTCTTTTCCCTGTTATTTTTAGGCATTATTTCTAAAAATCTACAAACCTTCTTCTGCTTACTTTTGCTTAAATATACAAACCCGATAAATTTTTGTTCGCCACTGACTTGGTTGAAAGTACCCTCTGGTGAAGATCTAAAGAAACAGAATTGAATCCAGGGATTTGCGTTTTTCTTTTGACTTGCTCCGACCTCATATCACAATCTTTATCATTGCAGCTCTTGAATGAGTCTGTTGCTATAGAAACCCGGTATGAAGTTTACCTCTAAAGTAAAATGATGCCACGGTAGATGCATAGATGTTAGTACAGTTGCGTATCCCACCTGCAATTCCTCGGGGAAGGAGCTATGCCTCTGCTTATCACATTCAAAAGGTCCCGTGGCCTTTATAACTTTGATCGTTGTTTTTGGTGACTCCATTGTCAGGGCTAGTCATCCCTATGATCTCAACCACCAAACAATAAATATCACGGGGTGATCTAATTATTTAATTATTGGTTCATCTTCAACTTTTTAATCAAGCGCTGCTCTAATAAAGCTGGACTGAGCCTTGCAAGCCGTCATCTTTAAAATGTTTTACATATTGCTAATTGAACATTTCTGTAGCAACATTCAATAAAACATTTCAAATTGTAGCGAAATGTAGATCAAAGTGACCTATATTGTAGTTAAAAGGTAGAAAAAGTATCCCTTTATTTTTAACTATTTTAAACCTAATTATTCAATGACTTTATATGGATCCACAATTTTATTATAACCGGGCATATAAGAGGTGATATTACAAAAACATTAGCAATAAACTGCAACCTGAGGCTTTTCCCATTTAACAAGATAAGAATGGATACTACTATATCGGTAGTGAAATCGCTACTGCTGTTGCAAATCAGCTAAAGGCATCGCTCCTTGAATGTAAACACAAATCAGCAAATTATTTCTTTGATTTTTTGTCCTGTACAAAGTATAAGTTAATGTTTGCAGAGGATCACTGCGACATCCGTGTAGTGATGGTCGCTTCGGAGACCTCTTTTTTGAAAGCCGCTGCGTAGGAACCTGTCGCGTTACAATCAATATCGTTCCCCCTGGTAGAAGGCAGTGGTGTCTGGAGATCTTTTGAACATTCATTGATCTTTTACAAGTGACCAGTGGGTACCTTTACTTGATCGATCAATCCTTTCTATTCATCTCGTTCTCAGCACTAATTCATTGTTCATCGAACTTCATTTTTTTCTCCACAATTAAAGCGTCTTCAATTAACCTGAATTGATATTTACATTTTTGAAGGGAGAAATTTATCTTCGTTTATGATGGTTATCTGTTCATTGGATTGAAAAGGTAAGTTTTTTCAAAGTAGCTTTTTTCGTGTTTGTAGCGTTTTTGCTGTAATTCCTTATGCAAAAAGGATCTGAGAATATAATGCATTCATTAGGCAACTGCTTTCTGCCAGACTTTTCCTGCCTTTCTTGGATAATTGTTTACTCTGCGTATGGCCTTGCAAAGGGTTTTTAGCACAGTACTCATAATTACTGCTTAGGGGAACAAGATTCATTTATCAGCTCGGCGTACCCAGTCATAGTTTCATTAGGTAGCTTTGTAGTGAAAGGAACCCGATGTACAATATATGTTTATATATTAGGATTCGATCAAACGTGTATGTAAACACATGTAGCGCTTGTTGTTATTATGAACGGCACTTGAAGAAGCTGCCTTCGCGTACATGATAATGCAATACCCGATAAAGACATTGTCAGTCATTGCCATTTCCATAAAAAAGTTAGGAATAAAGCACAGTAGATCTATGTGTCGAAAAACAGTAAGGTTTATGCACATGGAGAAAGGCTGGAGCTTAATATTCGCCGTAATGATAGAAAGTTGCATTTTTGCTCATTTGAACTTTCTGCACTAGAAAAATTGCTGTATACCAAAGAGGTCTTGTTTCTCCTTTAACACCCATCCTTCCATATCTGATAGAATGGATTAAAGATTTTAAATATAAATAGTTCAAAATAAATTCGGCTTTGTTTTTTTAATAATTCAAATGAAAAATTGAATCCGCTGAAGGCGCTTTGAAAATTTTTCAACTATCGAAAGCAGCATTTTTCCACTTTTGCCACCAAATCTATTTGAGGGTTTTTTATTTTGTTTCTAAGACAGAGGAATAGTTGTGAAGAACCCAGGACTGCCCTTTCTGATTGCCAAGACTTAACAGGTTTTGTGGTAATACATTGGACCTATTTCAGTTTGATAGCTAGTGAAACCAAGTGACGTTGTGAGAGAAAAGGTAGAGGGGGAGAAAAGGAAATTTTGCAAAAATTCCGACAAAACTGGGAAATTTCCGAATTTCTCGAAATTTAGTGCTCTCCCAACCACTGCGCTCCTGTGTATTCTATAAATTTTTTAATGTGAAGAGAGAAATTTTATGGCATGTACAGTAAATTACAGCTGATTACGTAACGCGTTCTTCTGTCTGACCTAGAACGTCAAAGTACCAGTGCAGGGAATGCATCACACCTGCGACCCACCTTTCTCATTGTGCTTGGTATTATATTAAAATTGGTATAAAGCATTTTCTTACCTGAAAGCCATAGCTTTCTCCACTTGACTTTTTGATTTGATTTCTTGCAGGGTGACGTCGACAAAAGCAAGTAGCAAAAACCAGCCATAAAGAAACATGGCACCCCTGTCATATGTTGCAACATTGTTCATTGCAACTTTGCTTTTAGGCTATGGGTTATGTAAGTATTTTTGTTCTAAATTTTCTCTTTAACAATTAGTTTTCTGTGACTAGATCTACGTCATATGCAATGACATCTGGACTCATTGCTGCACTTTCTATTTCTTGCTTGTAAGCCTGCTAAGACCTTTCGCGTACTTGCCTGATTGAAGGCATAATTAATAAACGACGCTGAATTTTTCATTGTTTTTGCCTTTATGGGTTTGCTGCATATCATGACTCCCATGCATTTACTCCCACTGTTACTTCCGGTAAATTTTTCTCTGGGAGAACTTATGGTAGAATTTTTTTATTATCAGCTAAGCCAAGAAAATTTGCAAAAAGAGATATACGAAAGTTAATAAGCGCCAAGAAATTATGCCACAAAATGCGTTTTATAATCCTGGTTCAGCTGAAGTTTCAAGATTATCGTTTGAAGACCAAAATGCTGAGCAAGATAACAGGTTTTATCAGAGTGCGAACAGCGATGCTTCAACTGGGCTCTTCAATGGTTACAAGGAAATGAAGAAGCCTCAAGAGGGGCGGACCAGTATGGAAATGGAAAGGAGGCAATGCAAGTACAGCAAGGATTTTTAGATCAAAGCGAGGTACAACGACCGAGTGCTGAATACGTAGATAACCGTCCTATTGCTGACAGTATGGTCGAGGAGGCGAAATCATACGAAACAACGGCGGGCCTGAACCAGGCAGGGAATTCGAAGCTAGGTGTCAATCCATTCGAAATGCCTGCTGGCTATCCGGATCAAGATGGATACAAGAAATCAACTGTTACCAAACAGAATTTGCCGCTGAACGAGCCCCATCCAGGTAAAACGAGTCTAATAAGATTTTGAAAGTGTGTTGGTAGAAGCTTCGAAATATTCTCTTTTTAGTTAAGTCACAAATGTAGATATTATATAAGGTATTTCTTTTAAGATATCGTTTTCTCTCTTGGACCTCCAACTAGGTGAGAGGCTATTTCTTCTTCCCACGTCACTTTTGGTCCGCATCTGGATACAAATTTTCATCTTACATTCAACCACTATCCGATGTTCATACTCTGAAAAGTGTCTGACAAAAAGTACCTCAGTATATTTCCACTGTTCCTTGCTATACCAGAACTATTAAGAAAATGCAACGTCTATGTTATTCCTTCATTCATTCGTTCATTTATTCATTTGGTTATTTATTCATTTATTTGTTCATTCGTTCATTCTTTCATTCATTCACCTTTTTCTATTTTTCAAAAAGTTTAAAAGGCAAGCACGCAAACTTTAAAATAACCTTTTCATTTTAGAGGGTGCGCATAAACACGTGACTGACAATGCCATTTTGACTCACGAAAATGACACGTGGTATGGAGTGAGTAGATACCCACCAACACGGAAGGCAGCCCAAGGTTCAGTTAACAATACCTCAAACACTCCACAGCCAGCTGGATCATCTGTCGTGGCTGGCCTCTCAATGCCGCCGAAT
Source organism: Rhopilema esculentum (assembly GCF_013076305.1). Next base: position 523,241 of record NW_027019541.1, on the reverse strand, counting down.
GCGCAGCCTTCGCAGTATAAGGTTTCCGTAACGGGAAATCAGAACAAGGATGGGTACTTATCAACTTCCCAAGTGCAAGCCACATATCCGATAGGCCAGCTGCCATCGTATCCACAAGCCACTGCTTACTACCAGAACGCGGCCGTGCCTAGCACAAATAAGACAAACAACGATATCAAAACGGGAACTTCGAAAGTTCAGTACCTTTTCCCTCCTCCACAGAATATATATGACACAACCAACGCAGCGCAGCAAGATAAATTGCCTAAGCAGAAACCAGAGCTAGCACCTGTAACTGACACACTTGATTTAAAGCTGGAGAAGCGCCCTCTGACGGCACCCCTGACTCCCAAGCCAGCTCAAGCAGTTGTTGCACAGGCGCCAGCCCCGGCACCGGCGCCAGCTATTGCACCAGCGCCAGCCCCAGCACTGGCTTCAGCCCCAGCACCTGTTCCAGTTGCTGCACCAGCATATGTTCCAGTTGCTGCACCGGCATATGTTCCAGTTGCTGCACCAGCATCTGTTCCAGTTGTTGCACCATCGCCACCCCCCGCACCACAGAAGGTTCCATCAGCCAAAAACTACCCAATTGACTTGATTTTGTTGAATCAACCGAAACAGGCCAGCTCCAGTTCTTCAAAAGAAAATCACCAACTAGCTTCGGTGACCCTAACCAAGCCAATGGCACAGCAAAGTCAGCCTGGAACCTCTACCTTGCCGTCTGCAGCTCAAACAAGACCAAGCGAATCAAAGCCAGCCCCATCCGTAGCAAGACCAGTTGTGGCAGAATCGAAACCGGAGCAACCACAAGCCGGATCTGCTACGCAACAGCAAATCCAGAACAGCCAAGCAGGTGCGTTTTTTGCCAACATTTGATTATTGAATGATGCTTGAAGTATGATCCATCTTTGCATCATCTGTCTAAGTAACCAGAATTTAACATTCTTCTTAACTGGCATAATATGCGTTGCTACAAGCATTGCCTTCAACTTGGATAACATTTTTTATTCCGTATTGCCAAGTAAATTAATTCAATCAATGTTAGAAAGTAGTAAGTCAGGAAACTTGAAGGTTTTTTGCGATTGTGATGTTTTTTAACGTGATGGTGCATTTCTTACCAGGCGTGGCACAAGCCGATGATTCACGCTGTGTAGAGTATCCTTTGTCAAGGTGTGGCGAGGAATGGCTAAAGAAAAACTGTCAAATCAGATGCAAAGGTATTCATTGATTCGTATTCATCTTATGAATCAAATGCTGACATTCTTGTAGTATGGCGTCAATCATATCGTTTAGTCATTCTTTTAAATGCTATGGTCTTCCTCAAAAAACGAAGGAGCCGTCAATTTATGAGCTTTGCATCAATTTACAATCATCCCACCGATTTAAAATTCCTAAGCATTCAGGGAAAGGTATAAGATTGAAGCTGAAAAGACAAATAATAAAATGTTGTGTATATGTTATTATAACTCGTGTGTCGACAAAAATCAGCTTGTTTCTGCTGACAATGTTTCTTGTTTAATTAATCACGGTCTTGCGTTAATAGTTAAATCCGTAGCAAGTTCCTGACATAGAAAAAAAATCATGGCTGAATTCTTCTGAGTTCTCTTTATGTACAATGTTTAATACAGCTATCGATACCATGTGTTTGATCGACATTTTGTAATGTGTTCTTAAATCTGTTGCAATATTAAAAATGTACCAAATGTAAACACCGAAGCAATATTGATAGCAGCCTTTACTATTTCAGGACAAAACACTACGTGCACAGTGCCTTCTAATGGTGGCACTGGCAACAACGGTTGCTGCTCATTTCCTTTCATTTACAACGGGCAGCCGTACTACTCCTGCATTATGAACCCCGGACAAGTATACTGGTGTGGAACTACCCTCAATTTTGATAAAGATCGATTATGGGGATACTGCGCAGGTATGTCTGTGTCATCAGAGTCCTGTTTCTGACATCAAATTGTACTCCAATGGCTATTAATTCATTTTTTTCTTCATCGTTATTAAGAATGTGTGTCCTACTCATATTCTTCTTCTCAAGTTTCCTTATACGACCAAAGCACACGAAGACTTCCCATTAGGATAACTTCCAATGTATGTTCTCGATCTTTCGCTAATAAGTCTGTTTTTACAGGGTGCCCATATTACCCATGTCCAGCGCTCACAACAACAACAGCCCCATACACAACTGCAAGTACCGCATACACAACGCAGACTCCTTTAACTACAGCAAAAAGCACAACAGGAAGCCTGGTAACAACCAAACCTCCAGCGACAACAGCTCCATCCACAAGCACTGCGCCGCCTACAACAACAGCGCCACCTACAACAACAGCGCCACCTACCACAACAGCGCCACCCACAACAACAGCGCCACCTACAACAACAGCACCGCCTTCCACAACAGCGCCACCTACAACAACACAACCGTCAACAACAACCTACTCCACTAGACAACCGACCACCAAAGAAACAACCAAGTCACCAAAGACCACAGCACCTTCCCCAACCATAACTCCTGCTACCATCGGTAATTTCCTTCATCCTCTGTAATCATGTGGACAAAGTTTTTTCAAACACTGCTTAACTCTTTGATCATACCTAAATCCGTTGAAGTTGCCTGCCCATGAGGTTGACTTATTCTTTGCAATTGCATTATTACGTAAATGAATGTACACTAGGGTATCAAAAGTACTGCACCACTTTGTCAAAATGGCGACATTTTTGGTCAACTTTTTGACAATCAAAGACATTTGAATAAACGAATTGGGTGAATAGAGCGTATTTTATAGCAAATTTTGGCGGGAAAAATTTCAAAATTTTGTTGAAAATTTCTAACTAGAAAGTTTAATTAGAAATATTTAAATTACGCAAAAAATCTCAAGATGTAGACCATGCCCACGGGAGGGAATTTGTCAAATGAGAGGTAAGTCGCTATAAAATGAAAGACATGAAAATTGATGCCGAGCAAGATATTGGAATTCAAAAATGTTAAAAAACGTTATTTGGTGTTAATTTTTAAGCAAGTGCTCGAAATAGCTTGAAGTTTTAATTGATGGCCGTTTCACGTCCGACCCATTCCAATTCGTCACTTAAGAAAACAATTAATTTGCATAACAACATCTTTCGATCTTTTATACGCCATTTTTCCTCCTTCGAGGTCGTGCAATACTTTTGATAGGGTAGTGTATAAAGAGACTAGCAAAAGATTCAATCCTTCTATATTTTATGAACAGGTTGCGGAACTTGGTCAGAATGGACGAATTGTGACAAGACTTGCGGTGGGGGACAAAAGTACAGATATAGAAACTGCACAAAGGCCGTCCTTGTGAATGAAGTCGAGTATGAAACTCAGCCATGCAATACGAACGTCTGTTCTATGGGTGAGTGGCAGCTCCTATCAACACACAAATTTTGTAGAAACATATGCAAAAGATCTCTTAATTGTATATAGCTGAAAACTTGCGTTATCGCAGGTGAAGGTAGATTTTGCTACTATATAATTTTTATATCTAACTTATGTTTCCACGAGAAGAACACCACTTAAATCTGTGTATTTTTTTAGAATGTGGAAACTGGACCCAATGGAGTGAATGCTCTGCCACTTGCGGTTATGGATTCCAGCAGCGATTTAGAAATTGCAGTATGAATGGGGAAATTAAAGTTTTTATTGATCGGAAGCAATGTTACATGGCAGACTGCCCCGCTGGTAGGTGGATTTTGTAATCATAAAATGTACAGAACCTCTTTGCCGTGCGCCATTTACGTGAGATGTATAGCTGATCAACACAATTAGCCATTTGTAATCAGTCTTCTTTACAATTGTGGCTAGCGACCTACCTCTCCAGCCTAATAGACTAAGAAACTTTATAGTTCCTTTTTGCATCCTCAACTTGCAAAATTTCTTCTGTTTCCATCATTCATTGTGACGTCATTACTCCTCGCTCCCTTCATAATTTTCCGCTAAAGCCATGCGGATATTTACCGATAAAATGTTGGTTTTTCTTTCATTCTATTTTCTGTTTATATAGATTGCAAACCGTGGACTGCGTGGTCAGAATGCAGCAAAAGTTGCGGTAAAGGTAGTCAAGCTAGATACAGAAACTGCAGCTTGACTGACGGCATCAGATCGTTCTCAAGAGTATTCTACGAGCAAAGAATTTGCAATCCTGACCCTTGTCCGCCAGGTAAGAAATGGAAGCAAATCTCAAAATGCTCTAGCTGTTTTGCCCTTAACCTTGTTTAGATTTCATTGCATGTTGTAAAGTTAAGCTGGTTGAATAGTCTTGATATTGTTAAGAGATTAAGGCCCCTCTGCCGAAAGGCTGAAAGGTTTTTTCGTCGCGCAAGTATCGAGATGTTTGCCCAACGATTTACTCGGCATTTGTTTTCTCAAAGGATTTGATTATTTTCTAAGGCCAAACAATTGTTTGAATCGTCGGTCGTTAGACAAAATCAAGACTCTTTTAGAGAACTTTCTGCGAACACCTCCGAAACAAGTAGTAAAGTACCAAGTCTCGCCCCTAGGGATAAGTAATAAGGTATGTGCCAGTAAGGTATGTGCCAGTTGCAGTAGTGACATTGAAGCATGTAAATCCTTTTAGATTGTAATCAATGGTCAGCTTGGACGGCCTGCACAAAGTCATGTGGGGAAGGGACGCAATACAGATACACAAATTGCAAATTGAACAATGGAGACAATATGACGTATTATGACCACCGCGTGTGCAACACCCAAGACTGTCCGCCAGGTGGGAGCGTACTGTAATGCTTTTTATGACTTTCCGCAATATGAGATTATCAATATGACATTTAGTCAAAACAAGACAGGATATAGGACTTTTTTATCTTAACACGTGATGCGATAGGCATGTGAAAGAGGTCTACTGGTGCAAAGAGCAGCAATCAGTATATGATAAAATAAAATAGAAATAACCATCCATAGGAATATGAATAATTATTAAAGAATGGGAAAACCTTAGGTGCTCCAAATTCAATTCGTTTGATTCTGCTTGTCGGCTGATTTTGCTTTTTGGGAGCAATTATTACTGTTCTTTGAATAGATTTTGAATAGAAATGAAATTCTATATGTTCTTCAATTTTATTTTAATAGTTTGCGGAATATGGGGAAAATGGTCTGAATGCACAAAAACTTGCGGAGGAGGATCACAGCATCGTGTAAGAAACTGCTCGATAGATAGCCATGGCAAAACGACAAAGTTTAGCGAAGGCGAAGTGCAAGAGTGCAACACGCAGCCTTGTCAACCAAGTACGTGATGCTTGTCACAGCTTGTTCATTCAATATCTTTACTTGTTGACTTCCTATTGTTTTATACGGAATAGTCTATTTTCAATGTTCTATTAAAGCTGCCATCGTGTAACTGGGCTGGGTTCTCTTTTCAAAATTCTTTGCAAAGTCAATACATCACTTGCAAGCCTACAAAGGCCTTTTTAATTATTTAGCTTAAGTGAAACACGTTTTCTTTGTCTCATTTCTATTAACTGAAACAATTTTGCAGAAATAAAATGCTTTGAATGGGGAGCCTGGACTGAGTGTTCTGCGACCTGCAACGGTGGTGACAGAATGCGTGTGAAGGAATGTCACAGCGAGGATGGTATAAAGTTTTACCAGCCTGAAATCGAGACTTGTAATGCTAAGCAGTGCGATAGAGGTGCGTTCTACGCATGTTTTTTTCACTAGAACGAAATAAACCGGCTGTAATTTTTTAGTTTCATGATTGCGTCACACGTTCATGGTTTTTCGCTACAGTGGCCAAGCGTCATTCGACAGATATTTTATTTAAGATGTACAATGCTTGTTAAATTCACTTGAAACACGGCTTGAGTCGTGTTCTTATATTTTTCATTTTTCCTCTCGAATACTTTTACTTTTGCTTCTCTGTTCCTCATAATTTAGCAAACTAACATTTTCCAAAGAATTTGACATGGAATGTTGACGCAATTGTTTCGAAACTTTTGACCGTGATTGTATGTTATATTAAAGTGGATTCGATAATCATGTTGGTATTGTGGCCTGTATTAACAAACGAGGAAATGAAAATATTTCTTGCTTTTTCGCTCATATATGATTCAATGTAGAATGTTAATTTTTGTGACGCTTGTCATTTTTTAAGTTTTATTTCCCTCAATAAGACTATTTTAAAAAACCATCATTTCCGAGTTTAATCATGACTACTATTGTCCTGGCTCTCTCATCTATAATGTATTTAACGGCTGCTCACTTATTTTTTAGTATGTGGTGAATGGTCCGCCTTCACAGCATGTTCTAAGTCATGCGGGGGCGGTTTTTCAGAAAGATGGAGGACCTGCGATGGCAAGGTAGAGGAAGATAGTGTTTCTTGTAACACATTCCCGTGCATAACTACGACTTCGCCTCCAACGACACCCACACCCTCTCCAACAGGTTTGTTCAATTTTTACTGCATTTTTCTCGGCTGAACTATTTGATAACAGTTGTTGCATTTTATGAAGGTAAATTCTGTTTTTTAAGCAAAGTGCAATCCGCAAAGCGCAATAAGCAAAGCAAAGTATTCACGTTAACTATTTTATAAAGTTGCAAAGTAGCTATTACCCCCCCCCCTGTCATTAGAAGGCCCTCCAGATTGAAAGGGTGCTTTGAACTTTTTTTGCTTAGAGATTTTTCATTTGAATCTCGCTTCTGAAACTTTTATAATTGCATAAAGAAACAAACATTCTTTATCAAGCTTAAAAAAGTTCTGGCGATAAAAGCAAATTTTAATAAATGGGTAGAATGCTCAGACAGATATGATAAAGCAAGTTCTGTTGCTCATTGTAGTAAGCGTTCTCTGTCATAATATTTATATATCTATTTTCGTCTTCTGCTCTTTTAGTTTGCTCAGTTTGGTCAAATTGGTCTGAATGCTCCGCTACATGCAATGGGCTGCAATCAAGAATAAGGCATTGCAAAAACAGCACCCATGAACACGACGAGCTGCAAGCAAGACCTTGTAACACATTGCCTTGCCCCGGTGAGTTATTTTTAAGCTTAGCGTGTAAAAGAGAAACTTAACACATTGAATATTGCTTTGGCTATCACTAAATCTTTCGCAAAACACTAAATACAAACGCAAAACACATTTAAGCCTACTACAAATGCCGAAGCACTGTTTGTAACCATTCAATCCGATTTATTTTCAATATTACAAAGCTAGCAAAGGCCCCGTGAGCTCTACTGCCTGCTTACTAACTTGAACTTACCTATTAGGAAATGCCACCACACCAACAACTGCTCCTTCGACGCCGCCATCAACTACGACTCCGCCGCCAACCACGCCTACTACACCAAAAATGACCACTACTGCTTCAACACCAAATATAACCACTGTACCTACGACGACCCCTCTTCCCGGTGAGTGAAGTCTCAGTAATTTACAACATTTTTATGCAATAATTTCTTTTCGATTTGGTAACTTTTATAATGCGCAGTTGTTTGTTCAAGAACCTCTTTGTTGGGAAGCCAACAAAGCAAGATAATTGATAACCGATTTCGAACGCGTCGGAAAATCCAAAAGTATGCGATGAACCAAATATTTTAGCAAAATTGACTTCAGAGAACGTTTGTAAACCGTTTGAACGTTTGATATTTTGCTCCATTTAATGGGAGGGTTGATATGAACAGTAATACATCGTGGCAGCAAAAGCATTGTCTAGTTAGCAAAATACGCAAATTGTACTACAACGCTTCAAGAATTCACCCCACATGACTAGACCAATCATCTCAATACTATTCCTATCAACAATCTGATGAGATCGCAGAATCGTGCTCTCTTTCGAAAGTTTTAGTCATCCGCGTTATTTCTTGTTTCGTAAACTTTCGAGTTGTTTTCAGATCATTTATCGGCAAAACATACTATTTATATTCTTTTCGCTAGCAGCCTCGAATCTGTGAAAGCTTCCTTGCTAATCTCTTGATATCCTCCATCACTGCAGAATGCACCGAGTGGTCAAAGTGGTCGAAATGCTCGCTTTCCTGCGGAGGAGGATATCAAGAGCGGTTCAGGACGTGCTCCCATTTTGAACAAGAGATTGAAAGCCGAATTTGTAATAAACAGCCTTGCCCCCCTTCTACAACCACACCACCAAGTACGATATAACACAACCCTCAGATTTTCTTGCTTTTGTTTATCAAAGGTGCACCTATCTGATGGTGCATATGTCATTATCACTCCGCTCCCAGTCCTAGCTTATGTTTGCACGATCACCGCCACGTTTTGCTCTAATAAGAATATTCAATGATGGCCAATAGTCTAATGTGCTCATCCACAACAATAGTCTAATGTGCTCGCAATGTATTTCTTTCTAAACTTCCAGCCAGCTGTTCTGTTATTCAAATAATTATAGTTCAATTCCAACTTGCACATAGTTTGAAAGTCATTAAAATATTCCCTTGTTTTTTAAATAGAATAATAGCGGATAGGATCTCTATAATTGCAGCATTTCAACCATACTCGAAATATACTACCAGTTCGTTAAAAGGCTTTTTCCTCAGTTTTCCATTGGCCACTTCGATTGCTTCCAACTCCACAATAGTTTGTTCTGCTTATTAACATTTTGGAATGAATTGCTACTCCTTCAAAGAATCAAAAAGTTCAAGGATCAGCTACTCCTTCTGTCAAAACATCTTCAATGACAGATGTTTTTATTTTCTGTCTTATCTACTATTTTTACCATCTTTATAAAACCCATAAAATTTACATTTTTCTTCTAGAAACAACGCCAAGACCGCAACCAGGGCCATGTAAGCTGTTTTTCTACTTAATTTTAGCAGTTTGGCTACCTACCACTTTGGGGATGCATTAACAAGTGGATTCCAAAACTCTCACTTTGAGAAAACAATATATTTAAATAAATTTGAATCATGCAATGACATCACTTTAGACCATATCACAATTTCTTGCAAAGGTTTGACTGAAATAGCTATCATCTAATTGGCTTGTGATATATGCATCGTTCTATTTTCAACCAATCAGACTGAACGTACTTTTGCTTTTTTATGATATCCAAGTTACAGAAATCTCAATTCATTCAATGTTTGTTTTTGTGAATTCAGACCCAGAATGCCTTGTTGCCTACCTGAGCTTCGACCGAATTGACGAGCTGAACAAAATTGTTTATGATGAAAGTCCCTATCACAACGATGCCCAACTCGATGGCAATCTTACCTTTGTCAATGGCAACTTCAGCTGTGGCTACGCCGTCAAGTTAGATGGCGGAGAAATAGTTTTCGATGGCTCAAAGTTCAACCCAAAGCCATCAGTAGCCATTACAGTTGCTGCTTGGATTTACATCGAGTCGAGTGTAGACAGACAAACCATATTTGCAACTAGAGCTGGTGGGAGTAGTGCAGGTCAGTTAGGTCATGTACTATGACTTTTATCTTAAGTTTGTATCGTTCCTTCCCGTTTCGACTTGTAGATTTCATCCCCTTGGCCTTCCCAATTGAAGACCTCTGCTTAAGGAAGTACCAAAACTTCGCCTTTAACTCATTTTTTTGAAGGAATATTTTCAAAGCTCAACGGTATTATTCTAATGAAAGATGAACTCTGCGAATTACCCACAGGGTTAAATAAATATATGTCAAATGGCCTACCTGAAGTAAAACATTTGACAATTTTGATTTCTTTTTGTCCAAGCTCCATTCTTTGACGTTCGTGGCATAGAAAGAAGAGCACTGCTTACAGTCTCAAAGAAAGAACTCATTATCACTTATGAATAGTTAATACTGCTTAAAAACAGCATTTGACTTCATGTGGATACTTTTAATGCATCAGAATATTTTGTATTAGTTATTTAACTTTCATATTTCTCAACTGGTCCAATTTCGCTGTTTGCTTTCTTGCATTTAGGAATTGCGTTAACACAAAGAACCCTCCAGATGAATGACTTTTTAAGAATCTGATTTTGTTATAGACAACTTCTTCCTGGAGGTGGAGCAAGGAAAAATTCGTTGGTATCACATCGATCCAGTTGGGAAAAGAGTCTTTTTCATAGTGACCGAGTCATTGATACCTTCAAAGACTTGGATTCACATCGCTGGATCATACGATGTTACGAGTGGAAAAGTCCGATTCTTTGTCAACGCAGAAGAAAGCAAGGTTACAGTCGGCCAAGGTACATCTTGTATTGCTAGATCATCCAGCTGGTTTCATTAGCGTTGTTAAAATTTGCGGCATAAGATCTTTGCGAAATCAATGATTATTTTTAGCCTTTGCTCACTTTTCTTATTGTTTAAAGGTCGTGTTCGTTGGAAAGCTGGAGGTGTTCAATCATAACTCTAATGTTACGCATTGCACAGATTGATAACCTTTTAGATATCCTTATTGATTAATTTATAGCCTTTAACAAAATGTATTATTTTTCATTCTATGATTCTCTTATTGCTCTAACGATTCTATGATTCTCTTCTCGAATGATTCTATGATTCTATGATTTTCTATGATTCTGATGATTCTAATGAATAATGAATTCTGATCATTCTATGATTCTCTTAGTTCGCTTAGATCATCTCCTTACGACGACTATTTGATCATCTCCAATTTGATTGACAAAGAAATTTTTGATTTTTATCTCAACTTTGTTTAGTGGATTTCACCTAGTGAAGTTCTTCTCAAGAATTCGATTTCTTCTGTAAATTTTCTTTCTAGCCCTTTCACCGTTTTCCTTTATGTGGAAGGTTTATATCTGCAATTGACATTGAATTCTAAACACTGATTTTAGGTCCTCTTACTCAAGACTGGGATGCTTATGCAAAGATAGCAGGCGGTGGCTCTGGCACTCAGTTCAAGGGTCTCATCGATGAATTTTACATCTTCAATTGCTCGTTGATCGACGAACAAGTTCGCGTTGTAGCAGACACTTGCAAGTTGAGAGAAGGTAGGAAAGTGCTGAGCTTCTTCGAGCTCAGAAGTATAACAATTGCTTGACATTGTCTTATCGCGAAGCAACTCTTGTGTCTTGTAGAAGATCGTAATGAAAAGAAATATTTGTAAAAGGGAATGGCTAAAGTGAAGTAGGTTAAATTTGCAATCTGTGAAGTCATATAAATTTGTGCTTTTGCCTTAGAATTGTTAATTGGCCTTGATTATCAAGAATAGCAGAATCTCATCGGTTTCGCGTGGTCATTTTGTGCTATAAGAATAGTTCCATAGTGCCAAAAATGCCATAAGAGCAGTTACTTTATATAGGCCTGATTTTGAACGATGTTTTAAAAACTTAAGCAAAGCTTTCTTACTAAAGTTTAACAATTTTACTAAATTTATTATTCAATTTACAGGTACTGAATGTCCATCCCCTCTTCTCGGCGTCTGCCCGCCCTGTGAGAACTGCACTTCACCACCAACACGACCACCAATCACGGACGAGCCAAGTATGTTTGCAGCTAAGTACAGTGTTGGGCGAAATAATCCCTTACCTCAGACCATTCAACAAACTATGTTGGGTCAGCCCCTTCAATTACCGGCAAACCTTAAAACGCATCAAGGGAGTTTGTCCAAGTCCGGCCCGAAAGCTCAGAATATCAGAAACAAGAGTTCAAAAAAGTCGTCCCAGTTCTCCAATTCTGATAAGGCGATGCTTGTAAGGTCAAATTTTATCTTTCCTTGGCTCAGAACCGTAGAGCTGTACCGCAAGAAGAGAGACATTAAATGAGATCTAAAACACTTCAAAACCTGATTATATTATATTGTTAGTAGATTGACCTAAAGCTTACACGAAGTTGTGTTGCATAGCCCGTAATTGCTGCAGGACCTTGTACTTAGTCATGGAATTTCACGATTAAAAACTTCGAAAAAATAAAGTGGCTTTCTCTGTGCTTCTTTCTGTCATGATTATCACACGTTAGTCAATGCAGAAGGAAATTCGACGGCTAAGTACAAGCTCTTGAAAGCCAACTTCGTCCTTTAGTTAAAGCAACCCATACTCCAAGCATCGAAAACTGATGTTCTGAGCTTAGTACGGGCTGAGAATCTCCTGCTGCGTTCGGCTTTTGCTAACCACATTCGCTCATAGATAAACTGCTAGAATTTTCAGCAACCTTAAGAGGCCTATTCTTTATAGCGGCGTTGATTCTAAATACGATGCTTGGTTTTGAGGGTGGAGCATATTCTGTCATTCATCGGCATTTGATGGGTTATATTATGGGCTATAAAAGCTGCAAGAAAATGTGTCCACTTTAATTGGACACATTTTCAGCAATAGCTGCACGAACTTTCTAAAAGAATCCAAATTTGAAATGCAGAACATTTTCAGAATTTTATTAAACAGAAAAAGTCGATGCAACTTTTTCGTTATTATTAAGAATTATCAAATATTCCCTTTGTGAATGTATTTCAGAGGCAAAGTAAACTGCAACCATTTTCGTAGACAACTACTGCTATTGCTAACATCTAGGGTTCTTTTCAACACCTCATCATAAACAGTACCTGTTGCCGTAACTAAGGTTTCCCCGGACACAATACCGCTTGCCTTTATAAATATCGTATGACACAAAACATCTGGCTTTTTCACTGCTTCTTTGTTTTTGGTTTGCACAAATCAATCTATAAATAGACAATATTTTTCTGGCCAATATTTGAATCCCTCCGAGCCATTCTAACGTTTCGTTTTTGCGCTAAAAAAGAAGTTTTTACACGTGCTTTCATTGTGGTTACCAATGGTGGCATACTAGAAACCGATATACATTGAATGAAAAACATGTAAGATCTCAATCAAACTTATTTTTATTGAGATCTCGAACAAACTTTTCTCAATCAGATCTCAAATTCGATAGAGCGTGATTTTTGACAAAACCCGCATTTAAAAAAGGGGTGACAATGTTTTTATATTAAGGGGTGAGGGACAAACATAAACTTAGCTGCACCCCATATATCGGGCCCTTGGTATAACAGAATTGCGTTATAGCGAATCAAACCTTTGGTCTCCTTCCCATAAATAACGTTGATAAAACGATCTCTTGAGAAAGAGGGTTGTGTCAGAAAGAGGGTCTCTTTCGATGCTATATGAAAAAGCCGTTGTCAAGAGAAGAGAAGTAAATTTTGCTGGTTTCTTCAGAAATTCATGGATACTGACTGATCATTGCTATCAAAAATTCTCTGTCATGCCTCGTTTTCAAAAAAGTTATCAGAAAAAATTCACAACGTTTACTTTCTATTGACAACAACTATTAGAGCAGCAAGGATTGCAAGTCTGTCAACAGTGAATAATGCAATGTGCCAATTAGGTCTAGATAATAGGAGGAGAGAGTCCATTAGGTAGAGAGACGTATTTTATTGATAATCTTGCCACGAAATTTTACTTCTATAGAGCAAATTCCAGCTATTATGAACTTTTTCTCTGTCCCTACAAAGTTCGTAACAACAGGATTTCACTGTACTTAGGATCACGGTGTAGCTACTAGAAACTCAAAATCTTATGCACCAAAATAACTTTTTAAGGCTTTTGCAGCTCTTTATTAAAATTAATGACAGGCATTTGGGTGTGCAACAAAAGTAATGCGTATTCTGAAGTATAAACAAGTTATAGATATAATTTTGTTGAAAGATAGTTATTCCGTTTACAGTGTAACACTCATACTAAGGCTCTAGGCTCTGACTCTAAAACATTACAAAATAGCAATTTTTCCTAAGTGTCCTTAGCTAAAATGTCAATGAAAGTTATAAGCAAAGAGTTTAGATTCATCAAACTAAAAGGCTATATACATTCAGTGCAATTTACAGATACCATCTTCCTTGTAGTTGACGGAGGCTTTGGATCCTGGTCAAACTGGACAAAATGTTCCGTATCATGCGGTGTTGGATACAGAACAAGGCATCGGGAGTGCGATACGCCTGAACCTCAGTATGGCGGCCTTAACTGCATCGAGGCTGGTCTTGGCCCTGAAGACGAGTCGACCAGTTGTGATATGGGACCATGCGCAAGTAGGTCTTTTGGAAACAATTAATGTGTCTCGTACGAGAGGGTTAAGATCGTATAAGCTCGTTTTTCCCCAGTTTGTAATTTAAATCGTGAAATTCAGTTTGTAATTGAAATCGTGTCTTGCAAGGACCAGTCCATTTATTTTGCGTCATTTTCTGCTAGTTTCTTAAACGTAGCATTTGTGCTTTTTTCAGTTGATGGCAACTGGGGCGCATGGGGGCAATGGAGCGCCTGCAGCGTTACTTGTGGTATCGGGTACAGGACCCACTGGCGCGAGTGCAACAACCCTATGCCTACAAATGGAGGCAAGATATGCGAAGGAGCAGATATGGCACAAGATGAATGTCACCAAACCCCATGCCCAGGTATCCCTTCTTAAACTTCAGATTTTCGACTGGCTCTAAAAAAACTTACGGCTGATAAAATTTAAAAAATTCATGTCAAAGTTGTCAACTGAGAAAGACCCTTTTTTCGCAGCTTCCTGTTGTGTATTTGTTATGGAAAAACAATGATCTATCTTTTAGTCCATGGTAATTACTCGTCGTGGACCAGCTGGACCGAATGCTCTGTCACTTGCGGTAATGGAACAAAATCCAGGCAGCGAGATTGTACTAATCCTTCCCCAAAATATGGAGGTAAAGACTGTAGCAGTCTTGGGCTTGGCGAAGAAGTTCTGGGATGTTTGAAAGATCCCTGTCCACGTAAGTTAGGCAAATACAATTATAAAAATATGCAAATTTGTGAACTTTCATGGTAACAATAAAATATTATTATTATTTTTATAAAATTGGCCATTTGGCTCAGTCGAATGATCGTTGCTTTTGAAGCCAAAAACAAGTGTTCGATTTACACCAAATGCAGTATTTGCAATTTTATGTAAACTGTAAAAATAAAATCATCATTTTTCATTACAGGTGACGGCTCGTGGTCGAACTGGTCTCCATGGAGCCAGTGCTCAAAGACATGTGGTGACGGAACGATGTCTAGGAAGAGAAGTTGTGATTCTCCGCCACCAGCAAACGGTGGCACTTCCTGTGCTGGAAATTCAACTTCAGTTATATTCTGCAAGCAGGCGGAATGCTGTGAGTTTCTTTGAATGTCTTTTGAATAACTTTTTTAAGCAAATTCAAGAATTACAAGTATAAATTTGCGTGTCGAATATTTGTCGTGTTTAAACTGGTAATTGTTTTCTTTTGAGAAAGTACTTTCTTACAAAGTACACGCTGAACCTCACGCCGCATATGAATCTTCCTCTCTGTTGATTTATATCCTATGTTCAAACATTCCTGTTTCGAAATGTTGTTTATTCTTCTACGCTTATTTTCAGGCGACATTCCTTATAAAGACATAGGTTGCTTCAAGGACACTGGCGCAATTCCACGCCCTCTTCCGCAACTGCTCTTTACTGATCGAGACCCGAAAGATGATGTTTATAGTGGTATTCCTGTTCATGGCCAGGACTTCGATTCGTACGTCACTGAGCTGATTTGCAGGTATGCTTGAACGATCATGATATTTACTCTCTGTGTTCAGTATTTTGATTATCAATTTCAAACAAGAAGAAAATTCTTGTAGTAGAAGAAACCAGAATTTGTCTTTTGAGGACCTAAAGTAATATATCGCAAGACAAGCAAATTGCACAAAATTACCTGCACCATTTATTTCCTACATCCGTAGTGATTAATTAAGTAGCCGCGAGGTTAAGAATTCTATCCTATCTTCCTTCACCATTGAGCACCATTTGTAAATTACCAATGATGGTTAGCAAAAATAGTGTCGCATTTTATATTCAACATTTTAATTTTTCAGTTTCTGAATGAATAGGCCAACCAAAACCTGTCGAAATAAAATTTTAATAAAGTTTAAAATAAAGTTTTTTCGAAATGTCTCTCTTTCCAGGTGTGCAAAAGTGTCTAAAGAGAAGAAATTCACGCATTTTTCAATCCAGGAGTACGGAGAGTGCTACTCCGGTCCCGATGTTGCAAAGACTTACGCCTCACAAGGAAAAGAGACGCTGTTCAGATTTAGGCCGGATAACAAGCCATGGATCGGATGCATGGATACAAATTACAAACAGTGCCAACAGCCCTCGTCTACCTGCATCGGGCAAGAGATGACAAATTTTGTCTATGGCTTGGAGAATGGTGAGCAAGAAATGTCACTTCATACGTCTTAACCCTTTTGCTAGAAGCTCTAAGTGCAAACTTTGACTTTTAGCAGCCACTTTGCTATTGCAATAAGAACCATGTTGTAACAGCTTGAAATATTCCATTTCCTTCAAATGTCCAGCACTGAGTTTCGTTAGGCCTTGTTCCTGGCTTGGTATTGTGGGTATTTTTTCAAGTTGTTGAAAAGTTTGTTACAATTAGTTAAAGTCTTTATAAGAAAAGCTACGGACAAACTAGACAGACTACATAATCTGTTCTGAATTGTTCGCCTCTACATGCTTGTGAGATATAATAATATTTCTGACTTAAAAGCCCGACTCCAATGCCCGACTCCACTACAAACAACGTCTTACCATTTCACCTGTTCATTAACAGTATTGACAATCACAGGCAGCATACTTGTGCATAATATTACAGCTGTATCGTTGTGTATGAAACTGAAATATATAGAAATCTGTCAATTTTTTCTGTACTTCAGTAACTGCAGTGGATGGAAATTACACACAATGGAGCGACTGGAGTGAATGCTCTACAACTTGCGGCGAGGGCCAGCAGTCACGTGTCAGAGAATGCACCAATCCAAAACCTGCATTTGGAGGAAGAAACTGTTCTCATCTTGGTGAACCGGTTGAGACAAAACCATGCATGAAAATTAAATGTGAAGGTACAGAATAAACAAAATATTCATTTTCTTGGCGCAATGAAAAGATTTACTTTTGGTTCGCATTTGTAAGGAAGTTTCTTGAAACTGCAAATGTCTGACGGTTAATTGCTACTATTTTACGGCGGTAGTTAAAAAGGAAAGCTGTTCACAACTCTTTTGTGTTGAGATTAACATCTGCCACTAAGGTAAAAAAAACCAGGAGCTTGAGAGAAAATTTTTAGAAGAGTTGGTATGTAAAAAATTTATGTATTTCTTCTTTCATGCAGGACCAGCAAATTGGGGAAAATGGTCAAACTGGACTGCCTGCTCCTTATCTTGTGGGGAAGGAATCCGGCAAAGGTTCCGGGAATGCGACAACCCTCCCCCAGCTTATGGAAAACCTGGCTGCCAAGGTCCGGCTGTGCAATCAGAAACCTGTGAAAATGTGCCATGTCCAGGTACGCTGATCATATGAATAGTTTTTGTGGCCGTTTTGTATCCGCCGTAGTTAGGGTCTGGTACTTTCCCACCGTGCCAAATGAAGGACACTTAACGCATAATTGTAATTTATGTAATATTTACTGACAATTTTTTGTACTTTTTTGCACTAGTGAACTGCTCCTGGTCAGAATGGAGTCAGTGGAGCAGATGTAGTGCTACATGTGATCAGGGCGTGCAGATCCGCCATAGAGAGGACGATGATCCACCAGCCATGTTCGGTGGAGCAGAATGTGTTGGTCCAGCCACAGATCTGCAGCAATGCTACACTGGCTTCAAATGTCGTAAGTGACCCTCACAAAAAATGAGACAAAATCAGCTCTTGAACCTCGTCCTAAATGTTTTATTTTTGACAAACAAATCGATGCATTATGACCCTTACACTAAATAATTTTTTCTGATAAATGATTAATAGCTTTGTTCTGAGAAATATGGTTTTTGCTACATGGAAATCAAAGTTATAAAGCTGTTAAATGATAGGAACCATATATTTTGAAGATTGCCAAACTTAAGTGTCTTAGAAACAATCTGTATTAAAATTAGTGACTGAGTCTGAAAGAGGGCATGTACACTGATGTGAAAAAAGTAAATTTTGCCTTTTTATGCTTCAGCAATCGACGGAAATTACACGGATTGGTCTGAATGGGGATCTTGTTCTCGCACGTGTGGTGGAGGTTACAAATTGAGAGGCAGGACTTGTACCAACCCAGCTCCTGCCAATGGCGGTAAAGATTGCTCTGAATTAGGACCAAGCTCAGAAACAAAGGAATGTGGTGTGGCACCATGTGCCCGTGAGTTTACATCGGATAACCTTAGTCTCTCTTTCACATTGGTTTTTAGTAGCTACTTACTGTTGGAATTGGTTCAGGGTAGTCAAAGTTAGTTTGGGGTCAATTAAGGGCTGTTTGGGGTCAGGTAGGGGTTGTAATGGGCAATTGCAGGCTATCAGAGGATAGTTAGGATTTCGCTGTGACGCAAAGGAATCTTCCAGCCGTTCGTTGCATGTTAAGCTTTTAAGCAATAATTTTCTATCAAGCATTTCTATCTTGATTCAGCACTGCATCTTATCTGCATAAATCTATTACAAACTTTTTTCAAAAGGATATTTGATTTGAAATAGTGCGTAGCATAAATATCTACTGTACGCTACTTTAAAAAGACTGAGGTCTAAAATCGTGAACTTACCATGTTATATACCTTATACATGCCGTTAAATAAGATAATTTGTTTCTTTTCAGAAAACGGAAATTATTCAGAGTGGAGTGAATGGTCTCTTTGTGATCAATCCTGTGGCGCTGGCCTGCAATCGAGGTCACGAAAGTGCAACAACCCATCGCCTCTAAATGGAGGCAAAAACTGTTCTCTTATTGGGCCAGCAAAAGATCTGCGACAGTGTAACTTATCAAACTGTCCAAGTAAGGCTGAAATCTCTTTACATGCTACGTATCTTGTTTGTGAAATGTAAACACAGGTTGTATGATAAATCGAAACGCTATTAATGTATTGGACAGGATGCTTCTAAGTTGCTACTCAGAGTTTCACGCTTAATGCGATCCCTAGGCAACTGTTATATACAGCTCTACCTATGCGGCATCAAGCATTTTCTGACAGACCCGTAAACAGCAATTCGTAAACAGCAAACACATAAATTCAAATATATATTTTCAAAGAAAATCCAAGATCAAAACACATTATCTTGAGTTAAAGATTCGAAATTTTTCTCACGAAAACAATCTTCATCTCATTCGACAATATTCCAATGTCTTTTCTAGTTGATGGGAATTTCACGGAATGGACATCTTGGAGTGCTTGCTCGAAGACATGTGGCCTGGGGCAAGTGCACCGCTCTAGGTCCTGCAGCAACCCCCTGCCTCAATACGGTGGGAAGTTTTGTTCTGGTAATGATACGGAGAGTAAGCCATGCAATGAAGGACCTTGCTGTAAGTATTATTTATTTTGTAGGAGCATTCAAATAAGTGCCTTGTTAGACAGTTTAGCACCGTACAAGAATTTTGTCCTTGGAGGCTCCGACCGCGTGCATTGTTAATGTTTATTAGATGGGTTCTTTTTAGATAATGATGTAAGAGATTTTCGACAGGAAAAGTATTCGTTTCTGGACGCCGCTAACTCACAGACTAACGGTGTCATTAAACAGCTCATTTTTAAATGTTTAGGGAGTGCTTGTAAGTAAATAAATTTATAATATAAGTATCGGGGAACAGAAACTTTTAGCTGCTCTATTAAAAAAATCATTTTGTAACTATTCGGTAAAGCATTTCAGGCCGTGTTTTGCAATTTTACTGAAGGCAATTCTCTGTTTTGTCAGGCCTTGTTCCATACAAAGACATCGGTTGTTTTGCGGACACTTCGCAGGCGCAGGTGCAGAAGCCATTGCCAGAACAGTTATTTGATGATAGCAGCAATCTTGACTATGAAAACTTTGATCAGTACATCGAAGAGGTGATCTGCTTATGCGCCAACGCAGCCTTTCAGAAGCAGTACACACATTTTTCGATCCAGTCTTTGTCAAAATGTTATTCGGGGCCTAATGTAGCGAAGACATACAATAAGGATGGCCCGTCTAGCTCATGCATCGCAAGAGGAGGAGCGCCAACTCTAGGGAAGTACGAATCATGCAAGTCACCAGACTTGGTCTGTGTTGGTAAAGAGAAAGCAAATTATGTGTATGGCTTAGCAAATGGTAAGTGTCCATTTTTTGTAAAGGAACGTTTTTAGCTACAGTCAAGTTTGTTGCGCTTGCCGTTCAATTTTGTACTGAAGAGAGCATTTCTGTACCAGTACCAATGCATATTTTGTACCTGTTCAATGTTTTTTGTTAATGTCCAATTATTCTGGACAGGCAGTTTTTCTACAATCTTTAGCACAATCTAAAGAAATTCTTTAGCACACCAGAAACTTCAGGCACCTTTTTTTATTGTTTATTCAAAGTTTTGCTTGCTCATTTCCTTTAAACATCACATCTTTTGTTACTTGTTTGTCGTTCTTACTGGATCCGTTAATCGATTACTTTCTTGTGAGCAGCTTTTTCTCACAGTACACAAGTCCATCGAAATTCGTGTTTCATATAGCTTAATGATTCTTTTCTCTTAGTAACGGCTATTAATGGAAATTACACATCATGGTCAAGTTGGACAGACTGCAGTGCCTCGTGTGGACCAGGCACCCAGTCTCGGTATCGCTCATGTACCAACCCAGCGCCTGCATTTGGCGGCAAAGACTGCAGCTCCATTGGCGAGCCAGATCAAGAAAAGTCTTGCGAAATTCAGAAATGCCCAGGTACGAAGATTTATTTTTTTGCTCTCACGTTCACTTCTCGTATAACTTAATGCAATGATGTGTTAGTTATTTGTATTTATTTTATCTTTTCAGGCAAAGAACTAAATTGGCTAGTTACGTGAATCTCTTTTTCCTGAATTTGAAATTGGCTAGTTATGTGAATCTCTCTAATTCAGTTCAATAAGAGGCAGTCACATTGCTTTGGAACTTGATAAGTAATTAAGGACAATAGATCTCCATGAATTGATTCATTTTCAGTGGTATTTTTAAAGATTAAGAACCTTTTGCACTTACAAACAAATCTTGGCAATGCTTAAATTTTTTCAGTTGATGGTGGAATGAGTCAATGGACAAATTGGACTGAATGTTCCCCAAGTTGCGGTAAAGGGAAGTCGTTCCGATTCAGACTGTGCAATTCACCGGAACCTGCCAACGGAGGAGCAAACTGTACTGGAGATTTCATCGAAGAACAGGAATGCGATTTACCCCCTTGTCCAGGTTAGGATTGAATAATCAGGGATTTAGCTTATACAACTAGAGTTTATGTGCTTGCGTTTTTCTGATTGGCCTATTTCGATCCACAACTGGGTATACATTTTCCATCGTGTTCTTTTAGACCCTTATTCTGGTATTTTATACTCTGAGGAGTGTCAGACGAAAAAGCGTTTATAGTAGTGTGTTGTGAAATGTTTGCTTTTTTCAAAGCCATTTTTAGATTCTAATCTTATCAAATAGCTAAAGTGTTGATTATTTTTTCAGACATTGAAATTAAATTTTTTTAGCTTAGAAATTACAAATTGCAGGATAAAAAATGAATTTGGAAGTTACAACAGCTTGCATGTTGAAATTTCTGTTCAGTTTTTCACCCCTTTTCTATTCATGAAACAAAGACATTTCTATTCGTTCTTATCTGGCTCAATGTTCGTTTCAGTGGATGGTAATTACACGGAGTGGGGAGAATTCAGCTCATGTTTCCCAAACTGTGGCAACGGAACTCAAATACGGCAAAGGACTTGCACTAGCCCAAGGCCTGCCCATGGGGGTAGAAGCTGTCTTGAACAAGGATTGGGTGATGACACAGAGGAGCGTCGCTGTAGTAATGGTCCTTGCCCACGTACGTATTATCTAGAGCTTATGTTGTTCTGCTGTGAATGGGGCTTCTTGAAGAGATTTCTGTAGTATTTTTGCAGCTGTTAACGCTGATGGTCTGCCACCCTCAATTGCGTAAGGTGCTTGTGATGCTTTTCAATCGCAAATTATAGGCTCTGTTACAATTGAACTGAATTGAAGTTTCTCAATCTTTGTTACTGTCTCGATCACAATAAATTCGAATAGAGGCACATATCAAAAATCGTATCGACAATCATGGGCTATCACTGACCGGCTTAAATATGTATGGATATAGAAGAAGAGGTGTCGGTGACCATCTCCAACCAATCACATTGCAATCCTCTTCAATAGCATTAAGTTTTCATGCTTCCAATTACCAAATTTTCATCTGTTGCTAGTTGACGCCAATGTCTTGCTTTGTTTTGTTCATCTAGAGAATGGAAACTGGTGCGAGTGGGCGCCTTGGAGCCTATGCTCTGCAACTTGTGGTCAAGGTTCTAGAAACAGAACCAGAGAATGTGCTTGTCCAAGAGCTGCAAACGGTGGTCAGACATGCCCGGGAAGTGGGGAAGAAGCCAAGTCTTGCAATCTTGCCGAATGTCCAGGTATTGATGGCTAGCTGTTTAGTTTCTGTATTTTCATTATCAGGAATCATTTAAGATACTTGCTTTAAGATTTTATCTCTTTGCCAAGCATCTTGTCAAATTAGATTCCTTCGCTGCTTATTTCTGAAGCTTTTTTGTAGCTGTTGACATGTAAAGCAACTTGACTTTCTTCGTTTAGACACAACATGACTTACGAAAGTAATCTTATTCCCTTTCTCTAGTTAATGGTAACTACACTGCTTGGACATCTTGGACTGCCTGTGACAAATCATGTGGGAATGGCACCCGAACCAGATCGCGTAGTTGCAGTAACCCCTCGACTGCCTTTGGTGGCAAGACGTGCATCGAGCAAGGCCTAGGGGAGGACATAGAGGACGAAGAATGCTTCCTTCTTCACTGCCCAAGTAATTTGCATCTTATATTCATTCTTTTTAACAAAAAGAGAGTTTCTAATGCAAAGTGTTCGAGATGGAAACTTCTTCAGTAGAAGCAATTGCAATGTAGCTACTTGAACTGAAATAGTTAATCGATCAGAAAAATGTAAATGAAAATGATGAATCTCTGTCGTATGGTTCTTCGAATGTTTGCGACTGACATCGATTTTAGAAAAGCTAACATTACCAACATGGATGTAACTTTAGATTTATCCGATTGAATGATTTAAGTATTGTCCCTTGATTATCATGTTTACTTCGACAACATTTCTATTTTATTGTTATGGATTCATTGCAGTTGGTGTGTTTTCACATTGCACATTATCAACATATCTGAACATCAGTGGTTGTACGATTTATCACCGATTCTTTCACACTTTGTTTCTTTGTTTATCGCCTTTTGATTTCTTTGCTAGTTGATGGAAATTTCACCGAATGGAGTCAGTGGTCGCAATGCTCAAAGACTTGTGGGGACGGGTTCCGAACGCGAGAACGAGCCTGCAGTAACCCTGCATCCAAGTATGGCGGGCTTGACTGTGCTGGTGACTCAAGTCAAAGGAAATACTGTAAACTGGGAGAGTGTTGTAAGTAAAACTAGATGTATGTGTATATAAGTGAATATGTAAGAACTCTTATCGTATCTTGGAATATATTAGCATATACATGAGCTTGTACACCCTCAGTTAAAGCCTTCTTTGCAAAATGTACAATTGATACAATATTGATTTTTCTAGGTGATATTCCTTATAAGGACATCGGTTGTTTCGCGGATAACGCAGGAAAGGCTCGCCCTCTCCCCGAAATGCTCTTCAGTGACGAAGCGAAACGAAGATCCGAAAGTTGGGAAGAATTCCTTCCGGACCTAATTTGCTCCTGTGCAAAGGCTGCCAAAGAGAAGAAATATGCCTTTTTCGGCATTCAAAATTTTGCTGAATGCTGGAGTGGTCCGAACGGGGAAGACACGTATAAGAAAGATGGTGCATCGGAGAAGTGCATTAGCACAACAAGGCTGCCGTTGGCTAATGCCACTGCAAATGCATCGAAAACAGGAGACCAATATGAGCTGTGCCTCAAAGACAACTTGGTTTGCGCAGGAAAGCTGGGGACTAATTACGTATATGGAGTTGAAAACGGTAAATGTAATAAAACACGTCAATTGTGTCGATTTGGTCTTCTTCTTGCAAGAAATTTTAATGCCTAGCTTATGAAAATGAGTGTTTTCTTAAGAACTATTTATGGGCTAGGTGCATTTTTCTATGCATGGTTATTTGAATGAGGATGATAAAACCAATAACAATCATATTCTTTCTGTCTTAAGTGACTGTTGTTGATGGTAACTACACGGAATGGTCCGCATGGGGCAACTGCACTGTGACCTGCGGAGGAGGTGTGAAGCAAAGAGAGAGGACTTGCACTAATCCACGACCGAGCTTTGGTGGTAAAGACTGCTCAGTTCTTGGACCGGATACTAGCACTGCCAGTTGCAATACAAACCCGTGTCCAGGTATAGCAGATTTTGAATGAATGATCATGTTACGATTTGATATGATTAGAACCGATTTGATTTGATATGATTTTTTGGTTCTATATGTTATTTCTTGTACCGAGTTGCTCATGATTAAGGAAGATTTTATACATGATTAATGTTTATATACATGATAATTAATCATTCGTTTATTTATTCTCACAGTCGATGGTAACTGGGGTGGATGGGCCCCATGGTCATTATGTAGTGTCTCCTGTGGCAACGGTACGGTGGTCCGGACAAGAGCATGCAACAACCCGCCTCCACAGCACGGTGGGGATCCATGCTTTAATGCTGCGAGCAACCAACAGGTTTCAGCATGCTTTGCAGGGCAATGTCCAGGTAAGGAATAAGATGTTATGAAGATGCTTTTATCGTGAATCTCACATCGATAACTTTATATTGCAGACAGGATTTAGTAAAGCTATTTTTTGAATCTGCCTGATATTCAGATTATTCCATATGGCTTTTGGAGGCTAATGTATCTAGAACCATGTATGTACTAAAGCAAGCATGGTTTTCTTATCTGTCCTTAGCAAGGCCATCATTTTTT
Source organism: Rhopilema esculentum (assembly GCF_013076305.1). The sequence goes on along the minus strand of NW_027019541.1, from coordinate 498,449 downwards.
GCCTGCCCGTAGTAAGGCTTTTTAAGGGATCAGCGATGATTCCAAAAAGAATAACTATGATTTTTTGTAACCATTTTACCACTTGATTTTCTGTTCTTACCAGTTATCAGATTAATGAAAAATATTTTCAATTCATATTGCTTGACATTCTACTTCACCGCTAACGAACAAAAAATTCACCCGCAGTTGATGGTCATTGCCTCAGCTGGGGATCATGGAGCGCCTGCTCAGTGACATGCGGGGTCGGTAACAAAACGAGAACACGGAATTGCACCAAGCCATTGTACGGTGGAAAAGTGTGCACGTGCAGCAAGAAAGACAGCGAGAGCTGCAAAGTCATGGACTGTCCTGGTAAATACCTTTTTAGTTATTTGAGTATTTTACGGATCTGAATAGACTCATAAGCATTCCGATTTGCTTGTCTAGAATGATCTTTCCATTTCTTCAATAGGTTTTTTATAATGATTATGATAATAATTGTATGCTGATTGATGATTACTCTATTCGAACAATGTCCCGAATTCGCAGCAACCAATGGCATTGCTTTCCATGCCAGATGGATTCAATTTAAGAGGAACAATTTTGGTTTCCGGGTAACAGTATACGAGTTTGGGTAACGGAATCCAATGAATAACATACATATCTATTTACTAGTTTATACAATCCTATAATTCATTGAAAATAGACAAGATTACAAATAATACTTCTACATTCTAGTGAATGGTAATTGGGGCAACTGGTCGCCTTGGAGTTCTTGCTCGGCTTCGTGCAACTCAGGACTGAAAAACCGGAACAGAACATGCAATAACCCGGAGCCTAAATTTGGAGGGCAGGGCTGCAATGGTTCAAAAACAGAATCCCTGAGCTGCAATGAGACACCTTGTCCAAGTTTGTAGATTTCTGTTTTGCAATATATTGTTTAAACTTATCTGCCTCCACCTACTGAATTTTTTAGTCTTGTAGTCATTTACCTATAAGTCATTTACATATAATAAACGATTTGGAAACTGACTGAGTAATAATAAACAATTTTTGCATTTTTTATTATTTCAAATTTTTCAGTTGATGGGAATTATACTAGCTGGACCGGCTGGGACGATTGTTCTGTGACGTGTGGAGGAGGAATTCGTCAAAGAAGCCGTTATTGTACGAACCCAACACCTCAATTCAACGGAAAGAGCTGTTCCGATCTCGGACCATCGTCAGAAACTGAAAATTGCAATCCGGAACCGTGTCCTCGTAAGTTATAATTAAGATTCTTGATACCAGGTGCAACCTGCTTCTAATGTGTACCAGAATATTTATCACCAACTTGGATATTAACAGCCATTCACTCCATGGGCATGCATACAATGTTTGTGAATTCCCAGGCAATACCATTCTTACCACATTTGCAAGTGAAAGGAGAAATCAAGATATGCATACTGTGTATATTAGTTAACCCAATCTGTAGGTATAAATTGATATACCTTATCAAATGAATAATATTCTTTTTTGAATGGCTAGAAAATGGTGGCTTTTCTGAATGGACTTCTTGGTCGAGCTGTTCCGCAGCTTGCGGCGATGGTTATCAGAACAGTTCAAGAGCCTGTACTAACCCTGAGCCTAAATATAATGGAACAGATTGCATGGGAGAGCGGACCCGGGCCAAGGCATGCAAAATCCAGGATTGCTGTAAGTTTCAATGAAAACAAGAAAATATTTGAAAAATAAAGTTAAATACCTTGACGATGATTTGAGAACCTTAACAACACCGATGTTTCGCTCGAAAAAAATTTTCACGTGATTTTTTCCAAACAATTTCAATATACCTAGGTTATAAGAGGTATGAAATACTTTTAAAAAAAGAAAGTCTTATGATCTTGTGTCATGTTTAAATGAAAATTTAAAACAAGCCTAGCTTTACTGTTTAGATTGCTTTGATTGTTCACATTTTTTCAATTCAGCTTTGCCCGAACTTTAAATCGCCTGAAGAAGGTTTCTTCTTGAGTTTTATTGGGTGTATTTCACTTTTAATTTTGCAGTTTTTTCCTAGCTTAATTCTGTATGAATTTTTTTATCGTTTTAGGCAAAACTCCTTACAAGAGATTGGGTTGCTATAGCGACAAAGGAGGTACAAAACCTCTTCCCGAACTCCTGTTCGACGTATCTGCAAATGCATCGAAGCTCAGCGGACAACAATGGAACGTTTACTTACTTGAAATGGTCTGTAAATGTGCAGAGCAAGCCAAACAGAGAAAGTACACCCATTTTGGTTTACAAGACTATGGAAAGTGTTACAGTGGCTCTAACGTGAAGACCACCTATGATAAGGCAAGTGCTTCTTTGCTAAAGTAGTTTAAAGTAGATATCTTGAAATTTGATATCATTAACATTACCAATTGATATCTTGAAATGGGGCATCATTAACTTAAGCAGTCAGCAGAAATAGCCATGTCGATAAGCCAAATTTTTTAAATTTATTCATGCTCTGAGTAGCTTAAGTATGGGGAAAGGTTTTTCTCTATTTTTTTCCAAAATTCCTTGGTGGGGGAGTTTGTTATTTGGCCATGCCCAAGTAATTTATGTTACCATGTTAAACCCAAGAGAAAGTGGAATGGAAGAATCTCAATATCTACAGAAATGTTGCGGGACAAGGAAACATTAATTTATTGGTTAACATATTGATGTTCACATAGTGACTTTGGAAAAAGAAAATTTTGAATCCTTTTTGCAGGATGGCCGCTCATCGGAATGTGTGTCTACCAGCTCAGGAGCTGGGGCCGCTGGTGATTCACACTTAAAGTGCAGCTCTACCGATCCACACTGTGCAGGAAAGGCTGGTGCAAATTTCGTGTATGGCCTCGATTATCGTACGTATCTTCATTTCTTTCTCGATCCTAATAAGATACTCTCGCTTACTCTGCATATTCAACCCACAAACTAAATACATATTTTACTGTGGCACTATTTGATGGTAATTCATTTTTGTTCATTCCTAAATGCAGCCGCAGTTAATGGAAACTACACTGAATGGTCTGAATGGGAGCCCTGTTCCAGAACGTGTGACGTAGGCACCACATCGAGAGTACGGAACTGCACCAACCCAGCCCCATCTTTCGGAGGCAATAATTGCTCTTCCCTAGGGGCCGATATCGAAGTAAAACCATGCCAAGTGGTACCTTGTCCAGGTAAAATATTCTGCAATTTCTTCACTAAGCTTATCAGATGACCTTCAATATTTTCTCCCCAATGAATTTTATAGAATCTTTTTAAAGTCATTTCGAATCATGAATTTCCAAAATTTTTGGATAAACTCTTTTTAGGCAAGCGACCTTCTAAAATCTTGTTTGTCAAAAAAAATATCAGATAAATTGTCATAGTATTCAATTTAAGTATTTCCTCGTCTATTGTTAAAATTTTAATCATTTTTAAATCTAGTTATACTACTAGCAAATGTTTTAAAATGAATTGAAATTACCGAGACACACTTGTACATAAAGTTACTGAGATACCTATTCAAGTGTCATTTTGTTTTTCACATAATTTTCTTCAATAATTTTCCAGTAATTTTAACAAAACTGCTATTTTATTACTAAGTGAATGGAAACTGGGGTGCCTGGAACACACCCTCACCCTGCTCAAAGACGTGTGGAAATGGAACGATGACGAGAACACGTGAGTGCAGCAACCCTGCCCCTGCGAACGGGGGACTTCCATGCCCTGGTAATTCAACCATGACAACTGTGTGCAGCCTACAGCCATGCAAAGGTTAGTATTTTTTGCCGCGTCAAAATAATTCAATATGTTGACGATATATGACTTGAAAGAAATTATTTTTTATTTCTTGCATTTCTCTGTGAAACATCCTATTTCCTTCCATAGTTGATGGAAACTGGTCTCCATGGACCGACTGGTCAAAGTGTTCCAAAACATGCGGAGAAGGCGAGCGCCAACGCACGAGACAGTGCAACAACCCTGCCGCAAATGAGTATGGCAAACAGTGCGAAGGCGATTCAATTGAAGTTGTTACCTGCAACCAGGAACCATGTTACGGTTAGCTATCTTAATTTGAATCAGTTGATTTTGTAATAAATGGTAGGAAACATGTGATTTTCTATTTAATGAACAATTGCTTGTTGTTTGCACCTTGTTGTGAAACTCTTGACGAGTTGGCCTTTTTTGCAGGCAAGCTTACGCCATGGGGAGAGTGGTCTCCATGTTCACACACTTGCGGAGACGGAACGCGTACACGTCGGAGAACCTGCGAAGGAGGTGAAATATGTTCAGGCGATTTAAGTGAAACAGAGGCTTGCAACATCCAGAACTGCCCTACAAGTGAGTTCATTTACTTTATTAAATGGTTTGTACAAAACTTTCAAAGAAATACCAAAGTATTTGCCAATTCGCTTACGTAAAGGGATTTAGACATTTGATTAAATGCAAAACTTTTCTGGAATATCGTAAAGAAATGTTTTATTTTTCATTTCTTAATAGGTTGTGACAAGAATTTCGATATTGGGTTTCTCCATGATGTATCTGGCAGCACTGTAAATCATTATGAACTAGCTAAAAAGTTCATTTTGTCGCTGGCTTCTACTTTTACTGTCAATCAAGAGAATACAAGAGTATCGTACCTGGCATTTTCAACAAAGCCTGATGAAGTTATTGCTGCTTTCAACAGACACAATTCTTACAGCGACTTCGAGAAAAACATTCAGACCTTCATACAAGGAGGTAAGAGAAACCCACAACTTAAGAGTTTGTTTTTAGGATACATTTAAACTGAATTCATTTATTAGTAGGTAACCCTTCATTATTTGTCAGTTTTGTCTTACAACTGCAATTGAGTCACTTATTGATATACACTTTAAACCATTTGGAGTCGGCTAAATTTGACTAAATAATATTTTTCATAGGCTATTCTTACATAAACGTTGCCCTTGGTGGTGCAAACAAGACGATGTTTTCAGTCGAGAATGGAGACCGCCCACAGGTACCCGACATCCTTCTAGTGTTAACAGATGGGGAGCAAACAATGGATGTATGGAAGAACCCCCCATCTCTTGATGAAGCAATAAATGCATTAAAAGCTCGAGGCATTACTGTTATGGTTGTGGCTATTGGGGAAGAAGGAAGGATAAACAATGAAACTCTTACGAAAATTGCATCTGATAGCAATTACATTTTCAGAACACTTTCGTATAATGATGTTTATCGATTGGTCTACAATGTCAGCACAGCCTTGTGTTCAGGTAAATATTTTTCAAGCATGTTTAAAAAACACATTTAGAGGTATTCTGCAGCTGACTGAAAAGAAAAGTAATGGAGATTTGGTTGCAAGCATTTTTTCCTAAATGCAGTCATTCTTAGACATTCTTAAGACTTCTCTATAATGATCATGCAAGTTCGTATAACGATCTGCTTGCGCAGTCAGACAAATGCACGATGCTCGTTGCTCGTCAAAAAAATTCTGTGCGTTGAAATATTCAAAACAGTAAAACAGTTGAACCTACCTTTTATTTTTAAATTACGTTCGTCAAATTATTCATTAAGGAATCCAAATAACTTAGCCCATGTTAGACCTAATCAAACAACATTTGGATCCAGAAGTCTTATGTCAATCGGGCCACAGATTTCGAATGGCCTACCCAACGATACGAAATCCGCAGAAAATTTGAAAAGTTTTAAGAATCTAATAAAACAGTGGAACGGGCCAATTTGCAAATGTAGTGCCCGTCAGTTCTGCCAGTAAATGCAAATTAATCTTTAACTTAGTATCTATAATTACTTTAATGTAATAATTGGTAGCTATGTTCGATTTTGATTGGTTAACATTGTATATTTATGTATATATTGTTAGCTATTATTTTTATATCGAATTAAAATAAACTTTCAACAACAACAATCTTCTAAGGAATTTCCTAATGCAAACATATTGCCAGTTTAAAATTTATTTCTCGAAAAAATAATACTTGCTTTGATTTGAATTTTGCAATTGCAACTCATCACACATTCCGTCACAGGAATTGTGCAAGCCCTGTTCTTTTGTTATCCTTGCTCTAATTGTTATTTTGATTGCAATTTTTGATATCATTCGTAGTCGAAGGCGGAAAATGGAGCGAATGGACTGCTTGGACCAACTGTTCAGTGGCATGTGGCAATGGTACACGTGAAAGAACGAGGTATTGCCAAGGAGGCCTTGTTGGATCCGGTTCTTGTCAGGGAAATAAAAATGAAACGACTGTCTGTGTCAATAAACCGTGTGTTGGTATGTTCTTTTCATAACAATAGCCAAACCGTGCACCGCAAATTGCCTTCACTGCCATTCTTAATGTATGTTGCTCAGATGCGCCTTCGGGAAAGATTTTTTAGCATTTGAAGTAGTTTTAGTCAATCATTTGCCAAAGTTCCACTTTCGACCTTAGAATAATTACATGCCTCTACTGACTTCAGGAATTCACAAGCAACATCAACTGGGGTTTTTTTATTTCATTTCTTCCGCTAATTCTCCTCTATTAGAAAGCCGATTCCATCAATGCATGGGTTTATTTCTATAGAATATCAGGCAAACTATCATATTAGAGAAATTCAGGTAAAATATCTTGAATACATTGCAAAATACTGGTTTACGCCCCTATAAAAGAGCTATATTCACCATTTATATTTTAAAATCGAAATTAATATCCTGCAGTGTACAAAAATTCAGAGTTGCCTGAATTGTATTTGTTGCAGTTTTGTTAATAGCTATTGACTTCCATGATATTAACTGCATCACAATATTTGTTAGCCCCAGGCCCTTTCAAGTGTAACTCGGTCATCGACGTAGCATTTGTGATTGATAGTTCGAGCAGCATCACAGACCACTGGAAAGACCTCAAAGAATTCATTAAGAATGTTATAGATGCCTTTTCAATTGGAAAAGATGGCGTGCTCGTGTCTGTTGTTACTTACTCGGATACCCCAAGAAAGGTTTTCGGCTTCGATTCGAGAATGACGAAGGAAATCCTCAAGTTTGATATTGAGCATCTCGATCAGATTGGGGGAGGTATGTTTTCTATGATTTATTCAATGATTTTCTTGAATGATTTACTTGATATTGTTCTTTGCACATCAGAAAACCTGATGACCGCTTTGATCAAATACGTACAATTTTCGAGTCGATACCGTACAGCTCATTGTCACAGCTCAATATTTAGAAAGCGTCTTTTGAATAATACATTTACCTTTGTTTTTAGGTACCCGCATTGACCTCGCCTTGCGATTCACCTCTGAAAACGTGTTCTCTGACAAAGGAGACCGGCCAGGCGTTCCAGACCTCGTTGTTGTACTGACCGATGGCAAGTCTGATCCGGGCTCGGAACCTCTAGAGGCTGCATCAGAGCCATTGCGAGAACAGGGAATTCATGTCATATCTGTTGGCCTTGGCAAGGATATTGATATCCAAGAATTGAAAACAATCTCCACGTTCAAGGACACCGGACCAGTTTTGATTGGCGATCTCCAGAAACTTGTAACATATGTTGACTCTCTTGCGAAGGAAATATGCCAGGGTATGCTTTAAATTATTTTCTACGTTTACTGTTTTCCATTTATTATATCTGCTTCGAAATTTTATCAAATCTTTGCCATGAGAACAACCCACTGAATATTTGAGCCACAAGACCGCCTGAAAAGTCAAAAATATTGTGGAAGATGCTAAGACAACTTGCATCATTTTCCCTCTCTCGTTACTTCGATTTCGCACCTGGATATAAATTTCTACCTACCTTTAGACGTTATCCGACGCTTATACTTTGAGGAGTGTTCGAAAAAAGTTCTTTAATATGCTTTACTTCCGTTTTTCGGTGCTATCTTCTAATTTTGCTGTACCAAAAAATTTATTTAATTATCTTCTAATTTTGCTGTACCAAAAGCTTATTTAATTATCTTCTAATTTTGCTGTACCAAAAATTTTATTTAATTATCTTCTAATTTTGCTGTACCAAAAGCTTATTTAATTATCTTCTAATTTTTCTGTACCAAAAGCTTATTTAATTATCTTCTAATTTTGCTGTACCAAAAATTTTATTTAATTATCTTCTAATTTTGCTGTACAAAAAGCTTATTTAATTATCTTCTAATTTTTCTGTACCAGAAGCTTATTTAATTATCTTCTAATTTTTCTGTACCAAAAGCTTATTTAATTATCTTCTAATTTTCCTGTACCAAAAACTGTTTCAAACGTTTCAAATGCCCATCTTTACTTTCATCCGAGTCGGTAGTTTCAAGGCTTAGTGGGCACTATCATTAAAAATTCTATCAATGAATGTTTCCAATCCTCATATTTTTCTATTCCAGTCGTTGATCGTCCAAGACCAAAGAGAGGTAAACATCTTTCTTTTTAACTTGATCTTGTAATAGCTTGTAATCTTCACTATGAAAAACTTTGTGATACAATTTTCTCAATTTGAGAATAAGAATGGAGATACTAAATGACGTTCTATTTATTTTATACTTGATTCAATTTTTTTTCGACAAACCAATGTTGTTTATATCAACAACAGGATATTGTGTATACAACAGGAAAGTTCTAATCTGCATCTCTGATCTTCACGCTTAGTACGAACATTCAGCTACATATATGGGTTTATCTTTTATGATATCTACAAATTCTGATTTTGATGATTAATGCCAGATACTAATGACATATCGGTCACTTTAACCAGCGTTTTACCATGAACAGCTTCCCTGTTTAGTATTGTGATGAGCTCAACTTGCTTTTTTTTAGTCTACACTGGCTACAGCTGCCAACCATCGCTTCTGTATACATTTGATAAGATTTGTGACAAAACTGTTTACGATGAATCCGGTATAGGCAACAATGGACAGATCGTTTCAACTCCGAAAATATCCCAAGGTAATCTGACGGGCTATTTTTCTTCGTTGATTGTTAATTGTAGTTGTAGAATTTTGTTTACTAATTTAAGGAGTAATCTTTCATTTTCATCAGCGGTTTTTTCGTTCCATAGATCAAAGAAAGTGCCAGAATAATATACAAATGTTGGAGCGTGGAGGAGTAAAACTTGATGGTCCTAATTTTAGAAGCAAACCATCGTCAGCAGTTACCATAGCTGCCTGGGTTAATTCTTACTCTTTGTCAGACGAGGGTGCTGTCCAACAGATATTTATCGCCAAAGACTCAAAGCAAAGAGGTACGTATTTATTTTGAATTATAAAATACTGACTAAAAACCAAAGTTAGGATTTGCCATCCTGCCGGCGTGTCGGGGTGAAGAGATTTAATGTTTTTTAGAAAGGCAGGACGGATTGTTATATAGGAAAGCTGTCTCAATGAATACAGTGATTGCAATATGTAAGTGTTTAGCCTTAACAAAACATCAGTTATAGGAAACAAGGGACTTACAGATTTTATCGACTGAAGCACTGACTCTGTGACTCTGTCTGTGAATATGCATGTTTTTAAGAATATTTGATTTTTCAGAATATATCGTTATAATCATGTTATTGCGTTACATTATATGCACTACATCATTGCGAAAATAAATATTATCGTCTTTATGAAATTTACGCATTCTGTTTCGTTTTCAGCTCAAATATCGTTCCAAATTATTAAAAAGCAGAGAGTACATGCCATGATCACCAATGGAAATCAAACTGTTTTCTCTTTTACAACTGTTGCAAACAAGATCACCTTCTTTACTTGGTTTCACGTTGCATTTACTGTCGATATTGCGACAAAGAAGGTAGAGTATCATGTCATTTAGTCAAAGAATATTCATTTTGAAATCTACTAAAAAAACTGCCAATCAATTTTGTAATGTATAAAATTTTCAGCCATATATAGCTCATTCAGTTATTATCATGCTTTTTTGGAAACTGAAAATACCTTCAAATGCCAAACAAGTAAGGCCTGAAATAAATAATTATCTAAACTTATTATTACCCTGATACTGACATTTTTCCTTTTTATTAACTTCAAATATCTACAACATATTCACTCACCCGTTCTCTTCTAGCATACTGTTTACATAAACGGGGTCGCATTGAAGGACAACGAGTTTGAAGAGGTGAAGACCGATGGGCCTAAGTTCTTCTCCATGGATTGGGCCGGTTTGGTTGCCATTGGCTTTGATGATGAGCTGAATCCCACTGCTCAGTTTTTGGGTCTGATCGATGAAGTCTACTTGTTCCCCTGTGTATTATCTGATATTGATATCGTTGCGATTCAAAAACGTTGTGGCGAATACGGTGAGATTTTTCTTAGTTTTTCTTTTTTAATCTTTGTCTTACAGTTCAAGAAAATTAGAGTTTCAGTCATTAGAAGCCTGGGGATATGAGAATAGTAGTTGAATGACACGGAGCATTATTGAAAAGTTCATGAATGATAAAGTGCTGAAAAGGAAAAGTACTTGATTGCATGGCATTACGTTCTTATTATAAAGCTGTCAAATATGACTAATATCATGTCAAAGATGAATAACTATTCCACTCACTTTTTGCCTTCTTCCTCTACAGCTCCATTCAGTGGTGCATTTACTGGTGCAAATTACAAAGTGTATGGCAATGTGAAGAGTACCGACTTAGCCTCTCTCCAGAACGAAGTGAAGCAGGTGTCTCCAGTGGCTGCTTTCACAATTAAACATGCCACTGCTCCACCTTTCAAAGAAATAAAGGAGAAATTTAATGCTAGTATCTATAACGGAGCTTTTGCTGCAGTGATTTCTGGGTACTTTGTGCCTCCTTTGACTGGGCTGTACAATTTCGTGATCGAAGGCCACTTCCAAGCCATGCTATCATTTTCGGTTGAAAAGAAGTCCATAGAAACAGGCATCGAAAGACAGACCTCCTTTAACGGAGATACAGCCACGTAGGTGTTTTAAATTTAATCATTAGTTTCCATCTTGGTTAAAACACTGTTTATACTACCCTAGTAAGTGCTCAATAAAGGTTGAACCAACCAAGATAAATTTCTCTGCAGTTAAAAACAACCCACCCACTTGCACCCGGGGTTAAAATAACTCGCCTATTTAGGGTTGTACCCAAGTAAGATTTTCAAGACATGGTTCAATTGCGATGCAGTGTTGAGTTTGTATTCGTTATCTATGATGCATGAGTACAAGCGTTGAATTCCTCCTTTGATTGACGGGCTATACGCATGCGCCTCTTTGAAAAGAAACCCAAATACAACCTACTTCTTTCTATTGCTCCGCTGGTTTGGCATTCTGTAGTGTTTCGTAAAAACTGCTGGTTTTACCTTGTGAGTAGATTGATCCCAATTTAGCTTTGGAAGCATTTTATACAATCCTTCTTGTACGAAGCTTTCTCAACTCGCTTCAGTTGTAGCTTGCTCCCAGTCGCAGTCTACGTTTTCGTTTCTTAAAGGACTTGGCGAACAGATCCTGAGGAAATTAAATGTTACTTTGTTGCATTTGCAATGCATCTGCTTCAAGAAATTTGTCTTAGGCTTCTATGTATGCAATAATTAATAGCGGAGCTAACGATTAAAAGAGAACACACAGAAGCATACAGTAAGAATTTACAACCAGCAAATAGGGCTGTTTCTAGCTGTAAAATTCACCATAAAAATTTACAGATTGAAGAAGTTAATCTTTGACAACAAAGTTAATTACTGACACAAAAGATATCTTTTTACGGCTGATTTAATGCTAATAAATGCTTGTTACATACCTTTAGTATCCGCAATGCCAATGTGTCGGTTAACATGCAAGCTGGAGCATTTTATTACTACGAAGTGCTTCAGTTATCAAGTGATGAGATGAACTCACTGAACTTCAATTTCACGATGAACTGCCCGGGTGGAGCAGAGTTGTGCACCTCTAAACCAATTCAAGACTCGTACTTGCAGTCCAGACTGCCCCGTAAGTTGCCCAATAGAGAAGCATTTTATTGTTGCGTTGCATTTTCTCTGCAAAGCCTATTTTTAAATGGGATTATTCAACATGAAATCAGCGTTTCTTGAGTTCAGTCATGCATATGTTATAGTTTTAAATCATATAATGTTTACTGTAAAATTAAAGAATTAGTAAGACGAATGCCTGGCTACCGAATGCCAGGATGTCCAGGATGTGAACAAACAAGGTATCAGTGTTCACTGTTTTATCTCTGACCAAAGCTGGTTTTCTTCCAGGAAACTGCTCTGAAATTGCTGATCAGTTCGATAACCTTCCTGATGACGACTATATGATTCGAATGAGCCCGTCCTGCGATGCTGTGAGCATTTACTGTCGCAACATGAAGTTAACTGATTCATTAACGAGAGCTTTAGAGTATGTCACCTTACCATCTGGAGCTAATGAGAACTTTGCAATGTATTATCGGCCAAGGCTGCAGAACTATGCTACCTGCAGTGGCCCAGAAATCGCCAAACCTATGGAAACAACTGCGTATTGGGGCCAAACCTGGTAAGGATACCTTCGTTCAGTTACAAAAGTTTGTATTGTTACATGTTTTTGTCGCCAATAAATACACGACTAGAGCGCGAAATCGTAGTGGGTTTCAAGATATGAATCACATATCTTAAAGAAAGTCATTTCGGGTTTAACTTACAAACAGGGCGCGTGTATCTTACAAGATGCAGCAAATCACCATACAATGTTATGCTGCATTGTCAAGCTGTGGGGAGTACATAAATAAATGACTGGAAAAATCAATATTGTTGGAAATTCAAGGAGTTGTCCCCTTTTTATGTACTGAGTCTGGCAATGCGTTTTTGAATAATGCTGGCCATCACAAAGTCAAATTCTGCCTCCCAAGTCCCCATACACCGAAAAGACAGTTATTCTACTTCGTAATTCACAATGTTAAAATAACAGTTTTCCTTTTATTAATTTACTATTTTTCTTGCTTAGGTTCAAGAAAGTTAGAGTTTTACGAAACTCTATGCAGATAGACACTAAGGATTTTACGTTCGCTACATCGGAAGGGAGGCAGATGGAGTATGGTCGTGCTGGCGATTGCTATTCAAAGAGTACGGAGGACTGTCGCAAGGGACAGTTCAAAATCAACTTAGATGGCACCAATCTTAAGCTAGATGGAGCACCAAAGTGGAAGGCTACAGGAATGCCTGAGGATGATTTCAGGATAACACAATTTACAATATCACCAGAAAATACTGTGGTGACGGCTCATTGTGGAGGATCATGTTCGGAGTGCATGCCTTCGGATCATCTTCGCTTGCAACCAGAAATTTGCTTCAACACCCTCCAACAGCAGCAACAGCAGACCCTTATACCGCCTCCAGTGTCTTCGCCAGACAAAAGGATGAAAAGATCCGCGAAAGAAAAACGGGTTAAAAGAGACCGCAAAGGGGGTGCTGGTAACAGATGGTGGAAGTGGTGGCCATTTTGAAATCGTCCTAGGGACAAAAGGAACTAGCAATTATGAACATTATATCAGTGTTTCCATGGCTTTAAGAGACAAAAATGCAGGTTAATGGAAACGAATGGTGGATGATGTTGAAATCTCATCTTCTTTTATCGCTAATTCATAATTTGAGTGTAGTATTAAGTATCATTATTGTCGCAACCTTTCAGAGAAGAAGAGGATGGGGATGTTGTTGAGAGTCACCGTACCATGGTTTGTTCGTTAGTATGAAAGATTTTAACTAGCTTTTGTAATATACTAAATTTCAGATCAGCTCGTAGAATAGCTTTTAGCAAACAAATAAAATGTATCTAAATACTTACAACTCATTTTTAATATAAAGATAAATGAAACAAATTGTAAACGCACGATGCATGCTATCAATTCAATTCTACCAACGGTGAATCTAAAATCAGGTTGTAAACATCGTATCGATGTTAATTGGGCAGAAACAAGCTCTTTTTATCATTTTATATTGCAGTGCTTACTAGCATTTGAAAAGAGGAACTAGTAAGAGCTTTAGCATTGTAGAGGTGATAAGATATTTTAGGGAAGTAGTGTTTAAAAAATTAGAAAGCCTTTTTAATCAGTAAAAACAGAAGCCGGATTGATGGACTAAGCAGCCAGCAATAGTAAGGAATTCCGTAGCTTAATGATTTCACTTCATGTTGTTTGTTTACCTGTTGATAAAAGCAACTGCTTCAAACTCAATCCAAACTTTTCCTAAAGACTTAAGCCTGTTCGAACACCGATCTGGTATCAAGCAAGACGCAGCATTCTTACTTGATAGACGTAGCAATTCTAGATAATGTAGGCCTGCACGTTTTAAGTAGAGATCGCATTAGATTTAATGAAGATAGATTTAAGGCTTGCTTATTATCAATATTTGTCCTAGTAAGCAATAGAAAAATATTAATTTCGTTGATATAAGGGTGTATTTTAACCGTAATTTTTATTCCCACAATGAACTCAAACTGTTTTTCTGTTTCTATCTCTTAATACTAAAACAGAATTTGAACGTGGATTTTTCTACATTTTTGATTGCAAAGTTCCCTGTAATCCAGTAGTCGAGTTTTAGAAGTAGTCCTTTCAGGAGAAGCAGTCGAATATTAGAAACAAATAATTTTTGTTGCTATTGTGACTGACAAGGGATATACTTTTTGCAAACTTTACGATGTGCTTTTCAATCATAGCACGCTTTTCGAAGCTTTACCCATTTCATGCTTCTCCTGCTCTAGGCTCTTCCTTTTAGCTTGTTTGCTGCATCGAATAAACACGAAATATTTCTCCTCTATTTGGTACGTAGCGTTTCAACTGACTTTTTGATCCATATCGCAAGTTGCGGAGAGTTTACTTACACGTTACACATTACTTGAGGAGCTATTAGTTCACAAGTAATTTCTAGAGAGAGTTTTATATTTTTGATTTTGAGCTGACCACTTTCCACATTGCACCAAAGAAACTACAAGCCCAAATAAAGCATTGCTCTGTTAGATAGCCACCATTTTTATTATCTGAATTTCGAGCACACTCTAGATCTATATGGATGTGCCCTCCAGTGTTTGAATCAAAGATATGACATCATGCTTTAACGTCTTAGCGTTTCGTAAAGAATGCATTGCTACCATAGGCGCAGACTTAGGGGGCTGCAGGGCTTGAGCCCCTCCTGAAGAATATTTAGGAGACCCAGCCTTACCCTGGGAAATAAGAAAGTTTGCTATCGATTTGTTACATTAATTTTGATATTCTTGGTTTCACTAATGGAAATCATGTCAAGAGATTTAATCAAGACGATGATGACCTCTTTCTACCCTCCGCCGTTGGCAGTCTCCTTTGCCAATGGCAATTAATTTTTGAGCCCCCCCCCCCCCTTGGAAGTCTGCCCTTATGATTGCTGCTTCCCATTTTAATTTGGAAAAATGTTTATTTCGGTTGAAAGCAACACTAGAAAGCTTTTCAGGTTCTTGATAAAACTGAAGTATATTTCCTTTTTTGCTTTAAAAAATTAAAGGGTCGCGGGTTTTGCTATCCAAAAGTAGAGCAATACTGTTTTCATCATAGAATGTATTCCGTTTGCCAATTTGAGTGTTATGCAAACGAAGTATTTGTGCGAAAATTGCATTTTGCGAGCCTTTTCTCCCATAAAATTGTTGAGAATTTTCAGCTCTGGACCGAACCCTATTTATATGATACTAGCTTTGTTCTCCTTTTGTCGGCTCTGTTTGTTGAACCGTCATATCAGTTTTTCAAAAGAAATACAAATAATAGAGCTCTTAGTTCTTCGAAACTCAAAAATTGACAATTTCTAATTAGACATTTCCATAATAAGGGCCTAATTTGACTCAGCAGACATTGCAGCTCTTTTTGCAGTTCTTCAACATGTAACCTGGGTTGATACGACAGTGTCCTCCATCAGCCCATGCCTTGCAGTTGCTGTTACTGTCGTAGCAATTTGAGCCACCGCCTGTGTCGTAAATATAAGATATCAGCAATTCTCGAGTAAAGTTATGAAGGAGTTTTCAAGCAACATCAAGGTCTTAGGAAGTCTTTTATGTAAACTATTTTATGTAAAGAGGGATCGAGTCGGGAAGAACAGTGACATTGCTGTTTCACTTCCAGCTTGAAAAACGCAAATGAGCAATGATGGCAAATAATCAGATAAGGTAAGCACCACTGATTCAAGCTGCTAATTTACTTGTTGCTTGGTATTTTCAATTTTAAGCAACAGTTTTTCCATTTTTCATGTGTGTCTGGTGCACGGTGAAGTCTCTCCAGGGCTCCTTTTCTTATCAGATTCGTCAGTATTTAGCATTTACATTCAGGTTTTTTCAACAGCAATAACAATAGAGTTAGTGAGTAACATACCTCCATTTTTGCAGGCAAGACAGCAGTATGGCAGCATGAATCGCTCATTTGTTTGGCATTGACCAGCTTTGGCCCATTCTGCACATCTATCATATCGATTAATGCAACCTTGGGAAAAAAAAGTTTTTTGAATCTTAAGTAATGCAAAAAGATTCATTGCCATCCTCTTTACAATCTTTTTATCTATGTCTAAATGATATTTGGGTCGTATGAATCACTGGAAATGTTGAAGTAGTATTACAGCTGCAGTTTTTCTTCAAAGAAAATAAATCAGTCAAAAAGTTTGTTTGTTTCAATCTATTAGTCTGTTGTGTAACAGTTGAAATTTCTAATTACACATTTAAATAAAATAATCATCAAAATGAGAACAAAGTTTGCTTGCCAAACTGATGGAAATGCAATCAATATTTTCAGCTTTGCTAGTAACTTGTGCCATAAGGCTGAATGCGGTTAGTTCAATTAAAATAGGCTTTTGCGGTCAACAAGAGGTTCAGTTTACCTTTAGGAGGAGGGACTTGAACGTTTTCGTAGCCAGTGCACTTGTACACCTTGTTTAACTGCCTAACGTCTGTTTGACTGAACCCGTCTCTCTGACCCAGCATTCTGCTGCGATCTTGAATTGCCTCGATTGTCATCTTGTTGTTGATACTGAAAGCCCAGTTCCCATAATGCATCACGCTATCAAAGTCGTATCCTTCACCATAGTAATCAGCTTGACCATGAGTGTACTTCTTGAAGTTGTAGTTGGCTGGTTGAAAATTGATTGGTGAAAAATGTCACAATACTGCCCATTTTTATGAAATGTTGTTAACTATTAATAATCAAAGATAAGATGTCCCGTTATATCGGTTTTTCATTAGGCAGTTAAGCAAAAAGTGTTTGTAAGCTTGTTATAAAAATGAAAAAATCTTAAGAATTTTGTAAGCATTTTAATATTTTCGCAATTTTCATGTTAGTGATTTTTTATACAATTTCATAAAACGTTTTATTGAAAAATTACTAATTTTTCCTTTGAAAAACCCTTTTACTACACTACTTAAACGATACCACAAGGATCAAGGGACTGTAACTACCCTGTAAGGACAAATTCAAAGACAGGTTAAAGACAAGTTTCCAATTGACTGCCTTGAAAATCTTCCTTATTCTTCATACAGAGTTTGATTCATTTATTCTTTTTAGGCAATTCAGTGAACTGAAAAAACACTGTGTCTGCCCTGTGCCCATAAAATGAAGTTAGAAACTACAACAATGCATTCAACTGGTAAAAAGAAAACAAGCATACGATAAAGAGATTTATGCTTGCGACGGGTGGACATGAAGGTTGTATGGCTTTTAATTTCTATCAATTTCTGGATAAAACTTTAAGTTAAAGGACCCCCTTGACGATTCTTGATAATTTTTGACTATGCAATATATTAATTGTATAGTAATTCTCAATTGTAATAGATACCTCTGCCGCTAGAGATGTTATCCCAGAAAATCCTAATATATTGGTCGCGATCCAGTCTGGACTGCTCATGCCAGAAACCCATTGCATGCATCATTTCGTGAATCACAATGCCTTTGATTTCACATCCCTGGCCTATTGACACCACTTGCTCACCACCAGACATGCCGATGTACGAATAGCATCTGTGCACAGAAGGGAAGTAGAGCATATTTGATGGTCAATGAGAACATCTTAGGCTTGTTTGTTTTGTTTGTAACCTTTTTTTTAATACGATATTGCTTCTAGCAATACACATACATATATGGATATATACATATATACAACTAATCTAAATTGAATCTACTGTATAACAAATGAAGAGGAAATAACTAAGGAAAAAAATACGTACATACATAAGCTAAATATTTGAAGCAACTTTGATATGAATAGACAAAATTTACAGGATATCGATATCATTAAATTTGCAAACGTTGCATTTGCAGCTAGGACCATCCCATCGTTTTATCATACATTTGAAGCTGTTAAGATTGTCAGCTGATTTTAGTTTATTTGGCAGACAGTTCCAGATCTGAGGTCCTATGGCCTTAGGGCTATTGGAACCGAAAGTTACTTGGTTTGGTCGAAAATGATTTAAGTTGTTACGATTGCGAGAAGGGTGTTTTAAAGTTCTTGAACTAAAAATGCTATGCATGAACGGTGGATTCAAATTTCTAACTGTCTTGAATATTTCGATACATAGGGTTCTTTGACGAGCAACTTGCATTGTACACTTTTTTGACCTAGTAAGAGGATCATCATAGAATCATTGTACAGATGATCATTGTACAAAAATCTTAGCGCGCGTTCCTGTATCCTTTCAATTTTCTGAATTGATTTTGACATAAAAGGCTTGTAAAACCATCGGTAACTGTAAAATGTGGCCCATGATAAAAGATTTTGTCTATTCACGGACAACTTTCCTTTTTACTGAGCCCACAGAAACATGTCAGTTTTGGAATGAGATGGGATGGTTTCCTATACATCAACTCTGGATGTCCAACGAGTCATATAAAGCAGTATAAAAAATGAAAGAGGGCAGAACAAGACTTTTTTGTTTAGGACGAAAACGATCCAAAAACAATATGTTCATTTTGACTACAAGAGCAGCTAAAATGTAGCATAAGTTAATAAACGGAAAGCAGAAAGGTTCTTACCCTCCGCCAACAATGAACTTGATGTAGTTTTTCTGGCTGGTTCTCGGCACCCATCGAATACACGTGTATCTATTGAAGTCAGCTACTGCCTGCCTGACAACATCCCTGCGACTGGTTTCTATAAAAAAGCATTTCGCATATTGTACCTATAGTTTATCGATAGCTACACTGAATAAATAGCTATACTGTATCAGGAGCAAATTAAAACCACACAGTCCTTTGATGGTTCATCCTAAAGTACATTATTTATATGAATATGTCTGTCCATACTGTAAGCATTCATTAAAATATGTAAAATTGGTTGCTTACATATCTAAAGCTAGAAGAGGAAGTTGAGGAAAGTAAGATCATGTCCTTTTTTTATAACGGCGATAGAGAACAGACTCTAGTCATCTATAGCGGATTATACATAAACGTAAACTACTCTGGAACAGTCCTTACTCAGCTCCTATCAACGTTACTGGTATTCTCAACTATTTCTTGTAATAATTACTTCCTATCAAATAAAACATACACTTTGTAATAGACTTAAAACGGTATTTTGACATAGCTCTTAAGTAATAATGAAAGTTCATAATGTGGGGAAGGCAACAAAAAGATGTAAATAAGGTCCTGGCAAACCTATAATATCAAACATTCAACAACTAGGCTTACCTTAATGCATCATTCTCTACTATAAATATGAAAATATTTAACGTTTCTTTTCCGCTAATATATACTTGGCAATTGATAAGCAAATGAGGGAACGAAAAAATACCAAGCGTTTTAGCAGATTAACAACAAGAAAACTTGAATCTGCATTTGTGAAAGGCAGGCAAATACTTTTTTTTAGAAACAGGGTATTTTCTAAAGAATTCGTTTAATCGTGGATTAACAAGATTTCAACTAAGCTAACAAAAATATCTGAACATACCGAAACTTGAGTCGAATATGTAAGGGACAACTCCATTGGTCCATTTTTGTGTTTCAGACTTGATTGCGTCATATGCGGAATTACCGTTGACAATGTCGCTTGTGTGTGGGTCTAAGATAATGTCTCCTTCGAAGGGTTCTAAAAGCAAAATAAAAGTTACATCATATAGCTATCTATTAGTTATCTATAACACCTAACTTTTGTCCGGACTGCAACAACCACCATAGAGCACAATTTTTGCATCAAGTGAAGGTTTTTTTTTTTTTGCATTTTTATCTCTCGCAGCTTGAATTGAGAATTCAAATTGACATTTCGCTTAGAAATTGTTTGAAAATTCCAGGTATAACCGATGAAGATGCAAGAGCCTGAATAGCTAAGCTTTTTTAGTTCTCCAGTTTTGAAGATCAATGACCAAATTAACCAAATTAAAGACAAAACTAAAAAAATAGAAAAGTCAAGATAGCATTAAGCTTAGGAAAGAATTGGCTAAAATTTAGAAACTCTCTGGTGCCTCTGATTGCTTTTTAATAGAGACAAGCTTTTCAGGAAAAGCAATTTCTTGATGCAAGTCAGGCACTTTCAACATCAGTTACTGTCGATAGAAAAGCTTTCTTCGATGCATCTATTTTCTATTTTAAAATCAGTTTGCATCCTTATCATTTAAAAAAAAGTAATTTTGTTTCTTAAAATATCCTCTAAGAAATCTAAAAGACAATGTTTATTGAAAGTTGAAACTTTTACCTGCACTGCATATGCACACCAACACTGAAAGAAAGATGAAAGTCCTCATTGTGAAATGTACCTGAAAGAGGAATGCAAACTTCAAACTGAGTTCAATTTTTATCTTAAAACAATAATTCATTGTAAAGAAACTTAAAGCTCAAATCAACACATTTTCCTATAATTTGCAAAGAACCGCTACAATTCACAATAAGTTGAATATTCAATAGTAAAAAGAATTACACCTAGAATATTTATATTTTAACTACTAATTTCCTGTATACAGTCATGCCTTCACTTACCACTACACAACCAGCAAGCTACTCAGTTAATTAGTAAGTGCAGATCTTTTAAAAGCGCTGCATTTATACGTTCTGAGGCACTTGAAAATGATTCAAAATTTGACAATAGATCGAAGATTTATAAGAGCTCTTGCAACCATACTTCTTTATTTGTCAACACACAAAGTCCTTTGCTTTAAAATAAGCAACACACTTAAATACTATGCATGTTCGCGTATCAAGATTGCATCATTGCCACGCCAATGGAAGAGCAAATAGCTAAATACAGGCAGCCGTTTAAAGTACCCTTTCCAGAAGAGCCAATTCACTTTTCATAGGAAACATAATCTGTAGATACAACTATGTCAATTATTTGCTTTAAACCCTTAACTTTGGAGCCAAAAAAATCTTATCAAGAAAGATCGATACCATGTTTTTCAAAGAATAAAAAGATTGCTTGGCTTTGATGACCGTTGTAAAGGCCAAGTGTTTTTTGTACTCCCAATGCTTACGTGCTAATGCCAAAATTCTATAGCGGAAGCATATTTCACAAGATGGTTGAAAGCCATCACCATCATCAACATTAATGTATATTTTTATTTATTCTTATAATTGATTACAATACAAACCTTACATTTCTTACATTACCTAACAAATTTCTATACTATACTATGCTACATGAACGAAACCATGTAATCCGGAGTAATATCGTTTACAATTTCATAAAAAAGACAAGACGCCTGCTCCAACATCGTAGGATTCCCAACCAAAATCCTCGTAGAGTTCTTCGCCAGATGCTCCTTTCCATGCATCAGACGCTGCAAGTGCAGCAGAATTTTGAACGGATTCAGGCAATTCATACGATAATTCAGCGAGGTATCTTGACTGGATTCCCATTTTTGGGGGAATATGGCAAATGACATCGCCTAAGCTTAACTGGCCTAAGCTTAAGGTAACTGACCTAAGCCTTTTTTCTTGAAAAAGTCGCTTCAACTACTTGTCTCGTTGGATCAGGGTTAAGTAACGAGCGCCAATAATATGTCGAAACCCCGATTGGTTCAAGTTTACCAACTCGTTAGCTGCTTTATGTTTGTAAAAAGTATCATATATCATTTTCTAAAGAATTTTCCCAAAGAAATCGGGCGATAATTCCGTTTCGGATTTTTACTATTTTTCTTTTTAAATTTTCAGATTTTCTGTTTATGTCTTTTTATTTAAATTAGGCTTAAAATTGGATACATCTTATTGACAATTAAAAAGGCCAACGAAAAGTATAGTTTTGACCCTAGCCTTATCATCTTGAATGAAAATGACTGCCTTTTCTTTAAAGCGATCCAAATCACCAGGGATGGATTTAGCGGGGGGTGCGGGTGTAGGGAGTGCGACACCCCTCCCTCAATTTGTCTGTGTTCTCCGGTAAATTTGGTTCCATTCGGTAAAGATAATTTTTTGATGGTCAGTAGTAACAAAGTAACGCCAAGATTTTAATTTATTTATCTTCTTATCAGGGTTGGTAGATTCGGCCAAATTTGGCCAATAACATTAGACAGATGGTCCAGGGCCCACGCCAACTGGGAGCGGCCACTCAGAAAGTCGATGTCTGAGAAAAGTGCGAATCTGCAATAGAATTAGTACCTTTAGGGGGTGTAGGAAACAGATTGTTTTTAATCTTATTTACTTGTTGTTGTTTTTTCAGTAGAACTATTTTGGACTTTTGACCCTGCTATTATTAGAAACTTTTAGCATTGTTTAGGCATGTCCTCGGGGACACGTGACATTTCTTCTCGTTATAAGCGTGTCTTCGAGGATTTGCATTATAGCCCTATATAAGCTTTGGGCGTGTTTTACCCAGTAAGAAGAGAGAACAACATCGATATTAGTACGTGCGATATTAGTAGTACTGTTGCTTAGATAATGCTATGCTACGAGGTCAAATAAATAGTAAGTTCAAATTAATTTGGTTAACCTGTAATCGTTTATGTTGCTTTTTTTTCAAGTTGTTATTTTCATTTAGTTGCATTACATTTAGACCTCGTTAATTAATTATGTATAATTTTATCAACTATTTCATTTAGCGAACAATTATCAAGATAGAAAGAACGCCAGCGTTGTTTTTGCTTAGTGGAAACTGGGTTCATTTCTGATTGGTTCGTGCCCTCCTCAGTAGCAGATTTGCTTTGAAGCTACATCAGTTCGTATTTGACAACAAGAGATAATGGCGTTTTGTGGTGCTGATAGTATCGATACTGAGCATGTCCGACATTTAAAGAAAATGAGAGCCAATGCAAAACGAGAGCTTACGAAAGTTCTGAATCGTGTTGCTGATTGCTTGACTACTGAACAAACCGTAGACGATGTGAGAGTTGCCGAAGCCAGGCTCAACGAAACTTTCGATCATTTCAAAGTGGCATGTCAAGAATACAAAGCTGTAATGGTTGACGAAGATGATATTGAAGAATGCCTCGCGTACACACACGAAGCTGAAAGACGATATTATGATATCAAGGAAAGAGTATCGTTGTTAACACAACCCCTTTCTACATCAACAGAGATGCTGAAGGCTGAAATCAGTCCCGAAGACTCGGTGAGCGAAATTATTTCTCATTCTTGCGTCACTTCAATGTGTTCTAAGAACTCAAAGAAATCGAGCAGATCTACCCTTCAGGATATGATGTTGAAGAATGCTGTAACAAAGGCATCCTTGCTTGCAGAGGCGTCAACATTTGAAGAGTGTCAAAACATTGCTCATGAAGAACTACGATTAAGTCAAAGAAAGAAGAGGCTGGCGCTAGACATGAAACTTGCAAAAATCGAGGCTGAAGAAAAAGTTTACACAGGTTTCGCCATGGCAACCGGATCACAAGACGAGGCGTATGGTCAATTACCAAGAGACGTGGGATCTAAGAACACGTGTCAGCAAATTAGAGGCGAGTTAAGAAAAAGTCAAAATTTGGAATTCGGCTCACAAGTACAAAGGAAGCCAACAAAAACAGGAATCATAGGTGAGCAAACATTTAAACAATTTTCAGAATTTGGCTATCCCCAACAAGAACGTCAGTTGAACCCACATGCTCCACCTTGGAAGTCACCCCTGCAACAAGATTTTACTGATGAAACATGTGCCAACCCGACATTAAATGGCGAAGATTACCTTGAGACAATGAAGAAATTAGCAGTTGCTGCACTTTTACCAAAATCTGAAATCAGTTTGTTCGATGGCAACCCCTTGAAGTATTTTCTTTTCATACGATCTTTTCAGAATAATGTTGAGAATGACACTTGTGATTTTAGCAAACGGTTGCAGCTTTTAGTTCAGTTTTGTACAGGCAAAGCAAGAAGAGCAATAGAAGGATGTATTCTTCTCGAACCTCGGGATGGATACTTGAAGGCAAAACAAATCTTGGCTGAACGCTTTGGTGATGCATATACTGTATCAGACTCGTGGTTAAAGAAAGTATCCTGTGGTCCTGTGATAAAGCCTGGTGACAGAGAAGGCTTGCAAGAATTAGCAGATGACCTCGAGAACTGCGAGATGACTCTGAAGGCTGCAGGCAGATTGACACAGCTAAACAATGAAGACCGATTGGTGAAAGTCCTAGAGCGATGTCCAAACTTTGTGAAGTCCCGTTGGCAATCTCGTGTCCAGGAGATCAGATCGTATCATAGAGAGCCTACAGTTGAAGATGTACGGTGCTTGATCAGAACAATATCAAAGGAAAAGAACGACCCCGTTTTTGGTGCTATTATGGACAATGTTAACAGGGAACAGTCATCAAGAAATGACAAGAACAGAAGATCAAATGCGACATATCCGCAGCGAAGCTTGAATTACAGTATTCAGACTTATGACAAGAAGCCAAATGTCACTTCACCAGATGTGCGATGTTATTTCTGTGAGAGAAACCATAAATTGGCAAGTTGCGTGGAATTCAAGAAGAAATCTGGTGAGGAACAGTTTAATTTCATTCGTTCAAAGAAGCTCTGTGATAATTGTCTATCATCATTTCACTTCTCCGCTGGTTGCAAACAAAGAAAAGCCTGTACAGTGCCAGAATGTAATCTACGACGCAAACATTTGACAGGAATACATGACTCTGTGGTGGCATACGAGAAACGGCGTAAGGATGAAAGCGGAAAATATGCAGATAACGAAGCTCGCAGAAGAGATTCGAGTCCAGACAATGATAAGTTTGTTGGAGTAACACGATGTAACGATCAAGAAGGCGACAACATTGGATTACCAATAGTTCCATTAATGGTAAAAGGGACAGGAAGTGACAAATTATTTAAGACATATGCACTCCTTGACAGTGGATCTACTGCCTCATTTTGTAGTGAAGCCCTCTTGGATAAACTTGGTGTGACTGGAAGAAAGTGTGAATTGTCAGTCGCTACGATCAATGGTTCAAAAACATATTGTCAGACGTCAGTTGTTAGTTTGGAAGTGATGGATCTTGAGGAAACAAAGCACCTTCAGATGCCTAATGTATTTTCTACAAAAATGTTGAATATTCCAACATCAGCTTTGGCTTGTCAAGAAGATGTCAAAAGATGGCCGCACTTAGAAGGGATAACGTTACCCGGTACTATTAACGATGGTGTAGTGAGTTTGCTGATTGGCATGGATGTACCAAATGCTTTGCAGCCACTAGAGGTGCAAAAAAGTGAAAATGGTGGTCCGTATGCAGTAAAGACAATGTTTGGTTGGACATTTAATGGACCCATTGGTGTTTCTTCCAAACAAGGTAATCATTGCTTTCATTGCAATACTGTTTCCTCTGATAATCATCTTTATGATCAGTTGAAGAAGTACTTCAATCAAGAGTTTGAAGAGTCAATTGTTGATAACAAGAAAATGATGTCTGTAGAAGATTCCAGAGCTCTTGCTGTATTTGAGAATTCTGTATGTTTACACGAAGGCCATTACCATATTGCAATTCCGTGGAAGCACAATCCTCCAAATCTACCAAATAATCGACCAATGGCACAGAAAAGGCTGGAATACTTGAGATGTCGGCTGGAAAGAGATCCAGATCTAAAACAGCGATATAGCAATTTCATTGACGATTTACTTGAAAAGGATTACGCCAGACAAGTTCCAGAAGCAGAAATAGAAGTGAGCAACGGCAAATTATGGTACCTGCCACACCATAGCGTGAAGCATGCGAAGAAACCAGACAAAGTCAGAATTGTGTTCGACTGTGCTGCAAAGTACAAGAATGTTTCTTTGAATGAAAATGTTCTTCAAGGTCCTGACTTGACAAACTCACTCATTGGTGTCTTATGCAGATTTAGAAGTGAACCCATTGCCCTCATGGCGGACGTTGAAGCAATGTTTCATCAAGTACGTGTGACTTCTGATGACGTTAGTGCATTGAGATTTCTATGGTATCCACGAGGCAATTTGAAGATGGAACCTGTGGAATATCAGATGATGGTACACATATTTGGAGGGGTATGGTCTCCAAGCTGTGCGACGTTTGCCTTGCGAAGAGTTGCTGAAGATAACTCCAGATTTTACAACGATGAAGTGATTCAGACAGTGCAAAGAAACTTTTATGTGGATGATCTTCTCAAAGCTACAAAGGATGCAAATAAAGCAATCATAATGCAAAAACAGCTCACCGATTTGCTGGCGAGAGGAGGATTCCATCTGACAAAATGGATGAGCAACTGTCGAGAGGTCATAGATGCAATACCAGAAAATGAAAGATCAAAGGAACTAAAAAATGTTCATCTCGAGGCTGACAAGCTCCCGACTGAAAGAGCTCTTGGGTTGCAGTGGAATGTAGAAACAGATGCTTTCACATTTAATATCAGCATGAAAGATAAATCAAGAACCAGAAGAGGAATGTTAAGTATTATTACATCTGTTTATGATCCACTTGGGTTTATTTCGCCATTCATCTTGACAGCAAAGACAATTCTTCAGCGTTTATGCATGGAAAATGTAGGCTGGGACGAGCAAGTAACTGGTCGCAATCTCGAGGAATGGCAAAATTGGTTGCAAGATCTAACAAAATTGGAGCGCATTGAAGTGAAAAGATGTTATTCAAATTCAGGAATCAGCAATTCAGTCAAAAATCAGCTGCATCATTTCAGTGATGCCTCCGAAATTGGATATGGAGTGGCAACGTACCTGCGATCTGTAAACAAAGATGGTGAAGTTTCGTGTTCATTTGTTATTGCGAAGTCAAGACTAACCCCCCTGAAACGAATTACAATCCCAAGGCTAGAGCTGACTGCTGCAACACTTTCTGTAAAGTTGGATAGCATGCTCAAACGTG